>CM048926.1:36260722-36465722 GCA_026686955.1 Epinephelus cyanopodus | reverse complement strand
AAGGATGGAGAACAGGTGATGCCTGGCACTGCTTCAAAACAATTAGCCAACATTCTAGGAAATATGCTTAGCTGCTTTTTTACCAATGAGTAGGACAAGAAGATCAATATCAACCCAGAGCCAGGGCGTGGTCAGCTTAGTTTAGCATGAAGCAGGGGGGAAACTGCTAGCCTGGCTCTGTCAAAAGGAAATATACATATATGTGGTAGTTAAGCGCTGGAAAAATTTCTAATTGGAAGTCAGTGATTGTGTCCTTGTTGCTGGCCTTGAGGAATAATGTAAACCTCTGCACATGTTTCAAAGTTCAGTAATACACCGGGACCTCTAAAGCTCACTGATAACATATATCTTGTTTATCCTGTTTAATCTGTTCAAAAACTGAGATTAAAAAAATTAGTAATTAGTAATTGTAGTTTTAGAGGCAGTGCTGGAACTATTTCTGGATGAACAGTGACTGCGTGCAGCTACGGCCTCCAGGAAGTGTGCTGGGCTTTGAAGCCAGTTATTGTAATGGACAAACAATGGAATTATGTCCATCACGTGATGCCATGTGGTCCAAAAAGACCTTTTCCCATAGACTTAAATAGTGAAGAAGACATCTGTATGGATCCTTTTTTTTTTAAAAAAAATCTCACAACCAGGCAGCCCATGCTTGATTTTTGGATATAAACAAGTACCTGTAATAACAGATGCTCGCAGTTAGTAGATGCCTTCTACTACTGTTAACTTCTGTTGTACATTCTGCAATGCCCTCTGTTACTGAAGCATCCATGATTACAATGGTTTTGCTCAAAAACAGTGAAAATGCAGCTGGTTCTCTAGACAGAACCAAAGTCCAAGGAATCCTTAATGGAACTGATGGATTTGGTACCAGTGTACTTGTGCACAAATCACAAACAAAACCTCTACGCACTGACCACATCTCTATAGCTGGCCAGAGACAAGTGTAGTAGGTGGACAGATACACTGTGGCTCCTCAAGAAATAGTTGTGGCATGTAATTCCCCCTAAAATTACACATTTCATTTTTGTACAGATTAAATTAACAAGATATGTGTGAAACATTGAGCTTTGAGTGTTGGAAGGTGGACTTTTTAACCTTGGAGGGTATACAGAGGTTCACACTGTTGCCCCAGCAAAGATAGAACGGTCCCTCACAGACTTCCCACTTAAAACAGTTCTAGAAGATGATTCCCCTTAAAACTACAAACTGCCCCTTTAACATTTCTGTTTATGGATTTAACAAACTGCTGGCTGAATGGTTAAGATAACTGGTGCAGGGGTCTGTTGCATGGCATCTATCTCTCTCTGTTGAACTATTCCTTTAAGAAACCATCAAAGAAAAAACACGCTAAACATTTCTGGATTAAAAAAAATAAATCTGCAAACCTCATGTCACCTCACTCAGTCACATTTCTGGGCCATGATATTATGTGTCACTGTGTCAGCGTGTCATTGTGCATCCTCTCATTCTCAATGCATGACTTCCCACTGGTCACTATGAGATCAGCTCACCGCTCCAACTAAGTTCAATGTCTTTGGAGACCTTAAATGTGTCATTGTTGCAGCAGGCAGGTTTAACTTTTGTGCCACGGAGCAGCCCCATGCCCCCAGGAAGTCCTACTGTGAGGAGGCCAAAGAGCAGAGACTTAAAACCTGCAAATCCTCCTCACTGATGGCATCTAAGCTGTGACATCCCTCCCTCTCCGATTCACACCAGGTCAAAAGCTGCTGAAAAGGAGGGAGCTGGGAGGGCATGGGATCAAGGTTTGGCTTCTTCTGCGGCTCAGTAACATTTGATTGACCGAACAATGCAACAGGTGGAGGTTAGTGTCAGCTGAGGGCAGAGGAGGAGCTCATCTCTGAAGGAACCACACTATCCTGGCATGGAGACTATAGCATAACAACCCAAAACTGTTTTCACCAGAAAAGCTGATCTGGGTTCCAATGATGCATTCAAAGCAAAATTCCCCACTGTTAGATAAATAAACCAGGGTGTCTGTCCATCACAAAATTGGAGACGACCTTTTTAGACCAAATATAAAGAAATGGGCAATGGGCAGTTCTAGTGTTACACAAAAGTATTAAAATGGGGGCTCTAGAAAGACTGTAGTTAAAGGGACAGTGCACACAAAAATCAAAAATACATATTTCCTGTTAGCTGTAATGCTGTTTATCACTCTAAATAGTTTTGGTGTGAGTCACCGAGTTTTGGAGATGTCAGCTGTAGAGATGCCTGCCTTCTTTCCAATATAATGGACCTAGACGGCACTCAGTTTCAAAGCGCCAAAAAGATACATTTGATATGTTTGATTTGATTCATTCCGCAGACCTCGTTGTGAGCTGTCATATGTAGGAACTATATCACCGCGCAGAGGGAAGTGTGCATCTACCTATGGAGGAGAGGCTCTTGCTTGGCACTATGTGTGATCTGAGCTGAAACATTAGCTAAATCAGTGGTGCTATGAGCTTGCCGTAGATGCACTCTTCCCTCAGCACGGTGATTCGATTGCCAGGTGTAGTTCGGTAGAAATAAAACAGTTCCTACATGAAACTGCTCACAACAAGGTCTGTGAATTATCTTGAGTAACTGGGTCAGGATTTCTGGAAAGAGACATTGCTGTTGAGTTTTTCAAATGTGTTTTCTTGGTGCTTTAAGCTCCACGAGCTGAGTGCCATCTAGTTACATTACTGCTTATTGGAGAGAAGGCAGACATCTCTATGGCTGATATCTGTAACACTTGGCATTTCATACCAAAACTGTCTGGAGTGAAAAACCAACACATTCTCACTCTGACCTTCTCACATATCAACATTTGGTCGTGGACTTTCCACATTGAGATATGATGTGTAAGGTACCCTGGGTGCATTGGTTGTTGCTGTTCTGGTATGTTGTGTCAATTTCAGCCTGTTACATGCATTGTCTGTTTTCAAGAACAACTTCTGCATATAATCTCTTTCGAACTAAATGCACTATGTGGTACAACACCACAAATTGATGTTTTTTTCCTTCAACAACAAACGCACGTGGTCACTTTGGCAAACACATGCACATGGTTGGGTTTACGCAACAAAAGCACATGTGGGTTTAAGAAAAAATAAACAGGCAAACACCGTTGTTGTCTGCTGTGTTCCCCCTGACGGCACTGGGTGTCACTGACGAAGCACTAGTTTAACGTTAAACCCAACCACGTGTATGACGTAACATAACCATATGCATTTGTTGCTGAAGGCAAAAAAAACATCAATTTGTGGTGTTGTACAGACATAGTGCATTTATTTTGAAAGAGACTGTATGCAAACTGTACATTTCCTATGAAAACAGAAGTATATTTTGACAGAAGACAAAGCACGTAAACAACTGAAGTTGACACAGCGTCCCAGAATGTCAACAACCAATACACCCAGGGTACCTTGCATGTCATATGTCGACGTGAAAGTCCGTGACTAAATGTTGATACGTGACAAGGTCGGATTGAAAATGTGTTGGTTTTGACCATTAAGGGAAAAAAAAAGTTTCTTAAGTGAATACTGAAAGTGCAATATTAAATCACTTTTTGACAGAACATCTTACTCAAATAAACTCTAATGCATGTTGAAATTCCTCTATCTGCTTCTTCTTCTTGTGTGGTTGTTGAGGGTCAGTGCAAAATCACAGTTCCACAAAGAAGAGATCATGTTGTTGATTATGACTCATGTCTTTCATGCTTGAAACATTTTCTATTTTCAGTGTATGATAGCTCTGAACATATGTGGTGATGTCACAACAAGAGGCACCAGTACAAGGTATATTGCCTAGAGCTGTGGTCTGATATGTGAATTTGTCCTAAAGAGCAGTTTCAAAATGTCCTTTGTAAAATATTACATAAGCATCAATATAGTGACCATGTTAGCATAACCTTTGTTTGAGTGTACTGCAAACCTACTGCCTTTCCTTTTAAGTGGCGCACACACACACACACACACACACACACACACACACACACACACACACACACACACACACACACACACACACACACACACACACACACAGCTAGGGGGCAAATTAAATGAAATCTAAGCAGGACCCACAGGGGGCACAAGAAGAGTAATTAGCATTCATATCTAAATTAATCCACCTTTAGACAACTGCTTAATGAGAACCCACGAATGACACAGATAGCAGCATTAATAGCACCATGAAGGACACTCACATTTGGATGACATAAATGTAGTATCCATCAAACAATAGTTGAAACCACCAGAAGGGCAATGTGGTGTTCAACTGTGTCTGATACTCTGGTCATGGAGAGATAAATAAACCATCGTTACGCAGTGTGGAGTCCTGGCTTTCTGTTGGTGTCCTTTACACTTCAACCTGCACACTAACTTTACCTTCTCTGTGCAGTCATCTAATTGATTCATTAAGAGAAGTCTCTAACCGTTGTTCAAATGTTTAGCAGTTCAAATTAACAAAGGCCCCGTGTTCATAAAGATCTCTAGTCAGTGTTAAAAGTGTTTCATCTGGGGTCGGTAGCGTAGTGGATAGGGCTGGTGCCCCATGTATAGAGGCAATGCCTCGCTGCAGCAGTCGCAGGTTTGACTCCGGCTTGCAACCCTTTGCTGCATGTCAACCCCCACTCTCTCTCTCACCCCATTTCACTCTGCCCTGTTCATTAAAGGCAAAAAGCCCCAAAAAATAATCTTTAAAAATAAAAAAAAAGTGTTTCTTCACAGTGTTCAGTGTACACTGGTGTCATCTAACAACACCTTACAGTAAGATTTTACCAGTATATGGATGCGTGTATTTCTTAGTACAGAGGGACTTGTATGCTGATTGTGGAGCCCCCTGAGGTAAAGCTGTGATTTGTGAAACAGAACTGGCTTGACCTTTTAATCGACAAAAGACAGTTAACCATTTTAAGCTTTGGCAATTTTTATTCATTTATTTTTTATTTTTTGGCTGTTTTTTGTCTCATTTCATTCACCACATGTGTTTGAGAACCTATATTTCTCATACTTGTGGGATACTGCATTATGTATTGATGCTTTGGTAGTAGATTTCTATGTTCTTTTTGTCTACTGTTGGAACAACTCGTAATAGGTGGGATGAATTGAGTTTAATCCAATACTGTCTCCACTGGTGTTGAGTAACACAATGACTTACTTTCGTAACACGTTACAAAAGTAATGCCTTGCAGTAATGTGACATTTTAGCAGTAATGAAGTAATATAACGCGTTACCAACAGGATTTCAGGTATTGTTACGGTATTACATTTAGAATGTCACATAACATGTTACCACCCCAAATAAACTGTTAATTGTTTTCATTTTTAATTCATCCACACTGATCCACACTACTCCACTTCCGCTAGTGTGCCCACAGAATAAATATCCCCCGATGGTTGTTGTGTGTTGTCATGTCATTATATGCTACATTATAGGCCTAGAAAGGTGCAAGTGATCGGCACATCTGGGGCTTTGCGTTATCAAGTTAAATGTTTTTCCATTAATACACCCGCAACGTCTACAACGCAACCTATCCTGCATTTGTGTCCTAAGGCTGTCTGAAAGCAGTGGGGATTAGGAGCTGGCCTCTGGTTTGTTTTTTCCTCATACTGATGATCAGCACTTCCGGGCTGATGTTAGTGTATGTTGGATGTTTCCATTCACATCCCCTACAAATGCAGCAACACCGGCACACAGTCACGTTTTTATGCATAACTCTCTTTCCAGTGCTGCTGTAGGTAACCAGCACACTGAGAAACTGGCAGGTGGATCTTCCAGCTCCGGTGTATTAATTTGCACTCCTCTTAGTAACTCAATCGCATGCCATTCTCTTCTTCTTTTTCAGACTGTGCAGCACTAGATTTGAAATGAACTGAAATAAACTGGAGCTTCTGTGCTTTGATTACCTGCTGTGAAACAACATGACCCTCATCCATTTAAAATGAACATTAGTTCTTCTGAGCTCATTTTGGTCAAAGTAATCCAAAAGTAGTGTAATGAGTAACGTATTACTCTACACAGAGAGTAACATTGTAAAGTAACTAATTACTTTGAAATGAAGGAAGCTAGTTATATGTAATATATTACATTTTGAGAGTGACATGCCCAACACTGTCTACACTGTGCTCTGCACTATGGGCCAGTTGTTTAGTTTGGTACCCATAATCTAAAGCATACATTTTGGAGAGCAATCTTATCTTCTGAGAGATGTCAAAAATTGATTTGATCTCCAACTGAGTCACCGATTCAAGAACATCATGTCAAAGGAAACACTATTGCAAACACGAAGGAACTGTAAACTGTTGAGAGTGGAACTGAGCCTCAAGCCAAAGACGTATAACCCAAGGGTAACAGTTGGCAACGGCTTGCAACGCAATTCAAAACTCTCTCCCAGAGTGGCATATTATTCATTTAAAATGGAGCTCTGGTAAAGTTTATATTAGCCACTCTGCCATAGAGCCTGCTGCCAAAAAACTCTAGATCTAGCCAAAAGCCTGGAAATTTGCTGCAGAAGCTCTGAGATGGAGTTCATGTCAGCATGCCTCAATTTAAAAACTCATCTTCCTCTCTGTTTCAACCTTCAGACATGATCCTTTTCTAACCACAAAATTCAGCTATCCAGAGAGGATACATCTAAAAAAGCTCATATTATGGCAATAACTGAGCTTTTGGACAAAATGATGAGACAGGTTTGATTGGGGGCTGGGAGCTCTAGAGACTGAATGAAAGCGGAGGAAGGTACGGAGGCCCTGAGAGCTCAAAACAATGCAAATTAAGAAAACTCATGAAGACAGACAAAACACCAACAAAATTAAGAAAACATCTTCACCAATTTGACAACACACTCGCAAGATTTAGATAATACGCTGGTAGCACACAACCCAAAAGAAAATGTTTCCTGGGGGCATCAAAACGTGAGCTGTGGCTATTTTTAGCACCCATATCACTAATTCATCACATATACCTGCAAACTATCAGCACAGTGATATCTCAATTATCATTGTTAAATGTCAGAAAGATGACTGATGATTAATCTATTGAGCTCATATTGAAATAGTTCCAACAAATGCTAAGTCACTGACAGGGAGACGATGGCTCAAATGTATGTAGCAAGAACGAGAGCCATGATATAGCTATCAACGACTTAAAGCACCACACCTTGGAAATTTACCTTCATTTGGATCTAAAATACATACCTGTAAAGTTTCGTGACCACATCTTGCACGGCTGTGATGCCATCGTATGGACAAAACTAAAAGTCTACAGACTGAGAGACACATAAACACCTGCCAATGGGCTCAAAATCATCTCACCTGCAGCTATCTCAGCTGAAACCGTGCACATGCCTGGTGTGAAGTCTGTCTGAGGCGCGCACATCCTATAGCATAGTGACATGGTAATTATCTTAAGGATGTAGTTCTGAGTCCTGCACAGGTCCATTTTTTAAAACCCGCACCTGCAAATACCCAACGCTCAGTACCAGAGCCGACCCATTATGTCATTATGTCTAAGTCAAAGCTGCACCTGCCCACACCCGCTAATAGAAGTACTGTGGCCCAAAACGCACCCATGATTAAACCCAACAGGCTACATCACTCACATTAAGCTGGGTTCTCCGTCCTTAAATTACAAATCCAATGGAGAAAAAGCCTCTTTCACTGGCTGCGCTCGATGCCAGGATGGCGAAAACATTCTTTGGAATCACTGCCAGGTTAGGAAACACTTTAGGATGTTCCTTCAACAACCATAAAACCTCAGAAGGATCCTTCTTGGGTGTCCTGAACTCATTGTAGGCTGCCACCTCACCCTTGGGCTGCAAAGTTTCATCCCTGAAGTCCTCCACATCGGTGACGAATGTGACGACAGCATCAAAGGTTCGACTTGTGTCATTGACTTTCAAAGTAAAGGGAACTGCAGCTTGATAAAGGTGATTCAGATGTCAAAATATTACACATATACCATACATCCTTTTCATCTGTTACATTATGAAAAATAAAACATATATTTTTATTCTCACCTGCTGCCCGCCCGGCATGTAGTTAATTTCTACCCGTGTCCGTATCCATGAATTTATATATATACATATTTTTACCTGTTACACAGCTTTTTGTGGGTTACCCAGTGGAGGACACTGGTTCAGATGCTAGTTAGCCAGATTAACATGATATGGTGATGACAGAAATCCATGCCTTGATGAGGATGATTGTTTGGTTGTTGCTCAGCTGTTTGAGCAGCATGCTGACAATGACAGCAACATGCTCATTAGCGTGACAATTTGTGTTTAGTGTGTAGATGCAGTTAACATGGCAGCAGTTATCGAGAAGGGGCCCACCTGATGACCCTCTAGACTGGTTCAACCATAACACTCACAAACAGTCATACTGAAACTATGTTCTTCTCTTTCGTAAGACAGGTCAGAGGACATGATTCATGAAAAAGTAAGTAAACCTAGTGGAACCACATATACAGAGATGGTGGTTGGACAACTGAGCGGACCATCACTACTGATATGACACAGACATAAGGCCAGGTCATGCCACTGTGTATCTGCTCTTTTTTGGTGGCAGTAGATTTAAAGTAACTCTAAAGTGCTTTAAATGTACATTTGGTCAGAGTTTCAGAATTTGGATGGTACAGCCTGACACTTACTGCAGGACCTAATGACAGGTCAAAACATCATTTAACATGAATACACACATTCATCTCAGAGATAATCCCATAACCTATTGGCTATGGGTCTGATGGTGATTAAGCCATTGGGGGCATCGGCCAATATTTTGGGGGTCCGGGTGTAGCCAGCAGATGTCCAGATAACATATGATGGATATGGGGGTCAGTATTTCCTCTTCCATGAGCCAGTCATTGTTTACAGCCCTATTAGCAACTTGAGACATAATAATGGAGATTGAAATGAACAAGGCAACAATCTGCATTCACATGCAGATAACCGTTTTTTAGGGTCCGAGAGTTCATTTCAACCACTGCTTTTCACTTGTTCTGCTCTCCACATGGACTGTTGACCTGCATGCAATCAATGCCCACTCAAACATTATTAATCAATATACTCGGGCCTACAAATGGTACACTTCTGATACCAAAATCTTGTCAAGTAGCCTAAACATTTTAATTTCATGTGCAAATATCTGTTTACAGAGATTATTTTACAGATAGAGACATATTGTACATAACATTGTAAGACTTAAAAATATAGATATTTATCCCCTCTTGTCTTACTTGCACACACCAGTCAGTCCAGCTATCAGAGATTAAAGCCAAGAAAATCAATGGCAGAGCTTGACACCTCATGATAGCCTGGTCCCTGGGCAATAGAGGATATCCAGGTTCCAGTGGGATGTGACCTCATTAGACCAGGAACAATAACCTGGATCCATAGAGTCACTGTGCCCACTCAAACACACACACACACAGACACAGAAAACCAGAGATCAATCAACTCTGAAGAGACTGCACTGATACCTTCACATCACCGATTATAGCACAAAGTTTGAATGTTACTTTATTTTGAATGAGGCAAACCCAGTGTGTGCATATAAACTGAAACAAAGACTGTGACTAAGAACACTGAAATTACCAACATATTTTAAATGAAACCCAATAATATAATGGAATAATGACATACAATAACATGGGAGATGGAAGATGGGAATTTAAGTAAACTTCTGTGTAAATCCCAGACATAAAAAAGTACATTTACTGCTGAATAAATGACTCTTTTCATAAACAGTGTTAAAAAAATAATTTACAGACCTTCCCCACTACCCATAGAAATCACTGATTTTCCCTTTACTACAGTATAGTGATCTAGTATTGCACTTCTATAATGTGGGCGTACTCACAAGAGACAGATAACAACCTAAAATACAGTTGGTTGTCTAATGGACGACTAGCCATGTGAGTACAGGAAAATAATGCACAAGGCACACAGGTACAAGTGGATTTTCCCCTTGAACATGTCACAAAGGCTGAATAAATATGACACTGAAAAACCTGTAGCCTAGAAAGAACTTAAACTGGTGACCTTCAAGATACCGTGGGAGTATTCATTTAGAACTTGATAAAGACAATGATTAAGCACACTCTCCAGCCAATCGTAATGATAAATTCTGCACATTCTAAATCCTTTAATGGATGACAGTAATAGCAGAGGAATTATTAGGCTGTCACCAAAAGAAAATGTTGGCATTATGCATTTTTGAAATCAATCGCAAACATGGAGGGGATGGTGGATGGTGTGTCACCTGACACCGGCCAAGCTGCAGACCACTGTTCAAGGTCAAAAAACAACAAACTTGGTTGTTTTTTGCACGTCATTGTTGCATTTTTAGCAGCTTTTTAGGCACGAAATGTGGTCACTGTGTACCCACTGGGTGTAGTGCAATGAAAAGAGGTTGTTTTTACTTAGACTCAAAACAAAATATTTTAAGGTAACGTATGCATTACATTTGCAGAAACATACAATAATAACATTCATTCTGGTAATTGGGTTGGGAATTATCTATAGTTACTCATTCAGCTATATGTTTTTTTCTGAGGGGTTCCTGTATTGCCAGTGCACAGCTGTGGGGGACTCATAAGTTAATGTGGAACAAAAGCTAGCCAAGTAGGACAGAACTTTAGTTCCCTCTGAACCAATAACCAGTAGTGAAAAGTAACTAACTATATTTCCTCAAAAACTGTTATGAAGAACAGTTTTCAAAATAATGTATTTAATTATCTTTAGCAACATTAAAATCTCTTTTGCTTTTCAAACTTTGGCTGATAATACTTGAATACTTTCATGTAAGAAAGGTTCTGAATGCGGGACTTTTATTTGTAATGGAGTATATAAGTAAGTAAAGCATATAAATACTTCTTCCAGCACTGCCAATAACCAAACAGTAGTTCAGCTTATACTTCAACAACTACATATACGGTAAATAAGAGCTGTAGTAGACGGATGAGTGGTAAGCTGAGGGCATCTTTATCAGTGTACTGTACCTTTTTGTCTTTCATAGTTCCATCAGGGTTGAGTCTAAAGCCGCCGACGTTGATGGTTTTCTTTGGGTCCACCTGACTGATTGAGTGATTCAGTTCATCCACTATCGCCTTACATGCTGGGAAACAAAGGTAAACCTCAGTGATGGCAACAAGACAAGCTGCAGCTTGTAATTTTAGTGAACATCAGTAGATACATTCAAAGTTAGTCATAAGGTCATTGTTGGTAACTAAAGATCGCTACTTGTCCAGCAGTGAGCATGGCACTGCTGATAAACTATACTGCCAACATAATGTTGCTGTTTAGGCTGCTGACCTCTGATGAACTGTGACAAGTGTCTGTCCAAAACATTAGAAAATCAGACTTCTTATGATCTGGATTTTATTGTTGATTTTTTATTCATCATTCTGAATGGACACAGACACTCAAACAGGCAAATTTAAGCTTTATCATATTTAAGTGGGGAAAAAATGCTGGTGAACCTGAGTGATTTAGGATTTGACTGATGTCATTATAATACATCCAATAATAAAAAATTTTCGGGCTGGGATATAATGACTAAGTGGGTTAAAGCAAATAATAGAACAGCTAGTCTGATAAGTCTGATAAGTTCAGAAAATTACAACACCTAACTATAATGCAGCCTTGAAAAGCAGGAAAAGACAATCATCAATAAATATTGATATATTGCTTAGCTCTACAATATATAAATCATTATTCAGTTCACAGCATAAACATTTTACAATATAAAAGTCAACTTATCAGTGCTCTCAGGTGGACAGACTATTGTAACGTTGCACCACTATTTGCAGTTCCTTATCGGTCAACACATACTGTACACTGATCCAGTACACCTGTGACAAGGGACTGATGTATTGGTCAGGTACTAGTGAATACAAAAAAGTTACACAGTAAATTTTATACATGTACTAGATCTTAAGAGCAGCCCCTGCATATTACAGACATTTAATTACAGCTGTTTAAAGTATGACCTTAAAATTGTGAATTAAAGAAAAGATGTTTAAACTTCATCGTAAACTTTTAGAATCTGTGCAATTATCTGTCCACTTATGTCACTTAGACTACTTAAATCTATCTGGCATTGCTCCCCATCCCAAAATCACAGTATTTTTTTATTTTCCTCAGAGATATGGTATGATTTTTGCAGATACATGCATATCTTCTTTATGTGCACAATGACAAACACTTGATAAAAATGTAAAGAACTACAAGCATGCCCCAGTTTTTGGCAGGACTGCAGCAAAGCAGGGCCAGCCCTACAAACACGAGTCTTTCCCAGATTAAGTGAGTGATGAAGTTGCACCATCAGTCGACTGAGTGTTGTAGCTTCCCCATTGGCTATTGCTTTTTCAAAATGAACAACAGTATTTCCAACAAATTGTCACTCTGACCTCATCAAAAACTGACCTTTGGACTTTCAATGTTGACATATGACGTGCAAGGTACCCTGGGTGCGTTGGTTGTTGACGTTCTGGGACGCTGTGTCAGGCTGTTACATGTATCGTCTATTTTCAAAATACACTTCTGTTTTCACAGGAAATGTACAGATTACAAACAGTCTCTTCAAAAATAAATCCACTACGTCAGTGCCACCCCGCAAACTGATGTTTTTTTTCCTTCAACAACACATGCACTTGGTTACATTTAGCCAACACACTTCATGTAACTTACAAACAAACTGGAAGTGAAAACCAGCCTCCCAGGTGAAAGTCGGTGCTTGTTGGACCCATCCACCACCCCTTGCCTGCCCTATACGGACTTGTTGTCCTGTCATGTTCCACCTGGCACCGCTGTTCGCGACCCACCGCGATCATGCCAGCGTGAAAGAGTGGCTTTTTTCATCAATGTCTGACACCAAAAGTCACTGCGAAAGCACTGGTATTTGACAACTTCAGCATGAGACCAGGTAAGTGTTTGCACTGATATCATTTGCCTTGCACAGCAAAGAAAAAAAAACATCCTACGATCAATAATCATTTGATTCACTTCCTCAAGAGATATGCAGTTGTCGTTATTGTGCAATGGGTGTATTAAACTACCCGCAAAGCCTGATTCAGAAGCAAGGACAGAAAAAAAGGTGAGATAAGCAGCCAAAGAACTTCCACAGGAAATGCTGCTCGAACAGTCTTCAGTTTCGTCTTCAGGAGGCTTTTACATTGAGGCACAAACAGTGCACAGTTATTTGACTTAAACTGCTTCAGCTCACTTTAAGAACAAATATTACTGGGTGAACAATGGACTAAAGATGTACGACTTATATCCAAGAATTCATTTTATAGATGACACTGACTATCTGGGTAACAATGGGCCTCATTCACAAACAGTGCGTACACACAAATCTGTGCTTAAACTGTGCATACGAACGTTTGACGCACAAATCCGGGATTCATCAATATTTTCTTACCCGAATTTGTTCTTTCTCTGCAAACAATTTAGAACTGCCTCAGACCATGCGTACGCACAAATGAGGATGGCCGAACTGACTTAGAAAATGCAAACACATACTTTTTAAGTACGTGCAGAGTCTATAAAACCACATTAATTAAAAATAGATTTAATTAACATTTTTTAAAATCATTAATTTACTAATATATTGGCCAAATGGATTAAATTACCATGAAATTGACACACGTTCACCCTCATCATTGTGACAATTAAAATATTAACAATAACATGAACAGAAAACCTATCACTCCATCAACGTGCAGATGATCTGTAATGCCGACTGCCATATCCTTAATGCTGTGGCCCGCTGACCAGGAGGCACCCACGACTCATTTACTTTGCAAAACAGTACAGTGGGAATGCGTTTGGGGGCAGGAGCTGTGAGAAGTGGATGGCTTGTTGGTGAGCATCTTTTGTTCTGGTCTTTTATTTCAGTTGTTTTAAGTTTAAGTTAAGTATTTTCAGTAAGTCTCTATTCCGTTAATGCTAAAATGTTATATTGTTTGGGTGACCAGGGATATGGCCTTAAAACATGGCTGATGACACCATACGCAAACCCTGAATCCCCTCAAGAGGTGCGCTATAATAACACACATGTCCACACACGCGCCGTAGAGCGCACTTTTGGCGTGCCTAAGGGCCGTTGGATGTGTTTGGATCGGATACAGCCGGTGGCAAACTACTTTATACCCCTGAGAAGGTATGCAAGATCATCCTGGCATGCTGTGTCCTCCACAATCTTGCAATGGCCCATGGCATTCCGGTAAGACCCGGCGCCATCGCTTCTAACAAACTGTGAAATTTACTACTTCTCTCCTCGCGTAACCACTTCCTTCATTCATGAATCAACTCTAGGCAAGCGGTTTCCTTATATGGAGAAATGGGGGCGTGGTAGTATGCTGATTGCAGATCGCAAACACGCACCTGTCAGTTTAGAATGGTTCTGATTTACTAACATACGCACGGTGGTGAGAACAAAATTGGCCAGTACGCACGTGTCATGAATCCGACATTGATTTTGCTCAAGTACTTATTTTTTGCAGAGAGTAAGAACATTTCTGCGCAGATATTAGTGAATGAGGCCCAATGTGGCCACAATTTAGCACACTCAACACATGCACGGTCCAGCCACAAACTTGGTTTCAGCTTTGTTACTTTTCATCCTATTGTAAAGTTTTTGTTTCCTTTATCTATGCTAAGGTGCAGTAACAAGCATGTATTGTCTGTACATACCGTCACATGGTCGTACATGGTAGTTTTGTTTCCCTCCAACAGATGGGATTGCAATTTACAATATTTCATCTGATCAAATAATTCAGTTAGAGCACTGGTAACTCACCAGAGCAGTAGAGCACCTTGTCCCTCTTTCCCTGGCCACCGCTGATGAAGACAGATAGCACCATTACAGTCATCTGAATAATCCATGAGGCCATATTGATAACCTAACAGGACAGAGAGACAGACAGACACACACACACACACACAGTTACACTAACAGTCTGATAAGACAGTAGCACATTCTTATGAGACTAAAGTGTAATACATCCCATTATAATGACTGTAAGTGTTAATGGATGTTAATGAGTTAAATAATTGGCATTCTGGTGAGTAATTGAGTAATTCATTAGCATTTATCTATTTTCAAGGGATTTGTATCATGATGACATCAACATGATTCTTCTTTTATTTCCAACATTTCCAAACAAAACTGGGATGAGCTACTTTTGGTGCTCCTGGTCGGATTATTTTTTTTTCCCCGCAATGTCATTTGACTCAAAGTTGGAGCAGCTCTCCTGAGGCCTATACTATGAAGCAGGATTTGGAGTTAGTGAGGTAACTTCAGAGTTAACTCTGGGTTTTCAGTACTATGAAGCTGGTACTCTTTTTACCTGGGATACATCACTGTGGTAACTTATGCTCCGCCATGTGCGATACAGAGAGCAGAGGAGAATTGTAAATGCGCGACCATGTGGAGATAGAAATGACATGCTGTCATGTAAATAAGTCATCGCATGCACCACATAATCGTTTGCACAATCATGCTTTCAATTTTGACCAAAAATAATCGTGATTATGATTTTTTTCCAAATTGGGGAAGCCCTACTTTGTAGTACAGGCTTCTGGTTGAATCATCAGTAAAAAAGACCAACAACTGTGTCAGAAAATTTCTTGTTCTTTGACAAAGAGTCAAAGGTCCATGCCTGTCGACATAAAACCTGATGAGAGAAGTGAACTACAACTCTCAAGGTGCATTTCACTAAGAGGCATCTCATCACCAACCAAGTGGAAGCTAAAGATTAATGTGTTGAGAAATTTGCAGCTTGAATCAATTCACTTAGGTCTCATTTACACCACAAGCGATGCGTTCCCAACATGGCGATATCTTTGGTCATGATTCTAAAACAGGGGTCCTATGTCACACAGTGAGAGAGCTTCAGGATGGCCATTGTCACAGGCTTGCCGTCAAAGACAGCCTGGGAAAAAAGTGATAGTGTCAGAAATCTGGGATGACCATCTTACAGTGTAACTGCTGTTATGACCTACATCTACTAACCAACCAATGGAAATGCAGCATGGAATGACACACTGGTGCTAAACCCACAGACACATCGCAGTATATAGTGCCCACAAAACTTTTGGTTATTTAATAAAGCTTAAAGCTTAAAAAATGAG
Organism: Epinephelus cyanopodus; assembly: GCA_026686955.1. NCBI lineage: Eukaryota > Metazoa > Chordata > Actinopteri > Perciformes > Serranidae > Epinephelus > Epinephelus cyanopodus. The sequence continues at coordinate 36,449,596 of CM048926.1, read as the reverse complement.
TGCACTACAGTAATTGATATCAGAGGGCCATGACCCTCCACTCCTTGTGGGCACCACTATTAGGAGTCAGAGAGAGGTTCCTCACCCACACAGTCCTGAGAGAGAGGTCCAATCAAAAATCAAAATAACAGGCAAATACCTGTTTGAGAATCAGTCTTCAACAGGGGGTCTGTGACCCCCTAAGGGTCCCCAGAGTTACTGCAGGGGGGCTGCCAAATTATTGATTCATCATTTTTGGATTTTTTTTTTTTTTTTCAAAAATTTTAATGTCTGAAAATATATGTTAACATAAATCCACATTATTGGCACAGATAAATCAGCCTATTTGTAAAACAACCTCAAACCGTTAATTGACAGGACACAACGCTGATGATAGCTAACTCTTACCCATGAATCATTTCCAAATTAATCTATGATGTACAGATATATGAATCTGCCAATAATTATTTCAATAGCTTATATGCACCACATAAAGGTTTGTTTATAAATATCCCTTTAGGCTGTTCTCAATGTTATTGTAGTTCGAGTTAATGCAACTCTATCAAAGATCCCTGTATTTGAGTGTACAAGAGTGTGACATGTCCTTCCACAAGAAAGGGAAATCTGGGTTCCGAAAAAAACAAAAGAAAGGAAGAAAAGAAAGAAAATGAAGCACTGACTTTATAAAGGTGAGAGAGGCATGAATCAAGAATAGAAGGGCAGCGGCCCACAGAGACTGCATATGCATATGGCCCAGACTTTGGTGCCAGGCCCCTGCACATCCCATGTTTTGCACTCATTCTTGTGTAGGCTTTACCTAAATTGTTCCTCAAAATGCTTATGACTTTATTAGCTGTAAAATTACATGCTATAAAATTCTGACAAGTATTATTCAGGCTAAATTTCTACACGAGAGCTTACATGTACATTTTTTACAATGAGTATCCCTCATGGAGTGGCCTGCATTGCTACATGCACGCGGATAGGCGACACCATCACACACATCTTCAGACTCTCCATTTACCTTTACCTGACAGTTCAGGTTACTTTCTTCATTGCAAAGGCAACTCAGTACAGTGCATACAAGTCTGCACAACAGCGGCACACATATGGGGTGCCGTTCATAAAGTGGCTCATGCTGAAATTAACAGCAACATTTTGCAACATTTAGATTCAAACAACATTTAAACAAGTGGTGTGATTTTTTTAAGGTCACTTTTTACAACATTTACAGCAATATTTTAAATATGTTAAATATAATGTCACAGCTAAATTTAAATATTAAATGTTCTAAATCTAAATGTTAAATCTAGATCTAAATGTTAAATGTTAAATATAAATGTTAAATCTAAATGTGCTTGGTGAAACTAAATATTTAGCTAATATGCAAAGGCACACTGCCTGTCACCGGAAGAACCAAAATAAAAAACTTGGGTGGTTAGACTGTGTTTATGGTATAAAATAACAAATTAAAACCAATCTAAGAAAATGAACACTTTAACATATCACCGTGATAACACCTAGGCTACCTAAAATGACAAAAACTATGTTTGGGGAAATTTTATTTGACATATACTTTGAGTTTTTAGTGTCCCATCCTTGCTTGCCAACATGCCAGCATGTCCGGCGATTTAGCTGAAAACAATGGAAGGGCCGTTTTGGCCGCAATTCAGAATTTCAGCAGTGCATCGTTGTCGACAGCGACAGTATCCACCATAGAGCCACCACAGCACTCGGTAAGTTTGTTTTCTAACTCGTGTAGCATATGTTCCTTATGTTAGCATGTAAGCTATGAAACTAGCTAATGTTAGCTAGCTAGTTTTTGACCACTGGGCATCATAATGATGTCCAATGGTCAATAATGCGTGAAGTACATTGATGCTAGTAGCAAATCTCTACTGGGCTAACATTATTTTTGGCATGTTGGCAAGCAAGGATCAGACACTAAAAAATCAAGAGTAGGCCTACACGTCAAATAAAATTTCCCTAAACATGGTTTCTGTCATTTTTAGGTAGTTCTTACCATGCTGATGTATCTTTAAGTGTTCATTTTCTCTAATTAGTTTGGTTTTAAATCGTTATTTGGTGCTATAAACACAGTCTGACCACCTGAGCTTATTTTGGTACTTCAGCAACCAGCAGTGTTCATTTGCATATTAGCTAAATATTTAGTTTCAACAAGCACATTTAGATTTAACATTTAGATTCAGATTTAACATTTAACATTTTGATTAAACATTTAGATTTAAATTCAACATTTAATAATATTTAATATATATATATAATATTAAATATAATATTTAATATTTACATTTAACTGTGACATTATAGCCTATTTAACATATTTCAAATATTGCGCTAAATGTGGTAAAAAAAAAAAATAAAAAAAAAGTGACTTTAAAAAATGTACACCACTTTTTTATTGTTTGAAGTTTAGGTGGCAAAATGTTGCTGTTAATTTCAGTTTGAGCCACTTTACAAACGGCAGCCCATACACACGCGTCAGCCAGAAGTAACATCAGCGAACAGGTGTTAACCCTGCACCAGATACCTGGCAGCGTTGTGCCGCTGTACCTGTGGGCAGACGTGCCTCTCTGTTTCTGTTGAGGAAATCACCTTAGACACGTGTGGGAGTGAGGGTCATACTATTTCCATTATTTCTCACAATTTACAGTTATCTAACATTGTATCCATTGTATTAAGTGACTTGCGTGCAGTGTTAAATAACTGTAAAATGTGACAAAGTACATTTTTGTGTACTTTGGTCAAATGGGAATAACAGGTGAACCAAATATTAAATAGGTTAAACTCTATTCTAACCGTAATTCTTGATGTATTGGATGCATGCCGAATTGTAAACCAACACAAGTCGAAATCGTAAAACATGTTTAATAACGTTTTGCCTTAATGATCTTTGGGCAGTATGTAAGACCGTTTTAAATTCCTACATTTCACAGCGGGCAAGGGATAGCTGCTCGGCTAGCAGGCAGCTTGTCTTACCTGGCGGAGACAGCAAGCTGCAGACAGCTGGCAGAGGACGTGGAGTCGCTCCAACTCTAAGGACAGTAGTGTTATGACTGCAGTGATGAGCTGTCATCAACTACTTTCTCCGTTCATGCTTAGGATCTCACAAGTTACTGATCTATCATCAACACTTAGAGGCTTCATTCATACACTCACATTCAGTTTCCGGTCGTAAATTTCAGCGTAAAATCTTTATTAAACAAAAATATGCGATGTTTGAGTAATATACCGGGATTGAGATAACGCTTTACATGTAGGAGGTAATTTACAAGAATTTGAAATAGTATTCCTAAAATGTGCAACCTTCTTTCGGGTCTCAACTAACGTTACTCCACACCAGACGAGCTCTGCCTTAATGTTGAAGGCACAGTCAATCACTCTCCTCTCTCTCTCTGCTTCGTCCCTTCTGACTTGACAGAAGGGACGAAGTGCGCCGGGTGTCTTTACGTGCGCGGCTGTGGAGGAGCCACGTTCGGTCAGGCATCGGCCTGTTCAACCAATCATGTTCCAGACTCAAAGAGCCCAAACCAATCACACAGCTACAGCGTCTCAGGTGGTTTGCTCCAGGTTCCAGGTCGCGTTTGTTAAATAAGGAAATAAGATTCAATGTCTGTTCACAAATACAAGAAATAGATTATTACTGAAGGTCCATACAGTGCAATTAATACAAGGTAATTTATTTATCATGCCCAAAACATCAAGCCTCTTACTGATGTGGTTAATGAAATACAATAGGCATATGTAGGCTTTTATAATTTAGCCTATTGGAGTGTTAGTAAAAGTCTACATGTTAATTAATTTTATGGTAAAAATAAAGAATTATTACAGCTTGGCCCTGAGGATCAAAACACCTTTTAAGATAACACAACAGCATTACAATAAAGTAGCCCATTCTCATTACGAAGTCATCACCCCTTTGTCAGTTTTTGTGGCATCAGACACCCAGTGGTGTAGGGTATACTCGGGTATAGGGGGTATACCCACTTCTTTTTCTATCTAGTTACAGTATACCCATCTATCAGCTAAAAAGCCATTGTAATACATAGGAGAGTATGCCCACTTCCTCATTAGTAACCTACCTATCTACCAGTACACCCACCTCATCAACTGCCTCTACACCACTGCAGACACCGTCACCAAAGGCCACCCTTCACGGCAGTACGACGTGCCACAGGGCAGCGTAAGTTTATAACGTGGGTGCACAGAACCTTTGATGGTGTTATGTCAAGCGGCCAGTTAGCCACATGGCACCTGTCGCGGCAATACGATACGCGGACAGGCGGCGCTTGTTGCAGTGGCATGATATGCCTATGCATCAGTTTGAAACATGGCTAGTAATGTAATAACCCACCTACAAGGTGGGTGGAAAGTGACGTGGATGGGTCCAGCAAACCCCGGACTTCCACCTGAGAGGCTGGTGCTTGCCCACCATATAAATGTAAAGCCAAACCATGATGTCTTTTTAACGGTTTTACAAAACACAACAGCATTTCAAAAAACATAACATTTTACTAAACACTGCTAAATTTAAATATTGTAGTGGGCTCTAAAATGTTGCGTTTTGTGAAATATTTTGTGAAATGTGTTTTCTGAAATGTTGTGTTTAACCCTCAGGGCCAATGTACTTTGTGATTGTAAACTATGAATCTTCTTGAGAAACTATTTCAAAAGCTCACCTCCACACGAGGTTAATCAAACAACACACTGTAAGTCTCTCCCACCTGTGTGTGTGTGTGTGTGTGTGTGTGTGTGTGTGTGTGTGTGTATGTGTGTTTGTGTGTCCATGTATGACTATATGAGTGTGACTATTAAACAGGGAGCCAGGTGGCGTCTTCACAGGGGGATCTGACCTGGTTTCCCTTCTACTAATTGAATGTCATCTATAACATCAAGGTCTTCATTGCGCAGGTAGATGAAAATGTACCTGGTACAACATGACATGCAATGGTGTGAAGTAGAGTGTAGTATAACTAAGAGCCAAACAAATCCAAGCTGGGTTAAAGAAGTCATGGTATGTTGTGTATGTGAGATCTTTTGACAAATAATACTTTTTTTTATTTTTTGCAAGAGTGTGCTTTTGAGTTTTAGGAGGTGAATTGTCAATAATTCTCTCAAAGGGATGGTTTAGATCTTTTGAAGTTAGGTCATATGAGCTACTTAAACACAGTCAGTGTATATAGTCTATCGGCCCCCAGTTTGAAGAAGCAGCAGGAGTACCAACACAGAAGCTAAGCTATATACTGCTATGGAGGGGGGCCTATATATTTTCCCTGCTTTACCTTACTGCCACACAGCAATTGTTAATGGGGACCTGAAGCCATTATTATATATATATATATATATATATATATATATATATATATATATATATATATATACAGTCATGGAAAAAATTATAGACCACCTTGTTTTCTTCAATTTCTTGTTAATTTTAATGCCCTGGCTCAACTAAATGGTACATTTGTTTGGACAATTATAATGATAACAACAAAAATAGCTCATGAGAGTTAATTTAAGAACTAAGAACTATTCATTTTCCATGGTTTTCTTGATAATAACCAAAATTACTTAAATTCTTACATCAATAGCTATGGCATTGTACCGCCAAAAACACTACTTTTAAGCATTCCATGTTTTCATTTCTGTTTGCTTTAAACACATGATACACACAAGAGTTAATACTTGATTGCATAACCATTGTTTTTGATGACTGCAGCCATGCGTCTTGGCATGCTCTCCACCAGCTTCTGACATTGTTCTGCTGTCACAGCAGCCCATTCCTGTTGGACAATTCAGACAAATTTTCTTTGTTTTTGGGCTTGTGGTTCTCCATTTTGAGTTTGATGATTTTCCACAGGTTTTCAATTGGATTAAGATCTGGTGATTGAGCAGGCCAAGGCATGGTGCGAATGTTGTGGTTCTCCATCCAGGCTTTAACTGACCTTGCCGTGTGGCAAGGGGCATTGTCTTGTTGGAAAATCCAGTCATTCGAGGCAGGAAAGAGTTTTCCAGCTGATGAAAGAACTGTTTTCAAGGGTAGTCCTGTACATGACCTGGTTCATTCGGCCTTCACACAATTGCATTTGCCCTGTTCCACTCAGACTGAAACAACCCCAGATCATGACTGATCCACCCCCATGTTTTACTGTAGGGGCAAGACAGTCTGGTTGTAAGCTTCTCCAGGCTTCCTCCTAACCAGTAGTTGGCTGGAGTGGGCATCAATTCAAAATTGGATTCATCACTGAAGAGAAGCCCAATCATCAACAATCCTTGTGGTCTCGAGCAAAGAGTAACCGGGCCTTCCTCTGCCTTTCATTGATGAAGGGCTTCTTGCGTGCTCTGTGTGACTTCAAACCAGCTTCAACAAGTCGGTTTCGAACTGTCCTTGCCGAACAAGTCACATTTCTCGACAGTGCCCACTCATTTTTAAGGTCCCTGGAGGTCTGACGACGATTCCTGACACAGGAACGGATGAGTGCAACGGTCATCTCGTGGGGTAGAAAGACGTTTCCTGCCACGGCCAGGTAGCAATTTGGTAGTGCCATGTTCAGCTTGGTTTTTTTTGTTGTAATGAACGGCTGTCTTGGAGATCTTCAGTTTTTCGCTACCTGTCTCTCACTCATGCCAATTTCCAGCAGTGCCAAGATGGCTGCCTTTGTGGCTTCACATAATTCTTTTGTTTTAGGCATTATGTGAGAGCTGACAACTTCTGAGTTGTGCTACGGCTTGAATGTAAGCAGGAAACCACTCTAGGCCTTTGCATGTGCAGTGCTGCTTGTGACATGAAATGGCCTCTTATATACCCTGGGAATCAATTAAGCTTAAGAATGTCAAATAGGACATAAAGTATTATGTGACCAGCTGCATTTTTTGTTGTGTTCATTGTATTATACGTTTAGTGGTACCAGATATTAGAATGAACAAGAAATTGAAGACAACAAGGGTGGTCTAATAATTTTTTCCATGACTGTATATATATATATTTTTTTTTTTTTTTTTTTTTTCAAAGCCAGACTCTATTAAAGGAGAAGTCTGTATTTTGCACTTTGAGCTCAATTTCTGTGTTGTTTAAAATGAAATAGAATGGCTAAGACCAAAATAGTGAGGATTGCTCATTTTTCAGAGAATTTCAGAGGCTTTCCCCTGCCTGGCTTAACAATGCTGTCTATGGCCATGTGTAAATCTGTCCTAAAACCACCCTAAATGTTCGTTTTCAAAGCCATGAAACTCACCGAGTAGTCAGTGGTGTTTGTTGATGTTCTGACATAAAAATCATAGTAAGCTGTGGTATCCGTGATGATTTATTTGACATTTTGTCTAATCCATTGGTTTTCTATAGGAAGCATATAGCGCTTCAGGGTCAAACGAATGATCAAGCGGAAGATTACACACGGGTGTGAGGCAGCTGAAAAAATAGTTCCACAATCAAGATGAATAGCGAAAACACGGATGGAAACCACAGATTGCTATGATTTTTATGTCAGAACATCAACGAACACCACTGACCACTCGCTGAGTTTCATGGCACTGTTAAGCCAGGCAGGGGAAAGCCAAATTCTCCGAAAATAAGAAATCATCACTGGTTTGGTCTTAACCACTCTATTTCATCATAAACAACCCAGAAATGGACCTCAAAGTGAAAAATACCGGACTTCTCCTTTAAGTAAAACAGTAATTTAACACACAGGAGCTGCTGTTCAACTGCTGCCTCCATCAGTTAGGCTAGTTAGTTTGTGTTATTGTGTGAGTTTAGAGTTTAAAGGTTCAGATTCACCAAAGTCACAAAATATAATAAACAAACTAACTGACTCATGCAGCAGAAACCAGCAGCTCTTGTGTTCAACAAGGTAAAATTACTGTTTTTCTCTATGAAGTCTGGAGGCTTTGACAAGAGCATAGCTTGGTATCTAAAGCCATCAACAGCTTCCCCACCTGAAAGAGCTGTCTGATGGAAAGGTAAAGGAGTGAAAATATTCACAGTATAACATACACTTAAATGGATTTAAAAAAAAAAAAATTGGTGGGACTTTTTTTTAGGTGGCTAAAATCCATCTTGTTTCTGACCCCTCCACAGCAGGACATAGCTTAGCTTCCGTGTCAGTACTCTTTATGCTTCTTCAAACTGGGGGCATGCCGACAGATATTTACTCTATGAAATATACTGACTTTGTATAGGTAACAAATACAACCTAAGTTCAAAACATTCAAACCATCCCTTTAAGCAAATTATTCACAATACACCAACTAAAACTCAAAAGCACACTCTTGCAAAAAAGTCATATTCCACAACACATCTCACATCACAACATACCCTGACTCCTTTAACTCAGCTTGAAATTGTTTGGCTCTTATTATTCATTGTCTATGAAGCAGCTCCAGACTTTATACCCAATGATATCACAAGTCTGAGACTGACTTCTTTAGTTTCTGGCTTTGAGAGAGAGAGTTGTTCATGTATACTAATATTTTTGGACTGTTTTAGACTATAGCAATAACATGTATAAATTTTGGAAATGGGTGACGTTCCTCTTTAGAACTGGCATGCTTTAGGTGAGGAGGTTCTGGATGAAGACTGATTAGATATTCCTGACTCCCATGGTAAATAGTCTGGACTGAGGGTTGCACACATTGTTTTGCCTCCACCCTGAGGGCATGATTATATGCTTCTGTATGCCATGGGACTTACTCTATAAAGCTGAATGAATGCAATGTTAAAGTTTTTGATATATGCTTGTCCCTGTGTGTGCATACATGCTCTGCCAATATCTTCTCTGACATCAGATTTGGGTTGTGTTCAAGTGAGGACACCTGTGGCTCATTGTGATTGTTGTATTTATCACTAAAGTGATGTTTAACCACAATTACAAATTTTCCACATTAGAGGAACAGAGCCACCAATTCAAGGAGAATGCACTGGTGATATTAGTGTCTTTTATCTCAACAGAGTAATCTACGGCAAATCGAGTATATACTGTCATTTGGAGGCCTACTGCTCAGCAGGAGGGTGTCAGATGAAGAGCTGCATGCTGACCTTTAACTAGACATCCAGACCAAACTAAGAGGTTACTTGAACTTTCCTACACCATCATGACCTGTCAGCACTGCGGATCATACCAGCAATATACGTTGCATACTGTATATATGTGTGTACGTGTCTGAAGTATAGGCAAAGGCTGATGTTGCTCTTTACGAGAGTGAGATCAAGGTGAAGGTGAACATACAAGTGTGATGTGATCCATTTACTGACGAACAAAAACAAGCAACACGAACGTGCTGACACTGTACACACACACAACATAATAATTACTGTTTGCAGTACAGTTCAGAACTTACTGGTTTTTCCTGGAATAGTTTTAATTTTCTACCTTGATTATTGTTTTGATTTTTTTAGCCATGCAAGCATCATGGTCATGACATTCAATACCATGAGGCCCAGACGATAGTTGCAAATAATTTTCCCCAACTTTACCTCAAATGCTGCAACAGGTCAAGGTTTTTTCTCATGTTGCATGTCTTAACATCTATTATAGATCATTTTGTATTGATATTAATGTTTCCATTAAAGGGAAACTCCAGTATTTTTCACGTTTTTGTGTCTGACTGTGAAAACAACAATTTTTGAAGCATCTGAACTCCACATATTACTTTGATTTAGCTGTATACTTCTGTAAAATTACTAGATTTACCTGCTTGATTTACCTACCACAATAAAATTCTGAATATAGTTAAATTTCACAGTTATAGCCTTTAAGGTGATAATGATGTCATTTATTGTGAAGTGTTACAGTTACATATTGTAACTTAATTATTATTAATAATTTGCGGTGCATGACACTGGAATTCTTTCAGGTAAGAGGAAGATACGCTTTCTGTACTCCAACACAACAATCTCCTCACGGCACTCCTCTCTCCAACTCTCACTCAGCTTTCCACCATTTTCTTTCTGCAACATGCCACCTCTCACAAGATTTCAAAGAGACTTCTCCTTTCGAAACTCCTGGACACAAAAACAAAAACAAAACAAAGAAAAAACAGAGCTAGTGAAAGGTACCAAAAATCTTTTTCTGTCTCTGTAGGGTCCCTTCTGTGATGCTGTAAGATACTCATTGTTAGAGTTAATTAGCAAGGGCTTTTAGTTAAAAAAAATTTGAGTCACTTTAATGTGCCACCTGAACTGGCATCTTAGGAACCTTTAATTGAGGCAAGCATGCTGAAGTGAGTGTGGAGCGTAGAAGACCCCATTTGGTTACAGACCTTGACAGCCATATGTTTGGTTAATGTTAGTTTATTGTTTGATGAAGTCTGTCTTTGTAAAGGGCCGTTAATTGGGGAAAATTTGTTTGGGGATTTTTGATTTTGATTTGACGTGACAGTCAAGACCATCGTTTCACAGCATCATCCTGTACCTCTCCATAAATCCTGCAAATCAATCAACTCTTAAACCAACCAAAGCACTCTTGATCATGAAATGGATAACAAAATTTAACTACAACAGAGAGTTGATAATATCTCCTGCTATGGTGTCGGTGGGCAGCTTTTTTTGAGTTTATTTGGAAGCCGCAGTAAACTCATAATAACAATCTGAGCCTGTTAGTGGCAAAAAACAGCACTTTTAATGAATATATATTGACGAGGCGCACATGCACATTGCAGCCTGTTACACCTTCTAGCACCTTTGTAGCTGCAGCATACTGTCTTGATACTGGGCCACTTTCAGAAACAGTTGTCTTCAACAGTCACTTAGATACAAAAACATGGCCAAACATGTTCCGTTTTGAAAAAATACCAGAATTCTCCTTTAAGTGATCCTCTGACTTTTCATTTAGTGCTATTATCAGGTCAAATTTTTGATATAGCTAATTCTTTTATGACCAAATACATACAAAATTAATGACGTTCCAATCTTAATATGTGCTTGTTACCAGTTATGAATATGATTTCCTATGCGTGAGAAAATAGATGCGTGGTGATCAGTGTTTGAGAGTTGGCAGCCCCACTCTTCAGCTCAGCTGCCAGAAGAAAATGTTGGCATTGTACATTTCTGCAAACCACAGATATGTTATAAAGTACTTTAGTAAATTAGCTGATTTTTTCATCTGGACAAATTTAGCTCATAGCTCATCTAACAGGCAGGAGTTGATATGGCGTCCCAGAACATCAACAACAGACACTCTCTGGGGACCTTGCATGTCATATGTCAATGTGGAAAGTCCATGACCAAACATCGATATGTGACAGGGTCAGAGTGAGAATGGATATAGAGTAAGACAGTCATAAGGAAATGTTGCTGTGTAGTGGCTTTGATAAGAAGGTAAGCTCTACTTGTCTCTTAGTAGTGTTTCTGTTGGCCCTTATCCTAGGCTGTGTATGGCAATTCTTTGGCATCTTTGGCTAAAAGCAGAGCTGCACATAACTGAATTTTATGAGCTTGCTGTGAGGATATCTATTTCTTACTATACAGCTATCCTCCAAATTAATAAACTTCACTTTTTTATTTTTACTTTGGGTAGGGAGGGTCTCCAGAAATTCTATACTTCTTAAACATTCTTTTGCCTAAATGATCAGAGGTGATTCCAGAGCCATAGATCAGTTACAGCATGAATGTGGTGGAGCCTGTAAAAAACAACAAAAACACAGAAGCAGAGGTAACTGTGCCCTGGTGACATTTAAATCAATGAGTCTGTCAATGAATTTAGAGTGAGTCTGCTTCCCAGCATATCTATCGGATCCATCAGATCTGTTTGAATGCCCTCGTCCCACAGGAGGGAGGGAGGGAGGCAGATAAGTGGGGTGGGGGGAGGCAGGAGCTCTGAATGGGCCTGGCTTCATTATCTCCTGCAGAGAGTGTATAACAAAGTTTGTACTGACATCTGGTTCAGCCTCAGTTCTTCTCACTGCCCTCTGGCTATGTTTCTTCCTAGATAAACATGAATACCACAGGATAGACACAGATACATGCCACCATTGAGATTAGTTTACACATTGAATACACACAGCCAGTGGAGCCAGGTCAGTGAAGTCCAGCTCTGTGGTCTGGACTGACAGGAGCAAAGGGTTGCTTTCTATCACTGATTCATGGTCATCCCACCTGCAAAGACCTCTCAATAACGTCCCATTGATATCATGTAATATTTGCAGCTGATAGTGTAACAAAACTATTAACTGTCCTCCCAAGAACAACAACACCAGGCATAGTCATTGTCTTGTCCATGGCTAGCAAAAGAGGAATTCAGGTGACATCAGGGAGTGAACTCGAGGGGAGCCAGATGATTCATCACTAATTCAAATGAAGAAACATACTGCATTCCTTCTTGCCATTGCCAGTGCTACACAACTGCAGGTCCATTTACCATAAAGATATGTCAAAAAAGTGTATTTATTGTGCTGACAAACTATAGTTTATATATTACATTACTCTCCAGAGTATACTGTGCCCTGCTTTAGTTGGCCATGTATACTGCATTATTTGGTTTTGACACTCATGTAGAGGTTTGTTGTGGTCATTAACTGACTGACTGATTTCTACCATTGTTTTTCCCCGTTAAAGTGTTTTTTGGGGGGGAGTTTTTCCTCATCCGCTGCGAGGGTCCTAAGGACAGAGGGATGCTGTAAAGCCCTGTGAGGCAAATAGTGATTTGTGATATTGGGCTTTATAAATAAAATAAAATTGACTGATTGATTGATCAGTATGTATCAGATGTTCACAAGGCCCCCTCCCCTTCCAAAAAAGTACTCTCCCTGAGAGCCATGTTGTAGTATTCTATAGTGAAAAAGTCCAGCTGGAGCGAATTGTAAACCCCAATTCGCTCACTCAACTTAGTTTTTTTTTGGAAACAGCTTGCACTTAAAACTTTTAGTTCATGTGACGGCCCATCCAGAGGGCTATTGCACAAAACCTAGATAAGGGATTAAGCTGGGATATGTTGGTTATCCTGGCTTAATTTGGCCTCAAGTCGGTTGCATGAAAGCAGCTCAAATCTATCCTGGTCAAGTTACCATGGTGATTCATTCTCTGCAGCTAGCCTGCTCCAGACCAGGCTAACAGCCAGGCTAAGATTAATCCTAGTGATCCACCTGTATTTCTACCATCAATCCTGTGAGGAATTAATGTTTTACAGCATGTCCTTGTTTCTTCTAAATATGTTGAATCATTTTAATTATCCTGCATTAAAATATTACATATATATTGTCAGGTTTCATGTGTTTTATTGCAGTATTTGAGATTACATAACATGGCTTCTGAAGTTGCAAGGTGGGTTCAATTAAGTGTGACGATAACAAGAGTATATAAGCCTAACTCCTATTCACCTGTATCCTCTTCATAATGGCATGCCCTTTTTTGGAGGATGTACTCGACGATGAAGCGCTTATCCTCAGACGAGCCTTTAGGCACGAGAGAGTCTTTCGCGACAGGTTTGACCCATTGGCCTTTGGAGATGAGTATCTCTTTGAGAGATACAGATTCTCAGGCGATGGGCTGCGATATTTATGTAGGCTGCTGGGTCCAAAAATACAGCATAAGACGGCACGAAAGCCATGCGCTCACTGTTCCCATGATGGTCTGTGTGGCACTGAGGTTTTTTGCGAGTGGCAGCTTCCTTTATTCTGTTGGGGATGCAGAAAACTTCAATAAGGCAACTATTTGCCGTACAATAAGACGTGTTTGTTTGGCACTGAAGTCACTTGTTCACATATTCATAACCTTTCCTGGCCACAGACGACCCCTCTATATCAAGGAGGAGTTTTACAAGATTGCAGGTAACATCAATTTCAACTTGCAAACAATAGGTTTGTAATTTGATCAGTCACAGCTGGATACTCACCATTTTTTGTTGCAGCTTTCCCTAATGTCATTGGAGCAGTGGACTGCACCCATATCTGAATCAAATGCCCCTCGGGGAAAATGAGGGAGATTACATAAACAGGAAATCCTTTCACAGCATCAATGTTCAGGTAAGTGATTTGTGGTGACCTACATAAATTAATGTTTTGCATTAAATTACCTTAATGGATTAAAATTTAACATTTCAGATGATCTGTGATGCCAATTGCCTCATCACTAATTTAGAGGCAAAATGGCCTGGGTCAGTGCATGACTCCAGAATCTTTCGGGCTAGTTCAATTTACCAGAGACTTGCTCAAGGTAAGCCACCCATTTTATTAGTAGGGACCATGAGTGTTTAACTCTGCTGTGTAGTATTATAAATTATATCTTGTATCATCAGGTGAATTCTCTGGTGTGCTTCTGGGAGACAAAGGCTATGCCTGCGAGTCGTTCATCTTGACTCCCCTTGCGGACCCCCAAACCCCACCACAGCAGGCCTACAACCATGCACACAGCAAAACAAGGGCTCGAATCGAGATGACCTTTGGCCTTTTGAAATCCCGGTTTCAGTGCCTGCACCACCTGAGGGTTTCCCCGGACAGGGCCTGCGATGTCACTGCTGCATGCACCGTACTGCACAACATTGCAGTCCTAAGAAGGGAGAGGCCCCCCCAAGTGGCTGTGGATGTTCACTGGGAAAACGCTCCCATCTTCCCAGACAACATCAATGGCAGAGTGGTCAGGGAGCAATATATTGCACACTATTTCACTTAATTTTGGATTTTGCCTATCTTTAAAGTATCTTAAATGTTACTTTTTGCCATGTGCATTTTTTTTAGCATTGGTGGTTATGATTTGAATGAAAAAAAGAAAAAGCAGGACACACAATGTTTTCCAATAGTTTTTTATTTTATTGTATTTTTTCCCCCAATTAGGGTTTGTTCACTTGTCTGCTTGGAACCTGAATAGAGAGCAAAAGTAACAATTAAAACAATTAAAACACTGTATTGCAGTTATGGTTACTGTGTGCACTGAAATACTCACTTCCTCTAGTTTCTTGATTTCCAGGTCCAGTTTCCTAAGAGTCCTACGTTTAATTTCAAGGTCCAGTTCCATTTCCTGCAGCCTTCTCTTTTTCAATGTTATTTTCACATCTGCCAGCTCTCTGTTTCTGAAGGTGTTTGGTGTAAAGTTTTCTCACAGTTTGTGAATTCTGTAAAAGAAATGTCAATTAGCACAGCAAGATTTGTGCGTAATGTAGATTTACTTTAGTAGCCAATACTCACAATGTTACTAGGCTTAGGAGACTGTGCAGCATCTGGCTCCTGCAACACAAATTTTGCATTAGCACCACATTACTGACTTCATATCCTTTATTAAACTAAATAAGCAGGATATTTCCACAAAATTGACACAATACCTCAAGCCTTCTGGAGTCCAGTGACACAGTCTCCTCATCTGCAGAAGTGCATCCGGCAGCTGCAGATGCAGATGTACCTTCCCCCTGCCATATAAGAGAACAGAATTAAGATTTGACAACACATGCCAAGCCTGGGATTTTTATCAAATGTAGGCTACTAACCGGATCATCTTCTGGTGGCTCCAAAAGAGTGAGTGTGTTCCCAGACACTGCAAGGACATCCAAAGTCAGGCAGTATAATATTTATTTAATTGTGTGTTGTACTGCAAACCTACCTTGTATGAAGCAGACAGTTTCTGTGGCTGGGACAGAGTCTGTGACTGTCCCTCCCTCGATCCCCTCCATCACTGGTCTCCCTTTGTTTAAATGTAGTGCCAGCTCCTCTGCTGGGGTGAAATCCTTGCTTGGTGGGCCGCCTCCTGTGCCACATTTAGGGTTTTTTTTTTTGACTGCTAAATCATACAGACATTAAATGTCAGCAAACACCTAATCAATTCACCTCATTTTTTGTTAATTGTTATCTAAACTAAAGTCACTTACCAGCCTGCAAAATGTTCTTGTATTTAATTTTAACTTGCTGCCAGGTCCTTTTGTGGCCCGACAAGTTTGTTCTTTATGAAAGACAGATAGGTAAAATGGACAAAATAAACATAACATAAGAAAAAATACATTAAATAAATAACACTGACACACTGTGGATAATTGTTTACTTTATACTTAACTATACTCTATATTTCCTGAGTAACATGCACATCTACTGGCCACATTTAAAGCAAAGTGTACAACTGTTGACTGTGGACTTTAAAAGTAACTCCTTTAGTCCTTTAACATGTCCAGTGGAGCACTTAATTAGTTTCTTAATTGTACATTTTTAGAGTACTTACGCATTAAGTCGGTCCGCTATTGTCTGCCAGGCTTTCTCTCTTTCCTTTATTATTGTCGCTGTGTTTCCCTTTTTTCTTATTATGTGCTTTATTTCTTCGTAAAATTCCATTAGGAGCTGTTGTTCGGCAGATGTAAAGTGGGATGCGCGACTGTTCTCCATTTTCCCATCGGTGATTCTGTGTTCGATCCCGTGGTCTATTTAAGTATGCCGTGGTCGCGCACTTATCCCAACTATGTACACCTGGCTTGACATAGCCGCGCCTTCTCATCCTGGCTTGGCAAAGGTGCAACCAATTAAGCCAAAATGAGCCAACCAGGCTATGTCAAGCTGCGCTTGCTCAGTTGGCCTGGATTTCTTTATTCTACTTTTGTGCAATAGCCCCCAGGTGTCCTCTGGACTTGTTTATCCAGAGACTGGGTGGGTCGTCATTGAGATTAGTTGCACCTGAGAGCTGGGAGGAGCCTAGAGGGCATAAGAAGGGCTGCTCTCTTGAGATTGCTCTCTCTCTGGCTGGGCTGCTGCAACTATTGTTTGGGTTTGCACTTCTGCTTTCACCATTTTCACACCCACATACACACATTGATGCACTCACACATGCATTCGCATGACTGACTACAGATACACTCCATATCTCACTAGGTTTCTTTTGGTTTTACAATAAAATACTTAAATTATTGACTTCATTGTGTGTGGACTCCCTCCTTTGTTGCAATCCTGAGCCAGGCTGTAACATTTAGTATAATACAGTAACATAGAAGTTCTGAGTACACCAGACACAAAATACACAACCTGTTGTTTGTTTCTATGTCATATGAACATAAACACATTGAGTACACTTTCACAGTATTTATTATTTATAATAATTACAAAGTTATAAAATTATAAAGATTTTGCTGAACCATGAAAATTTATTGTAGTGAGCTTAGACCACTAGGAGTAAGCAAAGAGATAACTTCTTAACTAGGAAGTGTTCATGAATTCATGTCAGTACAACTTCATTCAAGGCACTTGAAGCGGGAAGTCAGTAACTATGTGTACGACTTAACTCACGGTGCAAAATTTCTTTTACCACAACATTAACTGTAACCCATTAGAACCAGTGTGAAATACAAAAACATGCATTACTACATAATGGGTAACCTGACTGATATAGAGCACATTTAAACAAAGTTTTCTTTTTCTTATGGCCTTAAACACATTGTCTCACAGCATGCTGGGAAACTCCTTCCATTTAGCCCCAACACACCACAATATGTTAAATTCACAACAGTGTTGTTGTTTATTGGCCCTAAATCAATTAGGCCAAATTGGCTTTATAAATTTTAGTCAAATTTAAGCTACTCTTACCTTTCTTGCATTTCACACAGCACTTGTGTGTCCAAATTTGAACATCCACAGCTCCCGCCTCCTGCAACTCCACCTCCCTCCAAAACCATATGAGAATGGTATAATCATGAGTTTTTATCTCTGGCGGAATTCACTTACATTTTATTTCAGCACTTAAGCATTTTAACCTCAAAGAAAAATTCCAGAAAGGTAAGTGCTGCTTTAACTAAAAAATATATGTCAAACTCACAAGGGATGTATTTTTGTGTCAAGTAAACATGAAGTTGTTGTGTCATTTTGGGCATTGTGTAGACTTAAAAATTTCAGACTTTAAAATTTTGTGTCATGGATGAATTGGGGTTTACAGTGAGGAGGTCAGGGTGGTTGGATTGGTCAACAAAAAATGAAAATCACTATTTTATTCAACAATAGAAGTTGATTGTGTTACTTTCAATCTCAAGAGGAGAAATTTTGTGATCTTGTTGTGTAGTACCATCTTAATGCCAAATTATGAGGTGGAGAGCAATAAAACAAAAGGTGGTAGAAAAACATTAATTTCTCTTGTATTAAGATGTTTTATGAATCTATGACATTATTGTAAGTATCATCTTGACAAGCAGCGCTGTTGCAATGTGACCTTGACAGCAGAGTGGGCTTTGTGCGTCAGACAGCTATCAGTGACAGCTAATTCAAAGCTCCTCAATCTAAACTAAAGGCAGCTCTGATAAACTCTGCCTTACTCAAAGGATTATTGACCTCCTCAGTGGTGTATAATGAGGTGCCTGCGTGACAAGATAATTGTTTCTCCTCTGCTGTATGTTTTAAAGAAAGGACACTGATTTGGTCTGGTGGCAGACGTTAATGTTGTGTATTATTGATACTGGCAAGGGTACTATAGCGAAGCATCGGTTCCAGATAAATGTTTCAGAGTCTGCGTGTGCTCACTGGATCAATAGAATCTGACAGTTGGAACAGACTGACAATGTTGAGATGATGCTTCTTCATTCTTTAACCACTACTAGTCAAGATGGTGACCATTCACAGGTTAGTTTGGTTTTCTCAAATTAGAAGCAAACTTAAAGGAGCTGTATGTGACATTCACAGCATTTCTGTCAGTCAGAGTTCTGAGGCAGGATTGCCTGCACATGGCTCTCACCAGGGCTGCCCCTGACCAAATTGGGGCCCTAAGCGAAATTTTATTTGGAGGCCCCCATCCCAAATGTATCATAGGTACAAAATGACCATACAACAACTTGCCATTTAACTTGACAACCTTTATTGGCAATAACAAATGAACTGTAGATACAGTAGTTTGGCTTTATGAGTCAAATAAAATAAAAAATTCAACCTGAAATAAATGAATAAATAAATATTAAATAAAAATAACTTCAAACTGAAATAAATAAATAAACAAATCTGAGTCACAAATAGCCATCAATTACTCATCAGAAGATGAAAACACTGAAAATAAAATAAAAGAGGGAGACAGGTTTTTCCTATTTAATCTTATTTTGCTATATTTCTCCCTCTCCCCTCTCTGGAGGTGTCTGATCTCCCTCAGCCCTCCGCCTCTCCCACCTTAATTAAACACTGAAAACAGAAATAAAATACAGAGACTTTTTTTATATTTTCATCTTATTTAGCTATATTTCTCCCTCTCCCCTCTCTGGGAGCATCCGACCTCCCGGCCCCACACGTACCCCTGAGGCTCGGGTCTCCCTCTCCGTGGAGCCCGCCCGCCGAGCGTCCCCGCGCATACTCCTGAGGCTCTTTTGGACGATATGTCGACAACTCTTCACCTGCTGCAGCTCTGCCGGCGCACACCTCTGATTGTTCAGATGTCGAGTGCTGTCAATCATTGTAGCAACGCATGGGCGGTCAGGTCTCTTCTGTCCTTCCTCGAGCTGATTCTACGCGCGCCTCACGGTAGTGCATGTGCGCATCCATTGCGCATATGTGCAAATGCGTCCCCTTGCGTAAAGTGTGTCCCCCTATGGAAGATGAGGCCCTACGCACAGCGCGTGTTCTGCATTTAGGAAGGGGTGGCCCTGGCTCTCACCATGCATATGGTTGAGCTGGCAGCTATCAGCTAACAGTGCTAATAGCTCAAACAATGCTAACAATGGCAACGATGCCGACAGAGCCTACAGTGTGGGTGGGTGGAAAGCATAGGGTGGGCCTTATGTTTCCGTGCCACTGCCATTTCATAATCTTGGGTCATTACCACCACCAGCAGTGGTGCAGATCAGCCATAGACTGTATAAAAAACATGGAGGATATGACAGGTCCCCAGTGGTGAGGCCACTTCATGGTGGCTGGCTCCACTGTAGGACTTAAACCTTGCCCCGTTTGTGTTAGCAAAAAGGACATGGGCCATGGTGTTTATTTTACTGATAAGTTTTGTTTTGATTAGTTATGTTTTTCTACAAAAAGGGGATATGACATCACGATTGACAGCTGTGTGTGCCACTCAGTGTGCTTGTGACTGATTTGGGTAAGTGTTTGGGTGGAATTTAACACCGCAGAGATTGCTACTGCGCAGACACTGGCTGACGATGACAGACTATGCCATTACTCTACTAAATCTTTATATAGCAAATAGTGGTTTCCTGCTTTATATATACAGGGAAAGGAAGCATGACAACAGGTCTGTAGATCAAATAAACCTATATTTACTCACTTTGGGTTAGGTTGCTATGCACTTGAAGTGTATGGTGTTATGTGGTTGATGTTGACAGCTGTGTTGATCAGACCTGTAGCATGTCTGTTTTGTCGGACACATGTAAGACAGAAGAGTGAAAAATGTGGTTGTGTTTGAGGTTTACAGCCTGTTACATTCACATGGATGCACAGTAAAAAAAAATTGCACTGGGGTTTTAATTATTCAAGCTGAATAAAGGAACACACAAGTTAAAAAGAGCATTCTGCAACTGGACTTCTAACTGTGTCTAACTGTTGCCACTCAAACCCCTTATCCACCAAATTAGTGCTGGTTCTTGAATAGTTCCCTTTTAACATTCTTGGAACCTTGGTGCTATCTGGCAAACCAGCCTGTGTTTTCACCAGTTTTGCGTGGAACCATTGTAATAAAGGATGTGTCTGGGTTCACGGCAGTAAACAGTAGTAGCAAATCGTGGATAGCACTGATAACCTGTGAACTTTTTTCTGTTCCACATATTATTTTTTACCCAAAGAATATGCATGAACCAATGAAAAATGAGACAGCTACACACTCACTTACTTGACTTCTTCAATACTACCTACTTCATCCTCTCTTTCCAACTTGTAGAATGACACGCCCACTGGTATCATCATGATTTACACTTCAGGTCAAGGAAAAACTGTTGTTTTTTGGTTGTGACCAACTTTTTGGTTTTGGAACCAATTTATTGGTGACAAAAAACAGCAATTTTACCTGCTGGAGGAGCTGCTGGTCTTCCACTCCCTTGATTGGTAGTTTGTTTGTGTCATTGTGTGACTTATCTGAATCGGAACTAACCGTTTAAAACACGGAAGTCACACAATAACACCAACTAACTATCTGATTGAGGCAGTGACAGACCAGCAACTCCTGTGTTCAATGACATAAAATTACTGAGGGGAGCATAAATACGTTTCAGTTTGGATTTAACTGCAGGAGTTGTGTGAGATTTTGCAAATGCATGTTTTGATGTTGTTTTGCTGTTGTTAAATGCTGACTGCTACGACTTCAATTCATCAAAACATTTCTCCACTTTTGGATTCTTCTTTCACTGTGGAGGCATGAAAGAAAAATGTTTTCTTCACAAATTCAATATAACACAGGATGAGTAATCAATATACAAATTATCAGTTGGAGCAGTGAAGTATTCCTTTTGATGGTGAGCATGCTTTTTCATTTCATGCACCAACATTGTGGAACAATCTTCTTATTGGTATTAGGCAGGCATGTTCAGCTGATGTATGAAAAGCAAAGCTAAAGACCCATCTGTTCACTGTTGTCTTGATTTGTCTATTTATTGTTGTCTGTCATTGTTTTATTGTTTTTTTCTTATTGTACACTCTTTTTAATAGCCTTTCTTTTTTTTTTTTTAAAGATGTACAGCACTTTGATTGAAAGCACTTTACAATAAATTAATAATAAGAAGAAGAATTGTTATTATTATCATTATTATTATTATTATTATTATTATTTATTATTATTACCAAAAGCTATTTTATACATGATTACATCAGATGACTTTAGTAATCACTAGACAGAAAACACTAGCAGAAACCAACAAGTATTTCGAGACATTAGTGAAGCTCTGGAGCCCGCCTAATGACTACATTAAAACTTAATTGTCAGTTGTCAATATACAGGACAATGTATCAGAGGCCCAGTGTTCATGTTGAATGATACTCATCTAACAATATCAGGTGACCCAAACTCTGACCTAACTTACCTTTAAAACTGCCTTTAACTCTTATTCTCACCAAAGCACAGAGCAGATAATCTCAATGGCCGTACAGCCAATTGCTATTAGGCCATTAAATGGCCATTATCAGTGGTGATAAGCATCATAGGCTCCTGACACACCAAGCTGACAGTCATTTGTCAATCAGCCATTGAGCTCTATAGCACAAATGGTTTGTAATTGTTTGAGTTACTATTTGCTAGTAAACGGTACATCCTTCAATATAGCATTGTGTAGTTAATGTGCTAACTGAATAACTAGTGTCTTCAATCCAACCGTGGTCTTCCAGTTTCCCCTTTTGAATGACAGTTACAGACTACCTGCTGCTATGGAGAATTATTTCCTCTCACACAGGCGCAGAACATACATGCCAGTCGGCTGTAGTCTTTGCAGCGTGCTCAAGAGCCAAGGCACAGGTGACATGAGGCGACGCAACAGTCGGCCTTAGTCACCACTACTTCTTTGATGTCTGGGTGTTTCGATCTCGGTTAGTAGGGGCCTGCCACACCTACAATTAGGTAGAGAAGACCGTTATGAGGCCATAGAAATTAAACTTTCTGCCATGTAGGGCTTTAATGAGATTTTCTGTGCAATAAGGTCCACATATGATGGTGGATGGGTCAAACACAGAGTCCATGTTTGTCTGGTGTTTCATGCATTCCACTTCATTCCAGTTGCTGGCGAACATGTCTGTGTCATTGTTTTCTAAATGCTGTTTTCCACAATTCCCAGTGTTCTCCAAACAGTTTCTGACATTTTCAAATAAATCCAGCCCAAAGATTTTTTTCAAATAACATACAGAGATGGAAAGCACCAGCATGGCATGGATGGAAGGCCAAACAGAGAGAATAAGAGACATGTCAGTTTAACTACATTTAGGTACAGCGCCAATGAAGCTGGCTGCCTGTGACATTATCTGCCTGATGGCACTGAACACAAAAGACACGGGGTGATGGGAGGGAAGGAGCTGAAGAGGAGGGAGGGTATTTGGATGGTTTTGGGGGGATGGTTGGGGGTAACGGGGGTACTTAAACTGGTGGAGCATGGAGAGAGGGGGTGCAGGAAAATGGCACATTGGTTGCCAAATAAACATGACAGCTGGCTCACTCCCAGATTTACTGTGTCTCAGCATCCAAATATTAGTCTTGTTGGGCATACTCATAAGTACCTTTAAATTTAAATGTTTTGTTTAACATATGATATATAGTGAGACAAATGAAGGAAAGTGTTTGATTGTATTCTTCTCTTTGGTTTTTGTTCTTCCATTTTTCAGTTACCATTATAATAATTAATAACACAAGAACACAGAGCTGCAGGGATTTTTTACAACAAAAAAGTCATTTTCCTGGTGAATGCAGCCTTGCCAATTTCATTTCCATTTTATGTCTATCTTAAAGTCTGTGTAACAGGGAGCTCCTCTGGTGGGCAGGGCTCCAAAGGCACCAATTGGAGGTGTCATGTGGAATCATTTCATTACACTGGGTGAGGGAATTAACCTTGACGTTCAGTAGCAGGGCTGTAATTTAGGATTCACAGTGTTAAAGAAGATTGCCTGTCAGGTTTGATCCAGTGCCAGCTTTTTACTTTACATATACTCCACGGTTTCCATCTACCAATCAGTGTTTGAGAGCTGCTTGAGGTAAAATTTGGTGCACTGGCAAACAAAAAAGTCCTTTATGTTCTGTCTTTAGGAAATCTTGTTTCAATAAAACGTGTGTTTTATACCTGAATCAGATTCGATAAAGAGACTAGATCTGCAAAAGGCAGGTGAGAGTTGACAATGGAACTCTTCTTTCTAGAATAAAAACACTTGACATGAATGATGAAGTTCTGTATGTGTAAAAAGGGGACCCCAGGTTGAGGTTTGTGGGTACCTTAAGCCCCATTTCCACAAAGCAGTCCGGTATGGTTCAGTTCAGTATGAATTTCTTTCCATTTTCACTGTGAAAAGTTGTGGATGGTACTAATGGAACTGTTCCTCACTGTCCTCATTATTGGTCAACCCTCTGTTGGGGTACCTAGCACACAGATCTGGTACTAAAAAGTGGAGCTATGGCAACACTACACCCCTGCGCTTGCCTGAAGAGGGCTAAATGCACAAACCCGCTATTTTTAAATATCTCATCGACAGAGACTGTCACTCAAGCCTGTTCTATTTTGCTCTCAAAATGTTTATGTGCAGCCTTGTAGTGTGGATGATAAACGATGTGCAGATCTCCATCTGTGTCACCAGTGAAAAGGAAATACAACAAGTGCTGGATGGAGCAGTGAGTGACAACAACCCCACCCACATTGAAGTGTACTGTTTTTGGCGGAAACACTTAACAGACCAAGGGTTTAGGTATCATGTCTGAAGGGTTACTTTTGGTTTAAAGGTACTATACTGAAAGTGTTTGGTGGCTCATTCCCTGTGGGGTGCCACAATGCCTTATTTCTGAGCTTCCCTCCTCTTATTGCCTTTTTACCAGTGATGTAAAAGTGACTTACACTGTACCTAACCCTGTGACATGTTCACCTGCATACTGCATACTAACTGTGCACAGTATGTCCTTTACTAATAATCATATATATATATATTCTTTAAACAACCACTAGTAGTCATTTAAGAAACAAATCTTATATAAGGCCTGACTACAGCAGGCAGGAAATATGTGCTGATGCTGGAGCTCTATTGAGCAGCCATTTGGTTTTCTTTATGCATTTTTTCCCCTTTAGCATATTTGACTTGTGCCACTTTTCCCATGTTTCCTATGTCAAAACGTTTTGATGCAGAGCCTATGTCCAGCACGGCTAGGGTCTGCCTCTGTCTTGAACTATGTGTTATATATTTGTCATTCACAAGCTATACAATATTAAGCATGCACTTCCCAGGCATTTGCGAATAAGCAGACTTGCTAACTTTAGCCTAGTTGAACATTTCCACCACCTAGAGCTGCAAACATCAATCATTGAGTCGAGTGACATTTCAATGGTCATGCACTGCAGCACTAGATTTTTAGTTAGTAATAAAGGAATGTTTTGGGATTCTTATAAATATATTTGAAACAAAAGCCAAAACGATGTATATTCAAAACTTTTCCAAAACATATTGTTAATTCTAAACCACCTCCAGACTTGGAAAATATATATTTTTTTAATTTCATAACTTTTCCATGAATTTCATGACTGTGGGAACCCTGTAGAGATTTGGTAAGTGGGCCTGTTGGACCACTTGCATGCTTGCATGTGGGTACACATATGACCAAAACCTCTATCAGATTCAGAAACACCCCTAATATTTAGTAACAAAATCCACTATTACAGGCTGTTGTGGCCTGAGTATAGCAGTACTTTATCAGTTTTATCAACATGGAATTAATAAAGTTTGCAGTAGATATGTTTGCCTGTGGGATCTGTCACTCTGAAAACTTGTTCAACTCTTAAATATTTTTCTGGTCCACTCCTCAGTTCCCTGTGACCAGGTGACAGAGACCATGGTTTATGGAGAGCTTGATTGTGCGGGTAACGATTCCACCTTGGTCTTATCACAGTAATGTGGCTGTTGTTTATACATAGAGTTGTTGGTTTTAACAAGCGCTTATTCCTCTGTTTACAGTGGGTTCTCAGTGATGCTGCAAGTGTTTGTTTTCCACAAAATACCAATTAACCCCATCCTCAGCTCGCCTCCTCTCTGTTGGTGTATGGGATTACACACTAGATGACTTGGCATTGTTCCTGTTGTTAAAGTCTACAACACGACATTTCAAAGCTGCCCCAGTGATATTAAGCTGGTTTCCTTCTCCTGACTGGAATGTAATCTAACAGATTACTGCTACAAAGCTCTGGTCAGTATGTGTTTCTATGTCCTGGTTTCATTGGTTAGTTGTGATGCTCCATGTTTACGTGCTGTTAGATTCGGTGTTAAACTACTTTTTCCAAAGTAGTTTTGTCAGGCAAAGAACTACTAACTTTTTCCTGAGAACAAACGAGGCCATGTTGACTTCCCAGTGATGATAAATATACTCCCAGCTTTACTTTCATCCTCAATAACCCAAATTATACACAGAAACATTAGTAGTTGGTATTGTCAGGTAGAATTTGGTCCCTGGTACCTCTCACCTCTCTATGTTGCACAGCAGGTCACAAAAGACTGTGACCTTTGATTGGTCAGGATCCAGTGAGTAGCCTCTCTTGTCTCTGCCAAGTCACGGCAAGACTTTAGTACAGGCAAGTTCAATAAAGGGATGTGTTATTTTTCATAGACCTTTTTCCAGCTGGATTATGGTAACTTCTGCTACTGCGCGGTCTGCATGCATTTTGTATATATGTTAATCATAAACTAGAAATACTGCCTTGCAGTTGTATGCTGCAAAAACTTGGGATTCTGAGCACAAATCAGCTGACCTTTGACCTTTTTGATATAAAATGTCATCACTTTGTCATTATATCCTACAAGACTTTTGTATGAAATTTTGTCATAATTAACGTGTGTTGTTACACCCCTACAACATAGAGTGCAGGCACTCTGCAACTCTTAACCTAAATTAAAGCAGTTACGCTAACATATCAACTTGTAAAATAAAATGAAAAAGCTTGTGTTATCGAACTGAAATAAACAGAAATGCACAGGGCTGAAATAATGTGTGTAGAATGTTGTTTTAAAGGAGGACCTGCTGTTTCTTAGTCAGTGTTAATATCATCACGTCTTGGCACGGTCCAGGTCCTGTCAGTTTCTCCATCACTGTTAGACAAATCATTACTATCTCAAAGATCAATTCTCCCCTCTGTAGACAATTTCAAGATAAATACAATCACAGTCTTCATATTCTGCCTGCATATTGTGTACACACAGTATCACAGACCTTCCAGTCAGAGCGCTGCAGTCTGCTGAGTGTGTCTGGTGTGTGTTTCTGTCAGCAGGAGAAGCTGTACCATGGCTGAACAGCCCAACATCTTCATTCACTGCCTGTCGCAATAATCCGACACACTCCTTCATCTCAGCACCGGAACCTTTCACTGAGGCCTGTGTGTGTGTGTAGGATGCAGTGTGCTGCATATGGCCTGAGGACAGTATCCTGTCACGCTCATCAATTTGCTTTCAGTCCTGCAGGTGCACGACGCTTCTGCTAATCTTTTCATGATAAATGCTATACCATACTGTACATCTGTAGAGATCTGTGTGTGTGTGTGTGTGTGTGTGTGTATGTGTCTGTGTGTGTGTGTGTGTGTGTGTGTGTGTGTGTGTGTATGTGGTGTGCTCTCTATAGAACATAGAAAGAGACAGAGAGGACACAAGAGACAAAATCAGAAGACAAAGACACAATATGCTGAAAACTGAGAAGGGTAATATTAAATCAAATTAAAGCACAGCCACAGTGAATTCTGCATTTTGATTGGCCAGAGGGTGTACATTATTTTT
Organism: Epinephelus cyanopodus; assembly: GCA_026686955.1. Classification (NCBI taxonomy): domain Eukaryota; kingdom Metazoa; phylum Chordata; class Actinopteri; order Perciformes; family Serranidae; genus Epinephelus; species Epinephelus cyanopodus. Next base: position 36,422,302 of record CM048926.1, on the reverse strand, counting down.
AGATAACCACACTGGCAAGGTACAGTTGCCCATTGTCCCTATTTTCTACAGTTTTTCCTCGGGCAACTTGTACAAATGAAGTAATATCTACAAGAAAGTTAACAGAAGCTTTCAGAGCCTGTTTTCCTGAAATATGACCAAACACTACTTATTTTGACAAAACAATCTCACCTCAAGGTTCAGCTTTTTTCTGCTGCTCAGTTGATGACTCAAACTGAGCCGTCTCCATGACAACTAAGCAAACTCCATCTGCTGATGAAGAAAACGAAATGCAGGGGAAAAGTCTGTATTATAGCTACGCTCAACAGTACTACAATAATAATTTAAAAAATTCTGGGCCGATATTGATACCAACGTTTGAAATACCAATTTAGTCTATAGCCAATACCAATGTTTTAAAATTGGTGTTTCTTGTGTTCTTCTTTGTTGTCATTTATTCTTCTTTTGTGCCAGGGAAACAGAAATCTACACTATAAAAAAATAAATAAACAATTTTAAAGTCATTCAGTCCTTCATTACACTACCTGGAATTAACACAAATTCAATAATACACATTTATGAAACAAAATTTAACATAACATCCTTTCACATTAAAAACATATTAAAAAAAATGAATAGATAGAGTGTGTTTCGGGGTTCACGTGACTTCGGATAACTCACCCATCTCCCTCAGAGAGCAGATAAAGTGTAAGGAGCTGGGGAGGGGAGGCAGGGGGGCGGCAGGGACCCAGAAAAAAAGGCCTCTTTATTATTTGGTAGGCTTTGCTATGTAGTTATATTGTTGTGGCCTAATGGAATATTTCAAAAATAATAGTTGTAATGGTATTAGGGTAGCCTCCTGCGTCAGTTTTGGACCCTCATGGGCAACATCTCTATTGGCACTCGTTATATGTGTGGTGTCTTCTCAAAATACATTTCCATTTTCACAGGAAATGTACAGTTCAATCAATCAATCAATCAATCAATTTTATTTATAAAGCCCAATATCACAAATACAATTTGCCTCACAGGGCTTTACAGCATAAGACATCCCTCTGTCCTTTAGACCCTCACAGCGGATAAGGAAAAACTCCCCCAAAAAAACCCTTTACTGGGAAAAAAAAATGGTAGAAACCTCAGGAAGAGCAACTGAGGAGGGATCCCTCTTCCAGGACGGACAGACGTGCAATAGATGTCGTACAGAACAGATCAGCATAACAAATTATCAGTAATCTGTATGACACAATACAGTAGTCTGTATGACATCCTCGGTAATGACAGTAGCTTACAACAACATTCATGAAAGTAATAATATTGTCGTTATAGTTCTGGCTACTGTGGTACAATATGTTGAAAGTTTATATTAGTATCTGGCAGTATACATGTATGATAATAATCATATGTGTCAGCACATTACATGCATACAGTCTTTTTCAAAATAAACTTGCACTTTTGGCTTCACATGGGAAACAAACAGTGGGCTCTCAGGTGAAAGTCTGGTGTTGTGAATATACACACATGGACAAAATTGTTGGTACCCTTCCATTAAAGAAAGAAAAACCAACAATAGTCACTGAAATAACTTGAAACTGAAAAAAAGGAGAAATTACTGAAAATTAACTAATGAAAATCAATATTGCTTTGATAATCTTGACATTTCATTGCACCCTGCACAGATTCAAGATACCCTGTGCCAGATGCAGCAGAGCAGCCCCAGAACATAATCGAGCCTCCGTCATGTTTCATCGAGCTGACCTGACCCGCAAAAAGCTCCAGTTTTGTCTCATCTGTCCAAAGGACATTCTCCCAGAAGCTTTGTGGCTTGTCAATATGAATTTTGGCAAATTCCAGTCTCACTTTTTTATGATTTGCTTTCAACAGTGGTGTCCTCCTCCTCAGTGGTGGTCTTCCATTAAGTCCACTTTGGCTGTGCCTTTTTTGGGTCAATGGGGGGCGTGAGCAAGTAACAAAGCGTGTTGCTCAGTGTGTGATGTAAACAGTGACGTACTCTGAGGGAAGCCACGGCTGGTCAGTATTTCAGCGATTCTCTCTTGAGTTGGCCCGTCCTTCATCGTCCTCCTCATTTGACAGTTAGTGGCCTCTTCATTTGCGAGGGAAAGAAGGGGGTGCAATTTCTTGTCTCCCCAGTTGCTCTTTGTGTCTGTCAGGTTTGCGTTTCCCTCTTGCTACTAGCTGCTCATTCCTGCTATCAGCTGTTTCCTGTTAGCCCACCACCAGTGGGTCGCACATGTGGCGTCATCAACAGCTCTTCCCATGGTGGAAGGGCGCCTCGTTCTTTTTAAACAAAAAATGTGCCGCCAATATGACTACCCTACAAGGTGGAAAATTGGGCACCTCGGATCAACTCACCAGTCCAGCTCTGTGTGTCTTAACGCTCATAGCTTGCCTGCAAAACAGCCCAATATTCACCGAATATCTGGCAGTGTAAAAGTGGCTTTACGTTGCTGTTGTTTGGCCGACATGAAAGGACAGCTTTCATCGCTGTCTGACGTGGAAGCCACTGCCAGAGCGTCGGTATTCAATGACTTCGGAATGACACTGGGTTGATGTTCCACTTACTCTATCGGGACACAGTAGTTTCTGGCGACATCAGAAATAACTGCCACATGGTGCGTATCATAGCACCGGGAAGAGCGCCTCAGCGCATCTTTGTCTGATGCTAACATCCACTGACAAAGCAGCAGTATTTGATGACTTTTGTTGTGTCTGAAGGCGTCAGAAATTGGTACGTTGGTATCTGAGGTTGTAATCATTGACACAGTGGCAGTATTTGATAAGTTGTGAGTAAGAATGGGCTGGATCAGCCAGATCAGAGGGTAGGTACATAAAACTCTGTATATCTGGACTGTATAAAGACATGCTCAGTTTATGACATATGACAAAAATATTTAAACATCAGTATTTTTGTATGCAGTTGAAAATGGGAAATATGAACTCTGGAGCTGGAGTTTGTTAGGGGGATTTATAGTATTTTACCTCCCATTTTGGCTCCAGAAAGTGAATTGGCAATGAGGGTAAGGACAGGAGAGGGGCCGAAATAAGGCAGCCATGTCTCTGATCTGAACTAACATCTGGACTCCCAGGTGCCAGTCTGTTTGATGTGTGTATTACTGATTAGTGTTGAGGACGAACAGAGTTTATAGAGATTGGTGTGTTGGTTAACTTCACTGTTTGATCTTCACCAGAGGACATGCCTCTTCACCAAATGAGATCTGAACCTAGTTTGCAAGTATAATTCCACTCTTGGTATGGTTATTGGAGGGAAAGGATCTTCACACAGAAGGTGATCATTTTCAGAGTAAGACAGATATCTAAAAGTGCAGAGTGAGAGGAAGCTTGTGATCTTTACCTTACCACAAAATATGAAAAAGACGCAATTGTGTGGAATTTCTAGGGCTGCAGTCTGGTGAAGTCAACTTTGAAGAAGCTCAATGTCCTCTACTACATCTCCTATCAGTGAAAACAGTCACTTTGCCCCCTGAGAATAAGTGACACTTTGTGGTTCTAATTAAAATGCATGTAGTCTTAAGAAATAAGAGACCTCAGTGGTTGGGACTGGGACTTAAAAAGACCCAACAGTGGACCAAGCCAAGAACCACAACTTAAGTTCTGATGTTTATCACTATTACTAGACTCTCACTTCATGAGCTGGTCATTTTTTGTTCACCCAGTCCACCAGTGTCCCTGAGCAGAGAATTTCAATCACCTATCCATCCATCTGTCCATCTTTAGACACATTTATCCCACCACCTCTTACACCAGCCCCGATGTAAAAAACAAACAAACAAACAAAAAACCCCAACGTAATAATTAAATCCTTGAGGCTCATATCACACAATAGCAGTTGTGTGAAGGGATGCGTATCAATGTTTACCAACCCTCACAAATGGCAAACAAGCATGGCAGAATTGTGTGTGTGTGTGTTTGTGTGTGTGTGTAGACAGAGCAGCTGCTACTCTCTGGGTGTCTCCTAGGACCACAGCAGGTCTCTGAATGTTTGTTGTGTGTGTGTGTGTGTGTGTGTGTGTGTGTGTGTGTGTGTGTATGTTTGCTTAGAGAGGCGTATGAAGGACACTTCAATGAGACGGCCAACAAAACATCAGACAAAGGCCTGCATAACACACACACACACACACACACACACACACACACACACACACACACTCACATTTACAGGAACATTTCCTTTGACATTTCCCCTTTCTCTCTTTAACTCTTTAGGGTAACATGTGCCTCCAAAAATGTTGTGAAATCAGTGTGATCTCTTAAAATCCCCCCCTCCCTCCAGACAGGCAGATGGGATGATACAGTTAAATTCAACCTTAATGACCTGGACATAATTTTTGGCACATGACGAGGTGTCTACAATTTTCTACCAGCCATGACTTTGCCATGACCTTTGCTTTGGATATTCATGGTCCTCTGAGGATGCACCGTGATAATACTGACACTCTAACCTTTGATTAGCGAAATCCCAAGACCAAAATTTGTTCTTGTATACAATAAATATCTAATTGAAAGAGAATTGTCATGAAATGTACTCACACATTTATGCTCCCAGAGGATTTACTTAAGTTATTTCCCAAATATGTATATATATATATATATATATATATACATATATTATTGTATTTAAATTTAATTTTATTGTATTTATTCCACACAAGAACAAGAGCTTATGAGAAATCAACACAAATAAACAACTTAGCTAACAAACAATACCAATAATAACAAACAATAAAATAATACGGTCTGTGAAAATATGCCAATTTCATTTTCTTCTTTTTTCTTACTTCTTTACTGCATCCTTAATGGCTTTTGCCTTTTCATTGCTTCTCTCTGTAATTCTAACCACATCACTCACTAATGAACACATTAAGGTGAGCCACACTGCCAGGTACCCCTACGAAAGATCTACCATTAGCATTACATCTGTGGGTCATTTTTCCCTTATGTTTTTTTTTTTTTTTTTTTTTTGCCACCCCTCCTCTTGGCACTATTTACAGCATTATATTTAAAAAGGAAATATATGACATCAAGGCTGTCATGATACAATTTCATGAACTTTTAAGTATAATTAGGAAGTCTGTTTGTAAACAAAATGCTTTATTTTTTGAAAATGCATTATTGTCCCATAATCCATTGCACAAAGGAAATCGAACGACAGCTGATAAAAGTGCTGAACAACCTGAAAACAAACAAAAAAAGTCTTTAGAAAAATATTATGCCTCCTTTGTGAAGTTCAAAGAGAAACTTTGCTGACCCCCAGTGGTTTAACTTGACACCCTGCTGCACTGAGGTGAACTCCAAGGTATGTCACTACAACAAGAGATCACCATCAGGTGTGTTTACAGGTGCAACAGAGGACACCTCTCACCTTAGCTAAAAAGAGCATTAGGGATAGCACAGGCAGGAAACCTTCTGGGCTTCTGGTATAAACTTACTCTTTAATATGCAGTGTCATTTCACTATTACAGTTTAGTACATGTACTGTGCTAGCCCATTTCTTGTTAGTACAAAACTACAGAAAGCTGTGTTATAGTGAATATTAACGGCCTAAACATCTGACAATAAACTGTAGTTTATAATGTTTACTCTATAGTCACAGTATATCATGACACAGCTTTAGTTGTGTTTATTCAGTAATGACCAAAACTTATCCCAAAGCTTCACTAAAGAGATTTGGTCACTGACACACTGAACACTTTCAATACAGCTTTATTTAAAGGGCCCACAACCTTCTAATTATTTCCAAAAAGTTTCCTGAAAAGCGTTATGTGATTTGGTACAAATTACAAGAAAATTTCTCATGACACACTTTCAGTTAATTCATTCCAATCCAGCTAGTTACAAGGTAACCTAGAGATTGACAGCAGATCATCAGAACATTCAACAAGGTCAAATGTTTATAAGCAAGTTGACACGTTCTATGTGTTGGGGAAGCTACTGTGCTTTGAAAGCACTGAAAGCTTTGCAAGCTATCAGTTACCTCACACTAGAAGAGGTTGCACTACAGCAGAGCTACCTAAGGAAGATATAGTTTGGTTAACTAAAGCTACTTAGAAAAAGCAGTTCAAACTACTACTGATTTTAAATTGTAACAAAATATAATCCAAAAAAATCACAACTGCAAAAAATGCCACTCAGTTGAGGTTACTGCAAAAGGTGTCCAGTTGTTCACAGCTTATCCATAAACAAATACAACAAAATTAAAATGAATAAATACCCCACCATTCATACAAGTAGTATATGAAAGGAATGTTAGCTTTAGTATTGACCACAATGTCCATCAGTCACACACCTGCCTTCAGAGGCTAAAGTCCAGGTGGGGGGATTGCACCATGCAGGATTACTAAGTTAGCCAGGTAACATGCAACAACTCCTCTGAACAACTGTTAATAAATAACAATAATCAATACCTCTGACTAATTGTGGCCAAAGGGGGTTCAATTACAATAGAGAAGCAATGGAAAAATACAAAACAACAACATTCCTTTGATGTTATGGCTCAGCATTGTTTGTAGTTTTAATATTTAACTTCAGTTAATTTAACTACTTGAATCACTATGCAAATAGTAATGGAAGCAAACTACTGCAATATGTAGACAAAATACTAGTTTAATGACATGTAGTTAGTACCTCCCCAACCCTTTTTGTGTGGAGAATAATAATAATAACACCAATAACATAATAAAGTTTAACCTATAATACCCTTGTGATGAAATTGATGATTTTGGTTTCAGTGAAGTGTTTTCATTTTTTTTTTTTTTTTAGACATTCCCTAGGAAATCAACAGCAGCTTATAGACTAAACATGCTGTAACTAAAATAACTATTCTAAACCATCCTCTGAATTTTCCCCATGATTAATACTAAATTGCTATAGTTCTTTCCAGGATATGATTAACGTCAAAAAGCCATAACTCAGGGGTCAGCAACCCTTACTATCAAAAGAGTCATATCATTTTTTTATCATACATTTTATGGTAAAGGAGCCTGTTAAGTCTAGGTTTATGGCAAGTCATTTTAACATTTAATCGCTAAGTTTGACTATCCGGAATTACCATTATAGATATCTATAACGTCATTTTGACTAGAAGTAATGTCATTGTGACTAGTATGAATTTTAATTTAAGATATCTCTAACGTCATTTTGACTAGTCATAATTCAGCTGTGGATATCTACAACGTCATTTTAACTAGTCAAAACTGAATTACAGATATCTATGACGTCATTCTGACGAGTCAAAACTGAATTACAGATATCTATATCGTCATTCTGACTAGTCAAAACTACAGTTACAGATATGTGTAATTCAGTTTTGACTAGTAAGATTCAAACTATTTTTGCCATTCATGTGTATGGGGTTTGTCATTATAGATATCCCCAATTACATTATGACTATCTATAATTCCAGTTTGAGACGTCATTTTGACTAGTCATAATTCAGTTGCGGATATCTATAACGTCATTTTGACTATCTGAAACTCAATTCAAGATATCTAGAAAGGACCATGTAGATATCTTCAATTGATGATAATTAAAGATATCTTGAACTTGAATTATGACTAGTCAAAATTAAATTGTAGATATCTCAAACTGGAATTACAGATATCCACAATTCAGTTGCAGATATCCACAATAACAATTGAAGATATCCACAACTACATTGGAGATATCTATAATGACAAACCCCATACACATGAATGGCAAAAATAGTTTGAATCTTACTAGTCGAAACTGAATTACAGATATCTGTAATTAGAGTTTTGACTAGGCAAAATTATGTTGCAGATATCAGTAATGAATATCCAGTCTAGCGATTAAATGTTAAAACGGCTTGTCATACTAGGTAAGCATATCAATATTACTAATAGTTCTAAATGAGCATGGCTACTCTGCGAAAGCAAAAAAATCTGTCCACTCACAGTTAAGTTTTTGTTTTCCTCTGAGACTTTTTCATTTTTGGATTTGGAATCTATAGTTAGCCTAGCGAGGGAGACTCCACCGCTACCTAGCCACCACTATTTTGGTTCACCAAAATTTAGAAGAAGGCACCGGCTTACAGACATAATACGCACACTTTTGTCAACAGAATGTTAAAACTTTTTGAGGTTTATTTTTTGAGTGTATAGGTTACACATTTTTAAAACTGGAAAATGTAAGAATCACTTAAGGCCTAAAGCAATGAAAAATTAAATTTAAAATATTGAAAAAATTATATTTTTTGTAAAAGCCATATGGAGCCACTGGAGAGGGACTAAAGAGCCACATGCGGCTCCAGAGCTGCAGGTTGCCAACCCATGTCATAGCTGTGCTCAGTAAATCTTTAGCATTACTTGGAGCCACTGTGCCTTTTCCAGAATATTGTTATTGATATGTTGGGGGAAAACATGGACCTGTAAAGTAAAATGCTACTGTGATTTCAGGTGATAAACAGGTGATGATGGCTGCAGCTCTGAGTGTCTCCATGGAATTCTGCTGAAACTTTGATCTAACCTCAAACCCTGTAACTCCAGCCAACCATATATACAGTAGGTGTTTACCAGGTGACTGCAGTGTTAAGGACCCTGCAGCTGAGCAGAGGTACTAATCACATACAGTACAAACTGCAGAGGAGGGCTGAATGGCCAACAGGTCTTAATGCAGCCTGTAAATTCATTTACCTAGAAGGTAAAAAATTATCTCATGGCATTTTCAACACAAAACACCAAGTCTTCACTCCTATACATCATTTTTAAAAGTAACATCAAAATTAAGTACAGTTATGTGGTGCTGTCATTGTCTCAGAGCTGTGCTTCCCTCTAGTGTTGAATGTTGGTCAGCAACAGACATCAACACATCTAAGTAGAACTGAATAGTTAGTGACACATAAAACCCTAGCTAAGTGCACTTTTCCTAACATGAAAAGCATTTAAGTTGTGATTAAGTTGTGTGTTTTGAACACTCTATGTATGATGTCTTTCTATCTTGGTTTGGCTGCTTTTCTTCTCTGTTTAGCCTTTATCTTGCAGGATAATTAGTTCGAAATGGAAGCCACTGTTGTAAAAAGAAACCTCAATGTGTGTGTGTTAAAGATCTGATATTTACCATCTAAAGAACACCCATTGACTCAGTGTATTGTTCTGATGTTTGTGCTGTTAGCTCCCACTGCTCAAGGTCAGGAAGCATTTCCATTCAGAGCTTTATCATTAGACTAGATGATGAGCTCTGACAATGGCTCAGAGACAGATCAATACACCTGGCCGGGGCTCTTTCACTCACTGCTCCCTCAATCAATACTCACTGTCAGACTCAGCATGAGCCCAACATGTCCTGCCTGCTCTGCTTGGTCTCTGACCGAAGGCCAGTGGAGGGATGGAGAGGTGTTCTTTTACTCGATGTAATGTAAGTTAGCAAATATATCAAGCTGAATCATGCTTTACAAGGAATGCGTAAATGTATGTGAAAATATACCTTTAAAATGGTCATTTCTGAGAAAAATATGTCTTTGTGGGGTCATGCAGTTTCAAACTGGGCAGTTTGTGAAGTCATTATCAGGAGGAGCCGACAAAATCATACCCTGCAATGGACAATTTTGCAGTAGTCCCTACTGCACACTGTGCTTTGACAAAGGAGATGAGACGGACTTTTATCAGAGCAGACATTAAAGGTAATGTACAGGTGACAAATGACATTAATGAGGCTCTGGTCCTTTTATTGCAACAATAAGTCTCACTAGTGAACTAGCACACTAGGCACAATAATAGGGCTCCAGGGTGTACCCCACCTCTCGCCCAGTGTCAGCTGAGATAGACTCTAAACATCACTGGAAAACTCAAGATGGTTGTATTGGTACAGAGTTAGGGTGCGTTCCGTAGGTACTGCAGCTGCCCTTAATAAGAACATACTGTTACATGCAGTATGCACACAATCGGGACATACTACTTTCTCATAACACTCCACCCTGAACTGTGACCCTCTTGCTTTTATATATGTTACCTTGGAGATCAAACAAATGCCACTCACTGAGCTCAACAGAGATGGAGATCAACCCCAAGAGCTCTGCTGTTGTTACTTTGCAATGTATGTAGTTTAACTTTAAAGTTATTACTACACATATTGTAGATTCTAACATATTATATTTGTGACAGTGAAGTTACATCTGCATTTCTCTGTCATTGTTATTTTTATAGTTCTATTGTTGTCTGCAGTAAGGAAGTTACAACGGCCCCAAATGGCATCATTTTTAAATTAATATATATATATAGTCATTTATCTTTGAACACAGGTATAGTTCCAAAACGGAAAGTTGAATCACTGCAAGGGTTCTCTCTCTCTCTAATGAGACCCTCCACTCCAGGGACCCCAGTGCAATTGAGCTGCCTGCACTATATATTTACACCCCTGGTTGTTTGTAATATTTATAATTATTTTGTTCACTTAAAGGAGCAATAAGTGAAATTCATCATTTCTAGATTGAAGGAATTAAAAAATTACTATGTGAAGAACTAGAGGTGCAATTTCATCTGGAGTATAGCATGACCTCACACACCCTCTTTCTGTGCTGATCTCCAGCCCATTGTTTACAAGCCGGTCTGGCTGCGCCTTCATGTATGTTCATGTTAATCTCCACCCTCCTCCCTCTCGGAGCCCTTGGTCCTCCCTCCCTATAAAAGGCTACAGCCAGTGAGCAATGGCAGTGCATATTTTCAAAATGAAATGGCAGAGAGCAGAACGAAACCGGGGATAACCAGTGCTTCCTCCTCGCGAGCCAGGCTGGCAGCCTGGCGGACTCTAGCTGACCCGGCTAGTGCTAACACCAGAAGCTAACGCTAACGTTCCTCCTCTTCTCCATGAGTGAAAGTGATGCTTTAGCCTAGCAGGCAGCCCGCGAGCCTGGCGGGCAGCCTGGCGGGCTCTAACCGACTCGGATACCGGCTAGTGCTAACACCGGGAGCTAACGCTAACGTTTCTACTCTTAACCCATCCCGGTGTTTCCTCCGCAGCCTCCACTTCACCCAGTTTCACTCAGCTGCCCGATAAACCCGCTGCTTCTTTCCACTTTAACCTGAAGCGATGTTTTAGCCTAGTGTGCAGCCCGCGAGCCAGCTGCCCGCTAGGCTAAAACATCGCTCTCATTCACGGAGAAGAGGAGGAACGTTAGCGTTAGCTCCCGGTGTTAGCTTTAGCCGAGTCGGCTGCCACTAGCTACTGGAGTAACTTAACAGCTATGGAGCGTTTCTATCAGCTCCTCTAGTCACTGAGCCTCGTCTCCATCTCAGCAAATATATAACATTTATTACAGGTACCATCATCATTGAAGTAGGCAGGGGAATAGCTAAACACAGCAGAGACCGAGACATCGCTAACTGCTAGATGAGGCGAGTGGAGGGTGGAGAGCAGAGGTAGAGGGAGGAGTGGCTCATGACACACTTTGTTTTGGTCTACAGGCAGTGCACAACAGCAAACCTAGCAGTGAAATGATTTCACTTATTGCTCCTTTAAACAAGTAATATTCCTCTTATTACTGTTCGCCTGGTCATCACTCACTGGAATGTGCTGTCAGATGTTATTGCAACCTCTGACAGTTGTCAATCAGCTGTCATGCTGTCATTTGTTTGTGGCTCAGTTGATGTTGACGGATCATCATCAGAGGATTGTGGGTCAGAATTGTTGGTTTGCATACTGCAGAATTGGACCAGATGTAGTAGAGCATCCTGGTACTTTTGGCATACTGCATTTGACATAATATGTATTGGGAGATACTTTTTCTGGCATAAAAATGGCCATTGTCAGTGTAGTACTAGGTTTACATATTACGTTTGGCTTTAATTTCCTTGAATACAGACTTACTGGCAGATTACAGGGAAAATGAGCAGCGCCTATGCAGGTCAAACTGAGACAACTAATGTGCAGGTCTGAGGGCTTCCAAGACAACTGGTGTGAATGTGATATTCAGATGCCACCAATCTGTTACACATAACACATTGTTGGTTTTCATAGAGTTCGCTAAGAGTAGAAAAAGAGTAAATAATGCCAGTCTCCTCCTTAAATGTATCAAGGTTTTGGGATGTTTACTGGTTGCCTTCATATAAAAAAACGTTATGGGTAAATGATGTAAAACTGATTTCAGTCAGAGACTTTATAACCTCACAATCAGTTTCTTTGCCTTTTGTTCAAACACAAATCAACGCAGTTTGTGGTTTCTTTCAGAGCTTTGGCATCTAATTGCTCCGTCCTCTGCCTTTCTGCTCCCACAAAGGAAAAATCCTGTGTGGGAACTGCTGCTGCTGTGTGTGTTTGTATCTGTGTGTGTTAGTAGCGTATGTGTAGGGATTAAAGACAGTCGACAACAGAATCAATGTGTTTTCTTTTGACATGCCCGAGCAGGATGATGCCTCATTGCCCTGGGACCTCCACTGGCTGTCTGCTCTGTCTGTGAACTGAACCTCAAACAATGTTATCTCCTCCTCTCTGTCTCTCCTCGCCTCTCTCTGCATCTTTATCTCTTTATTTTGCTCTGTTGCCACCACCCCCATTTCAATTTATGTCTTTCTGGGATTTCTGGCTCTGGCTTTCAATTAGTTCCCCCATTTGGATCCTTCAGGTAGACAATACATGTGGCTAATTAATCTTTTATATAAACTGCATTTGAGTGTGTGCTTCATGGCAGGAAACACAGAAAGCCCATCTTATTAGCAGTGGGAATTGGTCTTTCAGGTGCTTATTGTGACAGACAGCAGATGAGGGGAAATGACATTTTCATTGCCAGTGATACCTGAGAGCTTAAGTAATGAATGAAAGCCTGGCTGCCACACAAAACAGTGACTGGAATGTGTGTGCTGTGTGTCCTTGTACTTGCTGCATAGTGAGGACCAAAACACATTGTAACAGAGTTAGGACATTTTTGGAAAGTGAGGTCATTTTGGCCAACCTTTACTTTGTCAAAGACCTGTTTGAGGGTTAACATGTGTTTTTAAAGTTAATGTTAGAATAAGGTTTAGGTTAGAGTAAGGATTGTGGTTGGTCCCCACACAGATAGAATTACAGGTGTGTGTGTGTGTGTGTGTGTGTGTGTGTGTGTGTGTGTGTGTGTGTGTGTGTGATGGGAACTATATAATGTCTTTACTTGGAGTGAAGGTTTGGATTTTTTTTTTAAAAAAATCATTTTTTTCTGGACTGTGCATTTTGGGACAGTGAAATTTTTCAAATAGATTTTGTAGGCCCAGTCATTTAATTCTAGACGTCTGGTGAATAATTGGCATCTGTACTCTGCCTCTCTGCTCGTGTATAGGCATACATACTACTCTCTCTTCAAAGTGGAGAGAGTGGAGTGGAGTGTAGATGGTCAGGAGGTGGAGGGGATGGTGTATGGCGTGTCACCTTGGCAAGATGCCTGAAAAGCTGAAGACCACTGTTCGAAACCAACAAACAACAACACTGGTTGTTTCTAAGTGAGTCACTGCTGTGTTTCCAGCATCTTTTTAGCTCCTAAATGTGGGTGTTTTTCAGCAATCTATTGCTGTTTTTCGAGCTGGGCTGGTGCCATGAAAAGCAGTTGTTTTTTATTACACAACACTTAGTTCAAACCAAGCAATTTGTTTGGACAAGACACGTTCCATGAGTGCTGATATACTCAGCACTTGGACTGTTAACTCTGCATGTATCACTCTGCTTTATGTCAATGTTATTATATTAATCGTTATATTAGCCCACATTACACATTAGGGTCATTATAAAAACCTTTGCACAGCAAAATGAAACATACAACCACAAGTAATGAATGATCAAAAGCAATGAAGGAACAGAAAGAGGCCTGAATACTTCACTGTAAATCTCTAGGTATGCGCCTCTGACATCAGAGGACAATGCAATGTGCTGATTAAGTAGTTAACTCATCAGCATTACACATATTCCACCAAAGCAACTGTCAGTAGACTGATTCCCTTGGTCTCAAAATGAATGGAGACACATAGGTGTGATTCTGCTTATATTTTCTCTATTCATTTTTATTAACTTTTCTGTCTTTATGCTGCTGCAACACATGATTTTTTTCCCCACTGATCAGTAAAGGTTTATCTTACTTTATATATCTCATTCCTATTCCTAATTTATGTGAACAAAAAAATCTACAAATTTGAAATATTGAGAACTGGCAAAAGTTTGAAGATGTTTTGTAAAAACCTATCACAGGAAGGATGTTTGTATAAAATATGGCGTAGGTCAGAGTTCATGGTTCAGTCTGCAACTGATCTGACGGGAAAACACATGAATACCTCTCAGTCTGACATCTGCCTCGGCTCTGTACTGTACTCTGTGTGTGTGTGTGTGTGTGTGTGTGTGTGTGTGTGTGTGTGTGTGTGGTCCCGAGCTGCTCATTAAGCCTTTTTCTGTGGGGGCTCAGAGTAAAAAAAAAAAATGCAGGCCATATGCAGCTTTTCAAGGTCACAGGAACACACCTCATACACACACACACACACACACACACACACACACACACACACACACACACGCGCACACACACACACACACACACACACACACATCTTCAAGGTCCACATGCTGATTTGACCATAGGTTGTCTTCACTAATGAGGTCCAACAAACACAGCTAGTACTGAAGTGACTCTAACAGAGACCATTCAACCTGAAAGCCAAACATTTTCTTTACATATAATAATTGTAAAGATTATAATTGTCTTTTTATATATTAACCAAAGACATTTTCAAATTGAGGACTTAGTGGCCAGACTATGACTGTTTACATTAGGAGTTCTGTTGACCCCAGGGTTTCCAGATTGTTCTCTAAATGTTTACCTGCCTCACTTAAACGCCAGAGTAACAACAAAATGGCAGAAAGAAACATTAAAATGGTCCATTAGAGCCATCATCCCAGAAACAGTTGCAAGCCACAAAAGGCAGTTTGCCTTATGTTGCTGTTTTTGAAATGCTCTGGGGGTTTTTTAGGCCTTTGCACTGGCGACAGCTGTGGCCAGAGGCATCCATCCATACATACATACATCTATCCCATTCCTGTGAATGCAACATCTGAACGCCTTGAGGGATTTTTTTTCAAATTTGGCACAAATGTTCACTTGGACTCGAGGGTGAACTGATTAGATTTTGGTGGTCAAAGGTCAAGGTCAGTGTGACCTTGCATCAGTGTCATTCTCGTGAACGTAATATTGCCTGGATAGTGTGACGTGTGTGGTTGTGCTGCTGCCGTGGTCCTGCCAGATGCCTCCTGCTGCTGCTGCTGCTGCTGCTGCTGCCATCATTAGTCATTAGTCACACTTCTACTGTTATTATACACATATGATTATTATCATACATGTATACTGCCAGATACTAATATATACTTTCAACATATTGTACCACAGTAGCCAGAACTATAACAATATTATTGCTTTCATGAATGTTGCTGTAAGCTACTGTCATTACCGAGGATGTACTGCATCTCTCTCTCTCTCTCTTTCTCTCTCTCTCTCTCTCTCTCATTGTGTCATACAGATTACTGTTAATTTATTATGCTGATCTGTTCTGTACGACATCTATTGCACGTCTGTCCGTCCTGGAAGAGGGATCCCTCCTCAATTGCTCTTCCTGAGGTTTCTACCGTTTTTTTCCCCCCGGTAAATGGGTTTTTTTGGGGAGTTTTTCCTTATCCGCTGTGAGGATCCTAAGGACAGAGGGATGTCGTATGCTGTAAAGCCCTGTGAGGCAAATTGTATTTGTGATATTGGGCTTTATAAATAAAATTGAATTGAATTGAATTGAATATTTAAATCTCAATCCCAATCTCAATCTATCTTTAAGTAATTTATTCACATTTTTTCGAACCCTAATCTGAAATTTAAATGTGCAAAATGCCATTTAATTTAATGCCAACTAAAATTTTCTAATCTTTTGTCACGTTTAACTTTTAATTCATGCACATACAAGTCAGCATTCCTGAGAATAAGCATTGTAATACATACATTCACATACATGACATATAGGATACCATAAGCATATAGTGAATACAATATTTATTACATTTATAAACACATACTTATGGTGACATGCATAAATGTCTCTTCTCAAATATAGTTAAATATAGCTATATGTAAATACTTCATAGATGGACATGCACCTTGATGTTTTAAAAAAATTGTGTCAATTTAGTTACTTTGACATTAATATATATTGATGAACAGTGTTGGGTAAGGGTTACTTTAAAAGTAATCAAAGTAAGTTACTGTGTTACTTTTTTAAAAAAAGTAACCAGTTACTTTACTGCGTTAGTAAAGTAATTCAATTACTTCAAAAGTACTTCCAACGTTACTCCCTGAGAAAAGTAACTCAAGCACTTTTAAAGTACTTTTAAATATTCTACATTTCCTATTGGGCAATGGACCACAGGGCGCTAAGCCTCCATTTTTTTTTATCTCCAAAAGTAAACTTATGGACCACTTGCCCTTCACTGAGATCAAATTCTCCATCACAGCCATCACTTTGACCAGTAGAAACACACAACGATCTGCTGCTGTAGACAACTATATGACAACAACACCCCAGCATTTTTAATATTTCCTTTAAGGATGTTACCACACAGAGTAAAAGGGGGAAATGATGGTGTGAAACAGCAGAGGCACTTTGTCAACCCGCTGAATTAACGTTACTGTCATTAGCATCAAGCTAGCAAACAATGGTACATCCTATGGTTGTACATAAAGTAATAACATTAACAAATAGTGGCAGGGCTTTTACTCACCACAACTGCAGAGGCTCCCAGCTTCATTTGAAACAAACTACATTATAGACGCTCCGTGTGTTTATATATTTACTTTTTATCCGCTCCGTTGTCTTTGTAAAGTTAACATATCGCACCGTCATTTCAAACTCAACACTTGTTTCAAATTAAAAGCCCCTTTATAACCTCGGCTGAGAGAATCCCTCCATTTTCTAAATAGGCTTTTTATTCTGAAACATTTGTCAGAACTTCTTGTGGAAGACACAGTAGCTTGATAGTTTACATATGGCGCTTCAAATGTAGCTCCTGCCCTCTGCTGACGCTTTTAGGTGACTACCAACATGTCGGCTGGCACGTGATCAGACACAGTTCTGGCAGTGACTCAAATAATAGTAAAAGTGATAAAAACAGGACAAAAATAACCCGATGACATCACACACGCCGTGAAAGACGACCAGGGATAATTGGTGAGTACCAACGTGTAGCGTGTACCAGGCATAATGCAAGTCCTGAGTCTGAAATATGTCTGTCAGCGAGTCCTCCTCCACCTATTTAGACTCCACCGTAGACAACGGCAGCATTTCTCCGACCACGTAGCGAGCCACAAGCTCCGTGGCTTCTTTCAGACTGATAGGTTTAACGTTATCTCCGTTATAGAACCAAACGACAGTCGTTGCTGTTTCGGAGCTGAAGGACCAGCGTTCTAAAAGTAACAGAAGTAACTGATGTCTTGTTTGAAAATGTACTTAAGTATTTGATTACTCAAACAGCAAACTAATGCGATAGGTTACTTATTACTGCAAAAGGTAATCAAAGTACTCAACCCAACCCACTCAACCAACTCTGTTGGTGAACAATGGTGATCAGTGATTAATCAGTGGTGGTGATCACAGTGGTGATCGATGATTTATTCAGCAGGGTCCTGAAACTGGAATATAAGCTTTATTCATCACAAAACTGATCATAATTAACATCTTTTGAATGTAAAAAAAAAAAATATTTTTAACCCTGACCACCATCATCAGTTTTTTGGAAGAAATGCTGTTGGTAGTGTAGAGTGAAAGGAGGGATGGGGGGAATGAGAATCGGGGAACAGAGCCAAACAGAGATGAGGAGAGTGGACAAATAGAGGAAGGTAAAGAGGAAAGTCAGGGAAGGAGAGGAGAGGAGCTGGGGGGTTATGTGGAGGATGGAGAGTGCTGAGATGGGATCTGGCCCGTCTGTGTTGTTCTGTGTCACTTGAAGGGCTTTTTCCATCAGCTGCCAGTGTCCTGTAGAGAGAAACCTGCTGACGGCAGGAAGATCCTCTCAGCTGGGTCAGAGTCTCCTCCACATGTTTCCTGAAGGCCGTGTCAGAGCCTGTTAACGACTGGAAGGAGCAGTGATGGCTGATACCATCAGAAAGCAATCTAGTGTGAAAACGGAGGTCTTTAGCCACCACTGTAGTGTTAGGATGCTGACTGCATGTCAGATTGGAAGGAAGGTAATGGATTAGAAGGGCTGTTAAATGCAACAGCTGTACGATGCAACCAGCCAGTCTAGTAAAATGTTCTGAAATAGTGACTGTAACATGCTAATAATTATCACTACAGATTCTCACAGCTATTTGTGAAAACACATTTGTTTATATAAAAAACATACAACACATGAACTGTTCATTAAAGTTTTCATTAAAATGACAGAATTTAGAACATTCTTCATGAATTGAAGCCAAGGTCAATAGCAAAACTTAATTAAAACATCTTTTAACAAACTCTCACACAACTTATGCAGTATAATCCAGGTCTCCTTTACCTATTCATGTGCTCAGTGTTTCCAAAACACAGGTATTTTTGCCAAAATGTTACAATACAACATGTCAGTACAAATAGTCTCATGCATATTAGAGTAACACATTCAGAGCACTACTTGTCGGCAGCGATAATGCTTTTGTTTGGAAAGTACTTAGCATACAACTTGGTAAATGAGACTTGGATTACACTGCATGAGTTGTGTGAGAGTTTGTAAACTTATGTTTTGATAAAGTTTTGCTGTTGTTTTATGTTGTTTGCTGCAATTCATGAAGAATGTCTGCATTTTTTGATTCCTTGTTCACTGTGGAGGCATACAAGAAAAACAAGGTTTTCTACATAAATTCAGCCTGCAGTAAGTGAAATAAGCACATAATCATTTTGCAAATAAAATATTCCTTTTTGAAGAAAGTCAGCAGTTATTAGCTGCATAATGACGACCCGATGGTCCAGTGATGGAGAAGTCATATTTAATCATGTCTGAAATCAACAGTGAAAACACTTTAGAAAGTCTTTTCATGTGACCTGAAAACTCTGCTGAACAGCTACAAGTCAGCAATGCAGATCATTTATTTTCTAAAATATTTTCAGAAGCAAATGTGGACAGAAACTCTGAAAATAAGGCTGTATATTAAATAAGACTGTGCTGTCTCATTTTCTCACATATTTTCTCAGTCTGGCTACTGGTGTGTGTTAGATGATAAAAATATGTGTCAGTGATTGGTGACCATGCAGGACAGAGGACTGTTGAACAGGTCCAATACTCTATGTTCCTCTTGCTCAATGTGCAGCAAGGAAGTATTTAAAGACATGAGAAAGGGATTTGCTTTGTCAGTAATTTCAGCCTTAGGTACTGAAATACATAGGCACCATTTATGACACTACCGTAGAGTGACAAACGAGAATGGCCCCATAGGGTGGGTGGTAGTGGTTCAAACAAACTTGGACTTTGACTAGGAAGCCCATGGCTCATTTCCTGCATGAAACCAAAAGTCAGTGGAGTTATTAACAGTAACAATGTAGTGTGCTAGTAAGTGTATCATGCTGCAGTAGTAATGTATGTCACATGACAAGTCACGTGACCTGACATTATGTCACAAGAACCGTACTTTTGTTTTTCAAAACCTAACCACTATTGCTATTGTTGTCTAAACCTAAGGATATAAATTTAAAAATCAAATGTTTTACCTGTGTAGTACGTTTATTTTGAAAAATATTGTGTGTGCAACGCACAGAAATTGTATGTTTCTTGTAAAGATTGAAAAGTATTTTTAAAGAAACACAAAGCATGTAATAAATATCAGTTGAGACATCACCTATGATCGTACAAAGCACACGCAGGAGGCTACCTAGTGAGTATATTTTGACATTTAGGTCCACTGACAAAGCGTCAGTATTCGATGAGTTGGGATGAGAACAGGTTGACATGTTACATCCACATTCCAACCCATCATGTTTGCAGTTGTGTCAGCTGAGATGGAGATATCACTGTCAGCAGAATCCAACACATCTCTCCCCATGAGGCAAAACGATGGACGGTCAAGCAAGACCCGTCCAACTTGTTGTAAAATGGGCAAGTTATACAGCGTTAGCACACTGTCACCATTGATGAGGTAGTCCTTGTCAAGGACACATCAGGATGCATTAGCATTCACACCACAAATGATATGAGGTCAAATGGGTCCTACACCACCTTGGCAAGTGGTTTGAGTGATGGAATCATAATGCATCTTGGTGGTTGTGTGTGTACTTGTTTAAACAGTGTCTTTCATACAAAGCATGACAAATGATCCTCAATGTATGTGTGCATGTGTACTAGGTATAATAATAAGTGAGAGGCAGGCTGGCATTTACATTAAAAGAAAGTATCTCTCAACACATTTTTTGATTGTTATTTTGTTATTGAACCAGGTGGACAAAAAGTAAAACAGCTGTCAGAGGCTCAGATGGAAATATTGGTACAATTTGAGTTTGGACATATATTTAGACATTCACAGAGCACTGCTACTGATGTCCATGTTGGTTTGCTTAATCCTGTGAGACTTCTGAGTATCATCTAGTCAGTGTCTTTGATAAAAAAAAAAAATTTTTGTGAAATAAATGTCACCTCACACAATGAATCCGTATCCTCTAACCTCTCTGGCATTTCTTGTCTGTATTGGCAGGAGGATCAGTGGCAGCCTCAACACACTTATTATCAAAGGTAAACACCACCATCTGCTGGTTATCATCGCACACTACAAGAGGCTAAAGATCGGGACAGGTTTTCTCAACAGACTGATTCAAACACTTCCAGTTTGATTATTATTTTGATCATTAGCTTCTCAGCTGTCATTGTCTGTTTTAAACATTTCTATACTTTGAACTGAGTTTATAAAAATAATTTTGTTAAACCCTTGATATTTAGTAGTAGTTGCCCCAACTAAATATACTCTGGCATCTTCCTATGGAGGTTCAGGTACAACCCATCCTGATCCCTGCTTTTGTATCTCCTCCACATCACATCCAAGTACATTTACACTAACATTTAAACATACATTTCTTTCCTCTAAGCTTATCTAGCCAAGCAGCTAATCCTGTCCTGAGGACAAAACATCTCCAGCAATCACAGGCTCTGCTACAGGGTGAGCCTCATACCTTGACAGAGTATTATATTATGGGTTGTATGTAACCTTAGACTGAGGGTCCATATGGCATTTTTTCCTGAGCGCCAAAGTCACTTCAGTTGTTCCTGTGCAGGAGAGAGCATATGTGCTGCACTCAGTGTCTATTTTTCTGAATGATCCACCTTTCTTTTTTTTGTGTGCAGCTCCTTGCGTTTCTAGTTGAAAATTTCAGAATGCCAGCAGAGCAGATGCATTTGACCTGGAGACTGTGACCAATAAAAGCAGAGTGAGCTTTTCAGGTGGGGAACCTTAAAGAGGCAAGCGCTAAAACGGAGCATTTTAGACAGAGGGTGAATGTAGGTGCTGCAGCAATGGACATTACAATGGCAACAATGTTTGTTTCCTGCAAAAGCTCACCTTGAGAAATGTTTACACAACTGATCATTGGCATAATGCTCCTCGGGGGGGTGTTTATACGGAAACCACAGAGACAATGTTCTCAGATGTGATCAACATTTTATTCATCTGTGTAACCCACAGTACATTAAATATGCTTCTGATACATTAATGTTTTATAGCCCTTAAGTCAGTAGTCATTTAGAGAGACTGAGCTGTGGGCTGTCTGCCTGGCTACTCACCACTTTGAGGTCAACATCCAGTGTATAAAAATATAATTTATTGATGTCAACATATCCATCTATGAAAATATAAGTGGCCATAACAGTCAGTTTTTACAGTCACATTAACTCTGCATTCATAAACACATGAATCACTCAGCATGGCTTTGGACCCAAACACATTAAAGAATTAAACACTTTCATTTATCACGTAGATCAGGGACACTCAACGTGCTTTGCCTGGAGGCCACTTCTGCAAAATGACAGGAGGCCAGGGACCAGACGTAGCAGCCCCACACAGGTCAGGTATGCACGGAGGCGTTTCTAGGAATTGAGGATATTTTGGAGCATAGACCGACCTCTGTTGGGGGGTCCAACGGATCCTCTCATGGCACTTGTTTGATAAACAATGTCTATTTGATGCTTGTTATGCACTCCGGTACTGCATTTATACTAAAAGTAAAAAAAAAAAAAGGGGAAAAAAATCCCAGTGTGAATCAATTCAAGTGATTGGGTGCACCCAGCACCCTGGTCAGATTTTGCCAGGGGGCTGTAAGTTGAGTATCGCTGACATAGCTCAACAACCACTCTGTTGGTAACACATGAATAAATAAATAAATATATGCATTTATACATTTAGAACCATCTCCCATACCTACCTACCTACATGATACATATTTTGTCCTGTTTCGATCCAGAGACGTCAGATTGCCAAGGCAATCGAATTGCCAACGAGGTGGGATACCCCATATGCCCGCATATACCCTCCACTACACCACTGATCCTCACTATAAAAAAATGTTAAAATCCACCTGTTCTGTGCTGCAGGTAAGACACCCAATACTCTGTTATCAATCCCAAGACATCAAATACCGCAGCTTTGTCAGTGACAGCGTTTGCAGCAGTATGAAATGCCATAGGATAGCAACAGTTACGGTGTTAGGGGGAAACGCTACCAGTAACAATATAATATAAGGAGCTGTAAAGTCCTTATAGGGTGGGCGGGAGGGGCAGTGGATGGGTCCAACAAACACCAGACTTTCACCCCAGGAGCCTGCTATTTGTTTCCTGTATGAACGTAAAGCCAAACCATAATGTTTTTTTTTACCTAAACCTGACCACATGCTTTTGTTGCACAAGGAAATAAACATAAATATAAGGTGTTTTACCAATGTTGTATATTTATTTTGGAAATGACTGTATGCATCTAACGAGCAGAAATTTTACGTTTGTTTTGAAAACAAACAATGCATGTACTAAGTGTAAATTAACACGGTATCCTGAAACATCAACAACAGATGCAGGAGGAGGATACCTAACACGTCATATGTGGAGGTGAAAGTCACCTGTACAAGCACCAATATTTTACAAGTTATGGTGAGAACATGTTGAATCCACTCAGGTTAGCGGGAGGGCCTCAAGTATTTGCGTTGCAGGGTGGGGGTTAGTAGCAAAATGTATTATAGCCACCTAAAAACATCAGTATCAGTTTAATTGCACGCTATATGTAGAACATTTTTCACCACTTTACCTTGTCATCAGACAGCCCCTTCTGACAGGAAACTGAAGCCGTTATATCTCTCTCTTCAAAGCCACCAGATGCCTTTGACAAAAACAGCAATTTTACCTCACAGGAGTCCTCCGCTGCCTTGATTAGACTGATCTCTATCACCTATAAATGCATTTTTTAATGTTCAGCCTTAGGTAGGACCAAAAAAATGCTGATGAAAAAATTTGCTGTGAATGTTCAGTCTGTTAAAGCTATATAAATCTCAGCTTTGTGGATGAAAAGAGCTGCTGTCCAAAATCCAACTTCCCACATGGTGGAGGAGCTCTGGGTACCAGTGGACTCCGTCTGTTTGGTATACACTGCTGAGCTCTTTCACCATCCCAACTAGCGACAAGAATGAGTGCCACAGTCGGACTGGCACAAAAACCAAGTGTGCAAGGTCATGATCTTCAACCACCGCATAGCAAGACGCCAAAACCCAGTCAACTATGATGGTTCCGTGAGATGTTACAGGCGCATAAGACCCTCGATAATTCTCCACATGAATTCTTGTCACTCTTGCAGGAATGAGGCGGTCAGGCTGGTATTTCCCAACAACAAGAAGCTGCTGTCCTAGCTTTACATTACTGGCAAACACAGCCTTAATGTCCCTGCTGTTGGTACTGTTGCTGTTCATAACAAGGACAAGGTGAGCTGGAGTCAGCGTCAGTTTGCAGCGAGGCTCGTCAGTCTCCAAGACATGGAACTCTCTGATAATCTGTTGGTCCCGGTCCATGAACATGAGAAAGTCACTGAGAACAACATTTCCTTGTTGGTCAGCAGCCAGCACCTTGTCTCCCACCTGGAGCTCCTTCAGTGGTTTAGTCCGTCCATCTGCCAGGATCACGATGGACGAACCAGGGAAGCAACCTCCAGACTTTGCTGCCACAGAGTTTTCTGCAAGATTGCAACAGTAACACTTACTAGAGCTGATATATACATTTAGTAAGGAGTAAAAATGAGTTGAATTAATGAGTGGGTTACTACAAAGGGTATGGATAAAGCAAAGAATATGCCTAAAATAGTGCAAAGCGTATGAGTGGATGAGGCAGACAGACGGACAACCCAATTACATGAAAATGGCAATCTTATTTGAATTTAAAGTGACTGTTTTAGTTCATATTTTTATTTTCAACTTCATTTGACAAACAGAATGGACTTCAGCTGAACATTTTTCTATAATACATCTATTTATGATGCATTTATAATTATGGAATGCCATTTTAGTCAATAATAAATAAATATGCCTATGAAATAGATCCTGAAATAATTACATGAGGCAATAAATATATAAATGAAAGTAGTGATTTTTTTTTTTTTTTTTTTTTTAAGTCTGTCTTTCTTTTTTTGATGTTTTTCCAGGGACTACCAGAAGTCTCCTGAAAAAAAAAAAGTCCATTGAAAATTGTCCTTATTTTAAAAAAAACGAACCTATTTAGTGTCTGAAGTACCTAAAGGTCTTGCTGAGGAGCATGTGTCAGATGTAGCAGGTCCCACCCTACCCTTACTACTTGCTAAAATAATGCTAAAGGCCTTTTTTTCACAGAGGGTGTGATGGGTAATCGGCCTCAAAGGCACACAGCAAAAGAATTTACATCAAATGTGACACAAATTTATGACAGTCCCCCTGTTATTTCAGTAAAGTTTCTCACTATATAAAGACAGGATGAGGACTGTTTGTTTGGTACCAGCTAGTCAGAGTTTTCAGTAATCCAGTCAAATATCTCAGAATCTGCTAGATGGATTGGGACTGTGTTTTAAAGTCTTGTGTAAGGACAGGTTTAATTCACTCACCTGCTTTCACAGAGCAGTGGATGTGGGCTTTGGACTCATAGTAGACCCAGTCAAAGCCCGCCTCCACAGCCAGCCTGGACAGCATGCCGTACTTGCTCTTGTCCCGGTCTGAGGTGGTGATGTCCACCGCTCTGCCCTCATAGTGCAAAGACTCCTCAGAGTGATGGCCGTCCTCATCCCAGCCCTCTGTGACTCTTAGTTTAACCCCGGGCCACTGATTCATGACTGAAATAGCCAAAGAGTTCAGTTTGTCCTTACACCTCTGAAAAGGGAGAGACATGTTATATTTATGTTATTGACATCCCAGGTCTTTGCAATTTACTTGGTGAGTATAATCGTACTTAACAGATAGAAATGATGGTCAGCACTAAGAAAACTATAGTTGTAATAAACAAAGTACCCATCACATTACTCACTGTAAACATATTATCTGGAACCATGCTGATTTGTTTGACGTTATCTTGGTTTAATATATATATTTGGTGATCTCCACTCTTTCCACTTTGTATTGCAACAGCTGAACAGCGATTTCTCTCCAGATTAATAACCTTTTTTTGTTTCCTTTTGAATGTTGGCATATATTGCAGGAAATATAATGAAACCTGTGGCTTCTATCATGTACAACATGAAATCTTGTGTTACAGCATCTGATTTGTTTAAAGGTTCCTTAACATGTTTAAATAAATCTAATATTTATAATATAATAATTATATAGATTAAAAATTGATATTTTTAAGATGTTTGCTTACCCAAATTTAAATTAATAATAAATAAATAAATGAATAAATATGCAGTCAGGGTCTAGTAAGTAGACTATAAAACAGGGAAGGAAAACTGTTAATTGGCGATAATAAAAGTTAAGACTCCTGTCTTGTTATAGGCTACTGCTTAAACACACACACACACACACACACACACACACACACACACACACACACACACACATACACTGCCCTGCTTGCTCTAGACAGGAGAAACCCAAATGAAGCAGACCCCACGTTTCACCGGTAAGAGAAAGAGAGCGATGCGCTGTGAGCCGCTTCACATCTTCCGTCGGTTCCTTCTTATCAAGAGAAAAATAATTCAATCCTAATGAAACAGACTGAAATATTGTAGGCCTATATTGTTACCTACTTGTGTCATGAGTCGGTCTGCGTTGGTGTTTTCCTCATCCTTAAAAATGACATCGGGGTTGTAGTTGGGAGTCAGGTCCTTGAACCTGTCCGAGTTGCGCGTGATCTTGCCTTCGTACTTGCCGCTGGCTCCCAGGGTTTTCTCTGCCACGTTGGGGATGAACTGTTTCAGAGCCAGCGGTGTCAGCTTCTTTGGGTGCCTCCGCTTTCCGTACCCCCTGCCCGGTCCACAGCCCGAGGCGGTGGACGTCAGCAGCAGGCAGAGAGACACCGACAGCATCACTCTCATCAGGACCATCTTACCTGAGAATCCTGGAAGAGGTGACGGTGCCTCCGAAGGGAATCTTTGTCTTTATCTTTCTATCTTTCTAGAGGTAGCTACTTTTACCCACTACATCTGGAGCAGGGCAGGTGCCATAACTACTGTAGCTCTCTCTCTCTCTCTCTCTCTCTCTCTCTCTCACACACACACACATACACACACACACACACACACACAATTCAGTTCTCTTCAGTTCAACAGGCAGTCAACAGAGCAAAACAGGTCATTAAATGAATGAGCAAAATAAAAAAAAATATATAGCTATAGTGCATATACATACATACATACATACAATGCCGTATGTCTCACATATGTTTATCTATAAACAGGTTTTATGGTTTTGTGTGTGAAAACAAACAAAATAAATGGAGTAGAGGAATAAATAAAAAGCAGACTGTGAGGTGTAGGAAGATGAACTCAGGCTTTTATGTGTTGTTGTTATTGTTGTTGTTGAGTGTATCGTAGGTGTCCTGTATATATAAGTAACTTTGCTTCAGATCAGTAAAGAAACAATTAACATATCAATACAAAATCATAGACGTAAATTGTAAACAAAGAAAACTTGTGAAATGTAGGGCTAAATAAAAGACAGAGTGTGATCTTTGAGGTTTAGACGACTGGAATCAACATGTACACACCCAGGAAAAAAGAATAAAGAGCACATGACCTCAGTGTACTCAGTGGTAGCTTGGACACTGCTTACAGTCATGAGAAGTCCTGTTAACTTTTGCCCCCAGGTGAAAGCATTGTGTCACCAGTTTTGAGGATGTTCATGTTTTTCAGTGAGTTTAAGAAGAATAGAAGGCAGGAAAAAAAGACAATAATGTCTAAGAGTGAAGATGGACCATGGCTGTTTTGAGGGACTTGAAAAGTTGATATTTTGAAGATTTTATCTGAATACAGCCATATTCATTTACTGCTGAGTGTCAAATCTGAATAACTCCAGTGAACAGACAAATACAGTCAGAGTTGCTCCTGACTATACAGTATAATCCCATGGGATTTTGGTACTTTTAACCACAGGGTTGCTGTGGGAGAGTGTTCATTCTGTAATTATACACACAAATTACACACTGTGGGTTTGGAAAGCTGCTTTGATACTTTAAGATAATTTTATTTTCTGTCTAAAATCAGTTTGATGTTATTTATCTGGTTTAAGGCACAAATGATTGAATTACAAATGTCACTTAGTATTTACAGTAACAGGTTTCTTTGAAACAACATTTTACCATCATGTAGGAATACTGCATTTGCATATTGCATTTGGTGGTTTTTCAAAAAACAGAAAAAAGGGAAAACCTGTAGAAACATAAGGAGTATGATGCACAACATTGCCTCTGAAATGTTATTGAGGAAAAGAGAGTCATTAACAACATGAATACTCAATTAAACTGGTACACATCAGCAACGGAGAGTAGCCTACTTAAAGTTGCAAAGTGAGTTTTCTTGTACACACACTGTACATTGCCTCATTTGTTGATGTGTTTGGGTGTTTGTCCACATAGCATTTTTCTTCAGCAGAAAAGTGCTGGCAGGGCACTGGGAAGCACTTCATCCCAGCGCTTCATTAACAGGCACTCCCACCTCCTTTTTTTTGTTTCCATGACAACAGTATCCTGTCATTAATGTTAGCCAGGTATCTAACATAGTTACACATTCAACAACAAGTTTACAATGCGTACACTGATAAAATCACAACATTCACCAGTAACATGAAGTCTACGGTCGATCTGCTCCAACAGATGGGCTTTTCTGTCCTCACTGTGATTGTTTATGACTAAAATGTCCTGCAGTAGTGGCACTGATGTTTCCAGCACTTTTCTAAAAAGGTCAGAGATTTTCAACCAGAAGATCTTGGAACAGCCACACACACAAAATAAAAAAAATAACAGCAAACAAACAAACAAAAACAGAGCACTCTGAAAAGAGAAATGATAATGAATGATAAAAGAAAAATTATAAAATGATATGGATCATTGTTTTTTCTTGTGCACATGCATTGATACATTACAAATAAAACAAGGACCCAGTTGTAAAATGTTGTCCCACAGCACAGTTTGAGGTCAAAGACACCACAGGGTAACTTTAATAACTTTACGGCTTTTGCAGCAGTTCCAACATACATCTGTTGCTGCACCTATTAGTTTTGTGTCTGCATTTGTTCCATGTATTTGTAGATTTCCTAATGAGACTTGAGACTGGTCTCCTCACATTCGTTTTGGACTCCTTTGGATGGGTTCTTCAAAATAGCATGGACACTAAACTTCACTGTCTTTGGCCAAGCCACATGCACACCATTTTTCATACATGCTTAAGTTGAGATCAGTCAAACTCAGAGTGGCCTCGTATCTTCATCCATCCATCCATCCATCCATCCATCCATCCATCCATCCATCCATTTTCCTCCACTTATCCGAGGTCAGGTGAGGTTGTCCAGGCACCCTTGTGTCCTGCTACACCTCCCTGCTGCTTCATAGGGGATCACAAAGTGTTCCCAAACGAGACAAGATATATAATCTCTCCTAGGGGTCTCCTACCACATACCCTCGAAAGGAAGGCGCCCAGGAGATCCTGATCAGATACCCAAAGCACTTAAACTGGCTCCTTTAGATGTGAAGGAGCAGCAGCTCTACTCCAAGCTCCCTCTACATGTCTGAGCTCCTCAACTTATTCAAGGGTGAGCCCAGCCTTGCTCCCACTCTTTAACAGGACCACAAGACCATTTAAACTCCTCTTTTGTCTAAGACAGCAGCTCAGTCCCAACCTGAAGGGAGCACCCGTATGGCGCCCTCGGCAGCTGCCTATGTCCCCTATAGGATGATCCACCTCTGGTCACGATTTAACAGGCCGCTTTCTTCAGTCTAAGACCTCCAACAGACTGTGAGCTTCTAGCACTCCTCTTGAGTTTAATGCAAGCTACACTGTGCAACATGGATCAAATAAACATCGGTATGACATCAGGTTTGATGTATGCAGACTGTACAATGACAGCGTCTACTAAATTGCAGGCTACGTCCTACAATGCATTAACTTCCCACACTTGAGCGCACAAGGATGCTGCACGGGTTATTACTTCTCCAACAGTGAAGTTTTGTGGTCTCTAAATGCTGCAGTGTGTCTGTGTGTGTGTTTGATAGCTACTAGGTTGCACACCTGGCAGCTGCAACTCCATATTTCCTTCCATGCTTTGTCCTTCTTTACCTGACCATGGTAAGAGCTGGAGGACACATCATACAGGCAAGGCTTCTGCTGCCACAACTCCACAAGGTTTTCCTCTTTACTGGAATCCCACGCATTTCTTTTAGCACGTTTTGCTTCCAGGGCAAGCTGCTATCCCTCTGTTTGTTTGTTTGGGGTTAGCAACTTCTCTGAGTGTTCAGGCAGAACACAAAGCCAATTTCAGTGCCTGCACAACTGCATACAAAATCAATGTAAATGACGATGAACTGATCCAGGGAAGTGGGTACGAATTGACATGAAGGTGTATCACTGTAAGCGAGTGTTTCATTGAGTGTTCTGAGACTGTGGTGATTACTAAAAGCAGCAATGTGAAGCACCCCTATGTGCACAGAGCATCTTTTGCCCAAACATATCGCTTAAGTCCAAACTGATGGCACAGAAAATAAAATATTTTAATCAAATTTATTTGTCACATGAAATCATATAAGGTACTACTCCTGTAAAGTGGTACTAAATTAATGAAACATAACTCAAGTTAGACATTAGATGATTTTGAGATAAAGTATTTCAACAAAAAACCTGTGAGATATCCTTTCCTTCTGACATTCAATACATCCTTTGGTCTGGCCCTAACTCTCTGAGCTGCAGTATCATTGGCTTGTGTCACTCTGTTGCTGTATTAAAGTGGCCTCTACATCAATTAGCAATGAGGACTGAGGCTCCAGGCATGAATTGTTAAAATGTTGGAATTAGAATTAGCATTTCTCACAATCCTGATCCTCAAACTATGTTAAGAGTCTTAAGTGGGGAATCAGGCTTTTAATCAGTAGGAACAGTCACCTTGGGGCCCTCAGTCTGTACTGATACATACAAACACATGGGACAAAGGTCACTGAGAGGAGCTGAGGAACTAAATTCTATATTGTCATGATGAAAATTGTGTTAAACCTGATAATTATTCTTTATTTTTCGTTTGTGTACTGGAAAGTAGATTTCAGTATTTTGAAACAAAACAGTCAGACATCTTAACCTGAGTCAAATAAAGAAGCTATACTGCTATATTAACCTGCTCTCATCCCATCTCATCAAATACCAATGCTTTGTCAGTGGTTCTACCCATCAAAATATGATGCAGCTGGCCAGAGCCCACAGGAACGATGCTCCAAGATGTTTTTTTCTCCAAGTGAGGATTAGAATCTATGCAGTTCACATAATCTGGCCAAAATTAATATATATATATATATATATATATATATATATATATATATACATATTTTTTAAATGTTTTAAGATCAACTTATATTATACTTGTATGCCATCCAAGAGAGAAAAAGAACTACTAAAGTAGTTTTCAAAGTTGTCATATTGAAATTTAAGGTGCACTGTTGGACTCATGGGGTCAACTCATACACTGAATAGCATTACAAGTCCACCTTAAAAACTGCCAGCAGTTGGCCCAGTGAATTACATTATTTTTCTCTATTACAGCTGCTTGGAGAGGCAGCAAAACATCCCTTATTATTATAGTTACAGTTCACTAATGTAAGATTTACCACAGTATGAACAGTGGTTACAAAACCAGCCACAACTCAGCCCTGAGCAAGCATGGCTGTCCGCTGTTGACCAGTCAACAGACTGCAGTGTTTCTCGCTCCACCTTTTAGTACCAGATCTGTGTGCTAGGTGTTCCCAACAGTGGGGTAACCAAAAATGGTGATGGTAAGGAGTGTGTCCATTGGTACCATCCACAAGCTGCCACAGTGGAAATGGAAAAAATGCACAATTGTATTTAACACAGAACTGATCCACAGCGGCATTATGCTGATCCAATGTGATGGCATTCCAGCATTATGCAATCGAAAGGGGTGTGACATAAGACACAAGATAGTTGGCCTCTAGTGTGACATATAACATATGCGTCGACAGCACTTTATAAACAATAACAATGGCAATAGCAATCATTTACCATCTCTGTTATATGGCAGCTGATCTCATTCTGTGCTTGGAGGGTAAGGAGCTCCTGCATCTCATTGTTTTCCCAATTTGCAGGCATTTTCAGGTGTTCTTCTTTTTTGAGTTAGCCGAAAACTCCTACCAGCTACTTTTTAATCTCCCGCAGTGGGTTTTGAACCTAACACATGTCAAAACATCACTCCCATCCTGTCCGGCTTCCCACCCTGTCAGCTGTCCCTTTTATACAGACATCGTTTCAGTGCTGTTACTACCTCCTCTGGTAGTCTAAAGGCGAGACACCTATCATATAGAATGATGAGGCAGAATTACAAGAAGAGAAGAGAAGATAAAAAGATGGATATGACTTCACCTCAAATACAACCTTTTAATTACTGTAAGACTAATCAATAAATGAGATCAGGGAGTAAAGAGAGTGGTGTGTGTGTGTGTGTGTGTGTGTGTGTGTGTGTGTGTGTGTGTGTGTGTGTGTGTGTGTGCACGCGCGCAGAAGGGCAATTTGAATGATTGAATATTTGTCAGACCTTTGAGAGTGGGTTTGTCCCAGATGTTAGCACACATTTCAGTTTATTTTACACCAAAACAGGATGTCTTGATTGGACATTCAAACAACAATGATTTAATGTCCTAATGTTGAAACATTATTTTTCAGTGTTTTTATTTCTTGCACATTTATGACTTTTAAGTCTCAAAGGATATCTAAGTCTTTCTCTCGAAACCCCCTTCTGTAGACAGTTCAACGTTCAATAGAAATTCATCTGTTTTATTGATAAGGAGGAAAATACAGTGAGAGCTCGATGGCACAGTGAGTAACAACCACCCCACCTACATTAAGAGAACAGTCTGCTGTGGAAACACTATGGTCTACAGTTTAGGTATGTCCGTAGGGGTTACTTTAGGTTCTAAAGGTACGATACTGAAAGTTTTTGGTGGAAACATGGTTATAACTGCAATTCCTGATGCACAGAGATCAAATATCAATTGTCTCATCTGAATCATCATGAGAAAGCAAAATTTCCCCCAGATTTCAGCCTGTTTCTTTAAGACACTGGACTCGTCCATGACCTGCAGCCCCTCTCCATTTACTTGGAGTGTAACTTAAACCTTTTGGGATTAGAACGAGCTGCTGTACAATGGGGGAAAAAACAACAAGGAAACTGCTTAACATTTTTGACCTGCTAATAAGGGTTAGGGACAGTGTGGAATTTTGTCCTTTGCTGTGGATGAAGGAGTCTTAAAACACACTCAGACAGTATTCAGACTGCCCGGAATTCTCTCTGTTTGGGAATTGTGGTTTCAGGAGTCAAACCAGCAAAATCTGGATACATTGGTAACAGGATTAAAGTGCTTTATACATATTATTGATCTTTAAAGTGAAAACAGTGAAAGGCTTGTAGTTCGCACATTTCGAACATCTGCAGACTTATACACCCTATCTATATCTGTGCCAGTTTATTCATTTTCTTATTGTTTATATATAATGGCATCCAACACCCATTTTCATTTGGTATTATAATAATAATAATAGTAAGCTTTATTTGTATAGCACCTTTCCAGACAAAGTTACAACAGCTTTACAACAGCAGAATAAAAAGGCAGAATCCAATAAAATGACAATAATATAAAAACAATATGAGAACATAAAAAAATAAAACATTAGAAAAGAGAAAACATTAGACATTATTAGAGTACATAATTAGATGACAACAGCAATTAAGTAAAAGCACATTTAAAAAAGTGTGTTTTTAAAAGAGATTTAAAAGAGGACAGAGATGTGGCTCGCCTTATCTCCTCCAGCAGGTCGTTCCAGAGCGACGGGGCCCTGATAGCAAAGGCCCGGTCTGTATCTAGATCTTGGAATCTCTAATAGGGACCCACCAGAGGATCTCAGGCTATGCCTTGGCTCATATGGGACTAAGCAGTTTTTGATGTACTCAGGGGCCAGTCCCATCCAGGCCTTCAAAGTGATCATTAAAATCTTAAAATGTGTGCAGTGCCTGGGCCTATGATAATGACTTCAGATTTGTCTGGGTTCAATTGAAGGAAATTATTAGACAGCCAGATTTGTACTTCATTTAGGCATACCTGGAGAGTGTTTAGTTGCTGGTTGATGGTAGGGTCAAAAGACAAATAAAGCTGTGTGTCATCTGCATAAAAATGGAAACTAATATTGTGTCTGCGGATTATGTGTCCTAGTGGTAACATGTAGAGTGAAAAGAGCAACGGGCCAAGGACTGACCCCTGAGGTACTCCACAAAACAAAGATGCTGTGGAAGATCTGCAGTCACCAATAGCAATATTAAAAGTCCTATTTTGGAGATATGAGTAAAACCAGTCTAAAACAGTGCCAGAGATGCCAACCCACTTCTTGAGACGTTCCAATAAAATCAGTTGATCCACGGTATCAAAAGCTGCAGTGAGATCTAAAAGGATAATAAAATGGATGAATGGCCAGATTCAGCTGTTAAAAGAAGATCATTGAGCACTTTGAGGAGCGCAGTCTCTGTGCTATGGCCCGTTCTAAAGCCAGTATTAGCCTTAAATCCATATCTGCACATGTTATCTGAACATCATGTGAACATCTGATCACAGGCCTTTACATTTATGCCTGCTATTAATAAATATTCTTTTATCTCAAGTTTACCCAAACTGTGACCCGATCTCAGTTTGCAGATTATGCAGGCTTCTCAACAAACAGTGTGTCCCAGGTCAGGGGAAGAGATGAGGGATATTTTGGGGAGCCATTCACAACATGCAAGATGATGACACACCACAGACCACATTTGCTAGCTTTACTAACTAGGCTAACATAACTTACACAGTTAGTGGGTGCTTGCTTGGCTCTTACCTGTTACATGCCCCGTATCTCGCACATCCTTGTCCCCAGAAGAAAATGTTGGCTTCGTACATTTCTGCAAACCACGAATATGTTACATTTGCACGATTCATACAAATCATATCAATTTTTTTTATAGTCACATAGTATATGAGCTGACTTTGTGATTAGGAGGTGAAGGAGATGGTGTATGGGCTGTTCTTACAAACTTTTCATATGTTTTTCTATGAAAAGCAATGCATTCAAATGCGTACATGTATATGTATTTTTGAAAGGCTGCAATCACATGACCAATCCACGGATAGCAGTAAGCAAGGAAGCAGTCCTGAGTGCTTTCTATGGAAGTGGGTTGGAATGGTGGGTGGGTCACAAAAAACTCAACACAAGACTTTCCCCTGGAGTTGCATCTTTGGATCTGTGCGAACTTTAAGTGAACTAACCGCAGTTACTTATAGTGCCTAAACCTAATCTCCATAACATTACATTACAGTACGCATTTTATTTGTAGGATAGCAGATGAACTGGTGTGCATGCTTTTTTTATAAGATATCATACAAGCCATTTTATCAGAATACGTTGGGGTGTTACTGCAGCTACTGCAGACTACTGTTCAAGACCAGCAAACATGTTTAAGTGAGTCACTGAAGCGTTTACAGCAGGTTTAAGGCTTCAAGCATGGGTGTTTGCCATTGATTTTAACTAAGACATACTGCTTTTCTAGCAGGGATTGTGCCCCCCAAACGTGGGGTGAAATGTAAAGTTTCAAGATATGCAAGATAACATGATAATGTTCACATGTAACATATCTGTGGATTGCTGAAACATACACTGCAAACATTTTTTTTCTGGTGATTAGGTTGTCTTGCACATTGTAGTTTTCCTTTATGCTCTTTCAATAAATATATCAAAAACATTTGGCATTGTTCTCTTCATTATATAATTAACAATAGAGGACACAAAATGTTGATATTTGCCAGTATCTACTAGACTAGTGATTGATTGATACAGTAAACCACTGACACTTGGTGTTCCAGATCATTTGAGTCTGCTCATTGAGATGACTGTCACTGAAGCTATGGTTCCATATGTGCAACAAAGACCAATGACACCTCTAACCTTATCACACTAAAGAACACTGAAAATAACATTTTTGGAGCACTAAAAATGGCATGTCTCAAAATTGTATGGATGCCCAGGCTAAATTAACAGAATGGCACAGCAGTTTCTGAGGGAGGACTTAACTCAAGAAACTCAAGACACTTCAGCAAAATGCAAGCAGCAGTGTTTCCAGCACCTTTAAAAAACACAAAGAACTCAGTAAGGTTTGTGTCTGTCACAGAAAAGCTTCCTTTGAGACAAATGGTTGTACTGAGTTAGAGAGCCTAAATGTTTGGCTCAAATGAACCTGCAATGCCATAGAACATGTCATCACATAAATATGATTTTTTTTTAGTGGATTTGTATGAGATACTGAGATATCCAAAGTCATTGTATTACCCTCAGTAGATGTCAGTGGGCACTCGGCATGCCCCCACTTTGGAGAAGCAGTCAGGAGTACTGCCATGGAAGCAAAGCAAAGTATAGGGGCAGCAGCAAAAGGTATTTTAGCCGCCTAAAAAAATCCATAGTTGATATGTACGCTATATTTATAATACTGTCACACCTTTACCTTGCAGTCAAAAAGCATTTTCCAATGGGGAGCTGAGGCCATTATATCGGTGTAGTCAAACTCACCAGACTTAATTGATAAAAAAAAGTCATTCTAAATAGAGTTGGTGGTTTACCGCTGCCTCAATCAGTCAGTCTGTTTGTGTTATTGTGTGACTTTGGCATTTAAAGTGGTTAGTTCAGATAAACAAAAGTCACACAATAACACAAACTAAGTGATTGAGGCAGCAATACACCCGCAGCTCCTGTGTTCTATGTAAAATTACTGTTTCTGTCAGTTGAGCCTGGTGGTTTGAAGACAGCATAAATACAAACCCCCGTTGGAAAGGGCTGTAAAATGTCAAAAAAAAAACTTCTAAATTTCGTGTACACTGACACATACTTACAATACATGTGAACAGCCGTCAACTTAATGACACTGGACTATAGTCACTTTGAGTCAGTTCAGTTAAAATACAGTGGCATCAAATTCAAATACCTGAGATAGAACGAAGAATGAATTCCATCATTTCCATCAAAAGCTACTTTCTGTCTCTGTTTCCATTTGAACTGAGTGGACGGCAAGTGAACTGCTGTTATGAAGAAGACATGCTGAGATAACTGCTGACAAGTATGTGAAAATGGTTTCATCTTTCAAAAGGAGGTCTGTGTGAAAGTGTTGATATTTGCTTTCTACACAGAGCCATCATTGCAAGAAATAACACCTCTGTTATTCATAATCATATTAGTTTGAAAGGAAACCAGATACATTCTCTCAATAAAACAATAGAGGCTCAAGTCCACTTTGGTCAGGGACATCAGGCTTCAACACTGAGCTCTGACCCTTGTGTCTGTGTACGCAGTGAAATGTATCAGCCTCAAACAACTTTCCGACCTCGTCACATATTGATGTTTAGTCATGGACTTTCACGTCGACATATGATGTGGAAGGTACCCTGGGTGCATTGGCTGGTGAGATTCTGGGATGCTGTGTCAACTTCAGCCTGTTGGAGGCATTGTTTTCAAAATACACTTCCGTTTTCACAGGAAATGTACAGTTTGCATACAGTCTCTTTCAGAACAAATGCACTATGTTGAATTAGTGTCGGCAGAACCTGTCAGTGAATGAGATCACTCTGATTGGCAGTTCAGCTCAGCACATGAGAAGAGAAATAGTAGTGACGAAAGTAAACAAACAGCTGTGCTCAGAGGCTTATCAGAGGTTTCTTAACTCTGACAAAAGATTAAATACACAGACCTGAGACTTGAATTTGATCACTGAGACAAATTTCTGAAACTGTACTGGCTCATTTTTTACTGTTATCTCAAGAGCTGATTATTTCAGACAAATAAAGATGACTGCAGTAAGAGAGGAACAAGAGCATTTTAAGATCTCAAATTAGGAATGGACTGAGACAAGAGGAAGACTGTTTTTCAGGAGCTGAATTTAACAGGTATGAGAAAATGGTCAAAATCTCACTTTGATGTTACATTGAGCTCAGTTATGTCTACGAGAAATAGGCTGGACAAAGAGGATATCTTATTTTGATTTTCTCTCTCCTCTGGGATAGTACGTGACAGGAAAGGGAGAGGAAGAAGTTTGCTTCCCAGTAACAGATACACCTCCATGTAAGTTTATAATCAGCTTACTTTCTTGACAACTCTCAACTTCTTTTTTTTTAAAAGTCTGTCCAAACTGTCAACTGAAAGTCATCATGATGAATCGCAGGCAGAACCCCTTTTTTCTCTTGGTGGGTGAATGAAGTTGAAGCAAATTTGCTTAATTGTCAGACAGAGATGCCTGCTGATCCATCAGTTGATCAATCAGTGTTTGTTTTAAGTACTTTGAGTTTAACATAGGAGTTTCCTGACCCGGATGTAACAATGTAATGAGAGCACACTAGTAGATGATCTTTAAATATGGTTCTAAGTAATCAGGAGAGTTGTCAGTTGTGCTATCAAAACTGCACTGACCTAAAAACATCAATGTGCTGATCTACATACTCAATGTGATAGGAACTCAGAAACTAACTCAACATTTCAGTATCTGCTAATATTATAACCTGAACAATATTTCATTAGTTTATGGTTATGCAAATGCTAGACCAAGATTACACTGTTTAGAGAAAAGCTACTTAAAACCAATGCAAAAGCTCAGATTTGCTGAGCAACAGTTAGACAAAGAAATAATTTGGCAAACATTCTCCAGTATGCCTTTCATTTGACTAAAATACAGTCTGAGTGCAGATGCAGGCCACCTTCTATCAGTCTCTACAC
Organism: Epinephelus cyanopodus; assembly: GCA_026686955.1. Lineage (NCBI taxonomy): Eukaryota > Metazoa > Chordata > Actinopteri > Perciformes > Serranidae > Epinephelus > Epinephelus cyanopodus. The sequence continues at coordinate 36,383,868 of CM048926.1, read as the reverse complement.
TGCATGTATGGGAGAGTATGTGGTACAATATCATTAGCTGGAATGAGATCAGTCTTTGTGTTGTGTCACAACGTTAACCTGATCAATTGACCAACAATAACAGGACAAAGTTGCAGTATGTCAAAATAACTTGACATTATTACCTTCCTGTGCATGTTTTAAATGACTGGTTAATACTAAATTGGAAGCATTGCTGAAGTAATATGCATGGTCTCTGTTCTGATAGAAGTGATCTCCTTTCAGGGGAATTTCAGGTCTCCTGTGCAGTCCCTTTATCCAGGCCTCTAGTGGGAACAACATGAGGCTCCAACACTGGTCTGGCAAAAGAGGATTTTATGGGAAATGTGTGTGGGAATTAGTGTTAAATCTAGCCACTAATGAGATTCCTCTCTATTTCCTAATCTTTCCTTTAGCCACCATTCAGAGGATCAGGGCAGTACCAATGGCTTGAACCTCGTCACCTCTCATATCAACATGAGCGTCATCAACTCAACAACAAAGATCCCATTCAATGGTCTGCTCAGTAGAAATATTCCTCCCCTCAACCTTTCAGATATGCAGGGTTATTATTTAAGGAAAATTGACATTGTGAAAAGTTGTCCGAACTAGAGTCTGGCCAGAATATAAGGAGTGTATGAAAGTCGCCATAGCAATATAGCCTAGACCCTGGGTCCTCAACAGAGGGTCCGCGATTCTCACTAGGTCCTCAGAGTTACTGCAGGGGGCTGCCAAATTATGGTTTAATATTTTGAAAGTTGTTTTTTTTTTTTCTTTTGCTGTTGTTGTTTTTTCCAAAAGTTAAGTATGTCTTAAAATAGGACAGCAGAGGAGGTACCGGCACACCAATGTAACTGGGCTAGACAGCCATGAATAAGGTCTGTAGTCTGAGATCAATATTAAGATAATCTATTTAAGACAACTGTGCACAAAAAGAGGTAGTCAAAGTGCAAATTAAAACAGATTCTTACCTTTGAGTTATTTAGGATAAGGGTGTGTTCAACACGATCTCACAGAAATTTGTGAATTGACCACAGCCCTGCACACTGCATTGTGTGTTGGTGGCACGTATTGTGTTGAAATTCCATAGTGGCGGCATGGTTGGGTTTCAGCACCAAAACTACTTGGTTAGGTTTAGACAAAGAACACATTTTCAGTTAAAATAACTGGGTCCATGTCATTGGTCTGACAGCCCAATAATTTGACATCCCATTAGTCTGACTGTCCACGGTGCTGAACGGCTCGCGGCGGGCATATGGTGCCCCATGACCTGCTCTGGGTCAGCTGGGAAAGGCTTGAGGTGTAACAGGCTCACAGCTTATGTGTTTGTCACTTTCTTTTTCATTTTAACCCACACCATGATCTTTTCCTGACCCTAACCAGGTGGTATTTGTGCCTAAACCTAACCAGACCTTAACCACAGGGCATCATGATGATTTCGGAACGGACTTTGGAGCAATGGGTTTAATGTGGTCAGAACAATGGGATGTCGAACCAATGGGTTGTCGGAATAATGGACAGTTCCCGTTACATACTGGTTGTAAGTACATCGTAAAGTGATGTAACAACAACATGTAACCATAACATAACGTGAAGGGACTACGGGATGTAAGAACTTCAAGTTAAAAAAGTCCATGTTGAGTTTTAATTTCACACAGAACACAAACAGCAGTCTCATGTGTAAAAGTCCTATGTTTGTTGATCCGTCCATCACCAACATCCAGGCAATTGGTGTGTTCACTAGGACACAGGATCCTAATTCACTTTTCATCTGCATTGTTTCTTGGCCCCAGCACGTAATTTAAAAAAAAAAAAAAAAAAAAATCAATACATGCCACCATCACATAATGCAGTGTTAAGAGGTTGTGGTCATTTTAGGCATTTCTGTGAGACCAAGTTGGATGTGTTAGCTAATGAGCTCACTTCTTGCTGTCTTGCCATTATGAGCATGACTGCAAGTTTTAGTTGAGATGAGCCAAGCCTGCGCAGATTCGATCACCGGCGAGCGCCGCATAATGCATGTCGGCTAGATTTGTATCCAACTTCATCCCGACTTCCTCTGACATCATGTAAAAGTGGACAATGATATTCTCAGACGACTGAGGCTTCCACAATTTTTAGAACCAGGCGCTGCAGTTGCTCTCTGAATGCAAAACCCAGGGCATGATGGGTCTGATTGAAGAGCTGATGGGTTTGGATGTTGACCCAACAATAAGATGTTTTATGTGAACGTTTCATTATTGATGAATTTCAGAGATTCAGATTTATTTGTCTGATTTGAAGGTTTATTATGTTAACAGAATTGTGTGACTGATGGTGACATTTATTAGACCAGTCAGACTAAATACATTATTTATGAACTAATGATAGTCTGTTGTATATTAACATTGGAATGTTTTGATTTTGAAGCATTTAGCAACAAAAGACTTGTGATAACTGGGATGTGAGGATTCTTTAAATAGCATCTACAGGCTACAGATGTGCATCAGATCTAACAGGATGTGAGTGTTTCTGTGACTTCCTGTACGGACTGAAGGCTGCTGGAAACTGTCAAGAAACTGTTCAACTTGATGGCAGCCTTTTATCATCACCCCCTGCTGCTGCCGCCTGCTCTCGTCCACTTTCCAGGTGAGGCGCAGTTCATCTGGAATGAGCCTCTTGTCAGACTACACACAGCTCCCTCTGGAGACACAAAAAGCTTTCTACAACTCTTTTCACATATGCAGAAGCACTCATAACACCTAGAGACATAAATTGATGTGGAAAATCGGTGAAGTTCCCCTTTAATGATAGCAACAAAATATTAAACACAACTCTTGATCAAAAGGAATGACACCATATCGTGCTGGGCTGATGAGGCGCAGGCACAGTAAAGAAAAAAGACATGATTAATGAGGGTTAACTACCGGAGCATCTCTGCCAGCAATGACACTTTTACAATCAGCCATCTTCTCGTGCTCATCACTTATATAGGGGACATTTTATGTGAATCAGTTATCAAAATACTGTAAGGCTGCTATATAATTTAGATACTTAATGAAGAAGACCATTCAAAACAATCTAAAACGAACAGAGGTGTATGAGCGGGCTGTAGAATATCTACTAAATCAAACATATAGCTTTGGAATTAACGATCGTTTTTTCTTTTTTATGGATGGTGATGATAAGTTGGCGTGAAGGCGTCCCAAGGACACCTGGACAACTGTTCTGGACTATCTATCACTCATCTCAAGTACCTCCTAACAGCAGCCATATAAAGTCAGTAGAAACCCTGTCCCCAGTGTTGGCTGGTTGTTAACTGGTGTGAGACAGAACATCCGTACCCATCGTCCTCCCCTGTGTGTTACCTCACATCATTACCTCATTTTAACAATAAAACCAGCTCCTCATAAAGCTGACATGGATCCCATACTGCTGTCTCTCCCTGGTCTCTGATCTAAACTAGTAGACACAAAGAAGTCTGCCATTGTTGACATGAGAATTGAAAGATGTCATTATTATGTTGATCTGTTCTGTGCGACATCTATTGCACATCTGTCGTCCTGGAAGAGGGATCCCTCCTCAGTTGCTCTTCCTGAGGTTTCTACCATATTTTTCCCCTGTGAGGGTCCTAAGGACAGACGGATGTCATATGCTGTAAAGCCCTCTGAGGCAAACTGTGATTTGTGATATTGGGCTTTATAAATAAAATTGATTGAATTGAATAATTGATTATTCAAGGGGTTTAGGTGTTACATTTTCAATCTATCCATGCTTTAATCAAAAGCTGACCTTCTCTACAGAACAGCAGTATCAGCTATTTCTGCAAATGCTCCAAAGGATAAACTGGAAACTGGAATTGAAGATGCACTTTAAGATGCAGCGATATACATAAGTTCACCAGATTCTGACATAATTTTTTCCACAGATTGTATGCCTCATCTACTGCTGTTTGTGTATAGTAACAGATAATTTTTTTTTACTTGTGTGGGCTAAAATGAAAATAACTTACTGTTGCTTTGCACCTTAAATGATGTCTTAACGCATAGAGTCTGTGAGGTACTGCACTGCCCTTTTTCCTGAACTCTGTGTCTCACTGGGAGCTCAATGGCATGACATCACTGGCAGTGATGCTTGTTCCCACCTAAGCTGCCCTTCTGTCTGACTTCCCTACCAGACATGCACTACACACGCAACGCTCCTGAATTTATGGCATCACTTAAAAAGCTTTAGTCCACTGAAGTTGGCATCTGGTTTAATATCCTAATTGCCCTGGCCTGTCTCACAGACTCCCAGAGGTGCCATACCAGTCAGTAGAGGCTGATGGACATCTCTGCTCTCCCCTCACACATCCAAACACTGAGAATCCAGAGGCCTCATTTATAAAATTCAGAGAGTTTTATAATCCACACTAAATGTTTGCGTATGTACAAATAAGGAAATGTATGCATGCCAGAAAAGAGATCTGATTTATAAAATAGTGCATACACCTGCCAGTGTGAAATTTTCTATTACAAATCCCAGATAAACATGGAATTGTCTGCACATGGATCAGCCTCATATCCTCCCTCCATATTCCCACACTGAACCAAGAATGGTCAATGCAAAGCATCTCATTAATGCTGATGCATGGACATGAGCCAGCCAATGAGAGGAAAACCAAGAAAACAAATTCTTCTGACCCAGAAATCAACATGCTTGTGGGTGAGGTGGAGTTTAAAAAGCACATATTGTTTGGCCACCAAACAATATGTGCTGGGGTCAGTTAGCTTACTTAAGCGGTTGGGTTTAAAATGACTCAGTATTGTAAAATGAGATTTATTTTTGGATTTTTTTTATTTGTTGTGGGAATTGACAGGGTTTCATTGATGATTATATGTGTTTCTGTTCTGTTCTTTGATTTAGATCAGGAACTACTTGATATGGGCACTTTGCCTAAGGCATCGGTTGTGGTTAGGATCGGCGGAGTGATGTGATGTGAAGTGGTGCGTCACTGATGTTAAGTGTTCAGTTGTCCTACGCTGAGATCGGACATTGAAGTGGACCAAGCTACCAGACAACGCTGTGTCCCGTGTGTTACCTTTTTCACCCACAGCCCGAAAGCAGTACAACTAGAGAGACTGCAGTTTAGTTAAAGGCTAAGTTCGGTTTTTTGACACCTGGGCCTTATTTTTAGGAATAAATACCCTCGTAGACTCACCCAGACGATTTTGGTGGAGCTCGGAGCCGTTTTCGAGCAATTTAGATCCATCCGACGGCGTCTTCTCTCATGCCATAGAAGCGGACGGGGCCAGACATCGAAGCCCCTAAATTAGACATTATCTGCTGCGAAACTCGCTCACTTCACCTACATTTTATAAATGAATGGCCAGTGTTATCACCATGTCCGCTCAACTTCCTTGTTATGGTCATCCGGGGCTTTAAAACGATGGGTCACTTTTGGTGACGTCATAGACGTGCGCCGCAGGAGCGCAGTCCAGCCGGCGCTAGGCTAGGCTATACAGCTACACGGGTACAAACATGGTTTGTCATTGCGTTTTTCCACTTTGTCCAAACAAATGACTAGGTGGACAAAGTTCACATTCCACAGGCTTCCTTTGAAAAACCCGGAGTTACTAAAGCTCTGCTTGTTGTCCTGAAAATGGACCCGAATATTGCTATGGAAGAACTGAGGAGGGTCAGTCACCGGGTCTGCAGCGCTCACTTCGCTCCAGAAGACTTCATTACGAAGACGACAAAGATAAAAGGCCAGGAAGCTCAGCGTCAGCACCTCAGGAGGAATGCCATCCCGATTGTTTCAGAGGGCAAAACAGACGCAGCGGAGGTAATGCATTTCTTTTGAAGATGTAATAATATTGGTCGATAACCAGTGCACGTCGGCCAGCGTATAAAGCTCCTTGTATAAAATGAATAGCTATCTTCACGACCTATGTCTGAGCAGGAGCAGCCTTCTAAAAATACATTCCTGCAAAAGAATACTGCACTGTAACGCAATATAATTTACTCTAGTCCATGCTAGTTTTTGAAAAACTAACTCGCAATGCATATGATATGGTTATTCTCTGCAGGCAATAAATTGTGACTCGAGCTGCAATCACCGCGGGTTTGCATTGTTAGCGCACACTTACAAGTAGTCATATGCTTTCTCCAAAACTAATTGTCAGTTGTTTCGACCGTTATTTATTTATAAAGCAAACACTCATAGAAAATATACCCTTTTTGCATTTGTATGGGCTACTTACTCTATCGAAAGTTGTCCGTTCGGTCCTGCTGGCTTCGGCTGCGTCTGCCAGTTGACTCTCGGGACATAAAAAAAGTCTCTACCACAGCCCGGTTTGTCATGGCAGAAAAATCTTCCAGTGTAGTGAGACACGTATTTTGGGGGACATCAATACGTGTTTCCTCTGGTCTCAAGTCCCACTCTGAGCAGCAAAGGCTCTCCTCTTCTGTTGTCTGTGGCGTGCAGTGTCCACAACAACACCAGTTAGCCCCCGTTCGTGGACGTGCAGTGGCCGCTTGTTCTCTGGCCAGCTGTTCGGCTCTTTCCCTCTGCATCCTCCTTTCAAATAGCTCCTTGTCGGTGTTCTGGCTCAAAACGATACGGGCATCCATCATACTCAGAGTCGTCATCAGACACTTCTACATCGGATAAATATTCCGCCATGTTGCACAAGAATAGCTGTGTAGCTGTATAGCCTAGCCTAGCGCCGGCGGAACTCAGCTGCGCTCCTGCGGCGCACGTCTATGACGTCACCAAAAGTGACCCATCGTTGTAAAGCCCCGGATGACCATAACAAGGAAGTTGAGCGGACATGGTGATAACACTGGCCATTCATTTATAAAATGTAGGTGAAATGAGCGAGTTTCGCAGCAGATAATGTCTCATTTAGGGGCTTCGATGTCTGGCCCCGTCCGCTTCTATGGCATGAGAGAAGACGCCGTCGGATGGATCTAAATTGCTCGAAAACGGCTCCGAGCTCCACCAAAATCGTCTGGGTGAGTCTACGAGGGTATTTATTCCTAAAAATAAGGCCCAGGTGTCAAAAAACCGAACTTAGCCTTTAAGGCGAGGAAACGCCAGCTTTACGCTGGTGGCAGTGGGTTTGTGGACTGCATACGTTTTTGCAGAGTTTAGAGTTTTGCCGGCGATTACCGAGTTTACCGTCTGTGCTTCGACAACGTCTTTTCTCTGTCCTTGCCGTGGACTGCTCCTACTAAGCTAGCGCTTGGCTAGTGATTTGGTCGTGTGCTGATTGAATTAAAAATGGACTTCATAATCATCAAGCTACCAGCAAAAGGACTACGTGTGACACAGTGGACTGAACTTGTCCTGCTCTTCATGGATTTTGGCGCTGCTCTGGTTTGGACTGCTGCTTGTGAACTTGCATGGGACCTAGCATGGTAGTTTTCCGTGTTGCTCTGGATACTTCGGCCTTGATGTGGACTTCCGTGGCTTTAATGTTTATTTAACAGGGACGATACATACAACATTGCCACAAAAAAGGGAAAATTTGATGCATATAAGACGTCTAACTTCAGCTAGACTAGCCACTCTATTAAAAATGTAACACCCAACATTATGCAAGCACAGGGTCTAATAAAATAAATAAACAGGCCTACATATGCTATGCATATGAAATATAACTAGCCCTGAGCAAAAGAACGGGAGAGCCGGTACGAAAGTAACACTTTTAACATAAACACCTTTTTAAAAGATAATCTTAGACTGAAACTATGATTCATTGTGATCACCTACCCATATGTGTGGTCTGTCAATATCAGGTGCTATTTCGGACAAATGTGTAACGACTTCGGTATAATTTGACGTTGAATGGAATTTGCACATTACTTTTGACCCCGCCAGTCGGGACACACAGGTGGACAAAAGTAACATGATAGAATAAAGTGGAATTGTTTAAATTACTCTTGTTTTTAGTTTAATTTTCTGTCAATTTCCTGGCTAATAAGCAGTTGCAAATATATCATATCCTTTATCTCAATAAAAAATATTAAATTTTATTTTTTATTAAATTATTATTTTTTTTTTTTTTTTATTAAATTAAATATAATATGAGATACCTTCCTCAGATGTCTTGTAGTACAGTTAGAGATAGTTTAATGTCCAAGGACTAAAAATAAAAGAAATATTCACATTTAACAAGCTGGAATTAAAATCCACTTCAAATCACTTAACATTTAATCAATCAATCAGTCAAACTTTAATTATAGCACCTTTCATAGCCTACACTAGCCTACATTAAAAATGCAGCAAAGTGCTTTATAAGATAAAAACATACATCAAATACTACAAATACAACCCCTGCCCCTCCCACACACACACACACACACACACACACACACACACACACACACACAGTCAATATAGTTACATGGTGAACCTGAGGAACCAGGTCATATTACCAGTTGCAGTTTCAAATAGAGCTCTAAAGCAAGCTGCTCAACAGGAACTGATTTTAAACATTTTAAGAAAAACAATCACAATTGCAGGTCTAACATTCTACACAAAATGTAACATTTAATAACAGTGTAGAACTTATTAATATAGCCTGCAGTAGGACTATTGACATAAATCATGGTTGGTCTTTATTCATTGTCACAGTTGTGACAAATACAGTGTTCTGCACCCTCAGTGCATGCCTCGTGCGACCACAGCAGGCAAAATATGCACTGTACCCACACTTCCCCAGGCAATGACGAGCTGAATGTCTCCCCACAAACAAAACATTCCTCATCAGAAACTGCAGGTGCAGTGTGTGCAGTGAAAAGCCTTTTCTTTGGGCCTTTGGACATGGACGTCTTCTTCTGGCCCCTCTGCCATCTCTCTTCCTCCAAGCTGCCTTCACAGGAGGGTCAGTCAATATCGCTGTGGACCTGCAAAATTCAATGTCATGAATCATGATAATGGTTGTCAATATGTAGCCTAGGCCTTTTTGACTTTACAGGCACAGTTAAAATGCATTCTTTGTCCACAAGGTGGCACCATACATTACTTAAAATTTTTAAATTTCAACTCTAAATCTTTATTATACAGTCTTTTTAAACAAACAAGCAAAGTTTAGTAATAAATGAACAAAATGAATTTACACCAATTGTATTCATTACATGAGAAAAATACATAAGATTCATGAAGAAAAATGTATAAAATTACACAGTTCCTAAAAGTGAACAGGCCTTTTCATATAGTCAGAATCATCTTGGTTTTTATATGACTACACATGTGCACTGAATTCCACATTTAATCCATAAAAATGAAACTCTACTCACCTCTTTCTGTCTCTTCTCCTAGTCTCATTTCTAGGCCCAGACTTTGGATAGGGACTGACACTTTCTGGGCTGAACCTTTGGACCGGGGTGCCGGTGGTCCTTGCAGGTTCTCCATGGACCTCAAGCAGACCTGATCAGATAAGATAGATAAGATGATTTTATTGTCTATCATAAAGAAACAATTTTTCGTTTGACAAGTCTCAACTAGTCTGAGTGGGCGGAAGTTCGCTGCATAGATCAGCCTCTCACCGGGCACAACGACTCACCTGCTGAAGTCCCACCCTACCACCTCCGGTTGCAGTTTTCAACACATCCTTTACTAACTTGCAGTGTTTGATCTTGCGGGGACATAGCCATTTTTCTGCCATGGTTCGCGTCCTGTAGGCGATATTTTTGTGGCCGTGTTACACCAAAACCTTTTTTTTTTTTGCAAGCGCACCATTGGCACCACCCAGAATGATTAAATCACATTTAAACACACACTTCCTTTCTGGGTTGAACCCCTGAACCTGGGTATCTGTGGTCTCTGCAGGTTCTCCATGGACCTCAAGTAGACCTGGTTAGATAAGATAGATAAGATTACTTTAATGACTGTCACAAAGAAAGAAAGAAAGAAAGAAAATTTTCCCTTTGAGGCTCAACAAATGCACATTTAAACAGACACACACTCACCATCCACAGTGATGGCAGAGTCTGAGGGAGGCATCTCAAATAGGCTCTGGCAGGGTTGGTGTCTATAGGGAGTAGGTGGCAGTGATGTAGCAGGCACTGGCGTTGGAGCAGGATGGTCCATCATGAATGCTGGTGAGAAGTCTGTCTCCATAAAAATATCTGGATTGAACGACCAGATGCCGCTAGACTCAAGCCCACATTTTCCTGGGTTCATACGCATCTAGTTGTGCTGCGCAGTTGATGTGATGCTTCAGAGGGCCGAAGACGCTGCGGTCCAGAGGCTTAAGACGATGCGAGCAGTGGGGCGGGAAGGACAGCATGACAATTCCTTGGCTCTTACAAAAGTCTATTACTGCCACAGAGAGATGTGATGGGTGATTATCCAGGAGAAGCAGTATTTTTGACTCCGGGGTCATGGGGGTATGTCTAGCAAAGTGATGCAGAAAGACTAAAAAATCTGTCTCCTGCATCCACCCCGATCCATTGGCTGACCCCGTACAGCCGACAGGACCATCCCAGTCGTGGAACTTTTTCCGCGGAAAGATGAAATATGGGGGAACAAAGTTTTCAAATACCCGTGCAGCTTGTTCTCCTGGTCTTCGCTGCTGTAGGAGCAAGCGCAAATCGTGGTAGAGGCAGCTAGCTGTGGCACTTCCGGTGGCAACCTTAGGTGCCGCGGCAGCTGTCGCTGTTTGCTGTGGCAACTTCCAGTGGCATCCTCAGGTGCCACGGCATTTACCGACCTGCCACGGCAACTACAGCTGTTTGAGGCACTTGCCACTCACATATACCGAGATAATAGCGAGTTACTAATGAGCAACGGCCTCATTTTGAGTCTACTATGTCTCACCCTGCAATTTTTAATCTCAATAAAATGTTAACAATTTTGAAAAACATTTCATTACCGTAGTATAAATATTTATTGACAAAATAAGTTTTTAAATGGTTGCCAGATTTGTGTTTATACAACATTTTTGAGAAAGAGACGGCAGGAGATATGGAGCATCAAAGGCAAGGTAAGTAAGAGCTACTAAAATAATTGTATTTCAGAAATATACTTGATAATAAAGGAAGTAGTAGAAGGAAATAACAAAAATCCAATTCTGATTATTATTATATATTATTATTATTAATTTCAACATAACCCTTTATGCTTGGACGTTTTTGTTTGATTTGTATTTTAAATATTTAAATTAGCTTCCAAACCTGGCAACCCTGCTGGGCGTCAACTCAACTGGATTATATCAAAGGGGTGATCCCTGTTTTTGTCAGAGCAGACTTTAAGACGTGGACCGAGCGTTACCTGTCTCTGGCATTTCAGGTCCGACATAAGTACTGTACAAAACGTGGTAAATAATGTCATTTAGTCATATGTTTGCAATTATGTTTTGGGAAAAATAGTGTTAATATGGTTATTTGAATTGAGTTGTCAGTAATGGCCTAGGTAGAATTAACCTGAAGAGCAACACTGGTCAACTTGTCAGTCTGTGTAATGAGATTGACCCTGAGGACACTTGTAGAACGAGATGTGTGATTACAAATCTTTATTGTAAAACATCTTTACATCACTGTAAAATGTTGACGTTTGGCAGAGTATTAAGTGCACTGTGGGGCCTATATCTCTGGAAAGAGAGAGGCAGACACATAGAGAGAGTGGGGAGGGGGATGGGTCATTGTAGCTCAGTTAACACCTTTGCGCACAGCACTGAGGCACAGAGTGAGATGATTATATTATCTAAAGTATTCACTCCAAATCCATTGTTAATTTAAATTCTGAAATTAAATTGTGATTTTTGTGTTATCCATTATAAGTATATAGCCAAATGGGAATATTTATATTGTAGGACAAGTGTCATTAATTCATTTGTTCTTCTTGAAGGCCATTAAAGTATCCACTTGATGGCTTGGTGTATTGAGAATATTGTGTTTTTGGTAGGAAAAGTGTCGCAAATTTGACAACATATGGGCCTACACGATCAGCAATCAAGGTCTGACAGGTGTGTTTTCATGAAAAACAAGTCTGGAAAATGGAAGGTGAGAATGACTTATTATTATAGAACATAACTCATTCTTTTACAAGTAAATGAAATTAAATACTGTAAGATGTACAATCTGAAAATAATTAGGCTGACTTATAGATACAATAATGACTTGTGGGAAGCAGTGCTGATTACATAACCTACATTGTTATTGTTCTTCACAGGTTCACATCAGACATTTTCTGATGTGAATTCATTACTGGCCTTTGCCAGTCAGGAATGTGTCTTCTGTCAGCAAAAGGAACTTGTAAAACAAGGACCACCTTTCCAAAAAACATCTCAGAGATGCAATTTACTTTTTGAAAAACAATCAAGGTATGGAGTGTAATTGAACTATAGAGAAATGTATGTGATTTTTACAAAATAAATACAGACCTTTGAATTCATATCACGATTTCCTATAGGACTGTTCAATTTTTCACTGCACCAAAGTCCTTGCACTGTAAACCATAAATTTATTGTCACTGTGGCCTCAACTTATTGTAAGTCTATAAGTGAGCATTGCATAGGACATCACCGATTGGTATTGTCTTTGATATTGGCGCACTTTTGTCTTAATAAGTCCACTTAGATCATATGACATATAGAAATATCTACTCCTAATGTCTGTCACATTTTCACTGTGTCTATCTCTTACAGGTATTGAATCAGACAAAAGACAAGGTAATACAGGACACAAAGTCTTTGTCATTTGTTTTTGTTTTTTTGTTTTAAATATAAAATAGTAATATATATGTAAGCCATGTAATATATGTATAACTGTATATTCTCACAATTAGTCCCCCAGAAGGATCACTATGCCCATGCATTGTCTTAAGATGTGTTTTGATATATGAAAGGCCCCATGACACATTCAGTATCAGTAGCATGCATGGACAACATATTCCACGACCCCTTTTACCATTACACATTGCAGAAACACATTCCATTGAACCTGTGGCAATAAATCTGCATGACATTTACTCATAACTTCATAATTATGATGCCAGTGAAAATATCATTCATATATAATCAACTCTTCCCCTCAAAATTTGTAAGGGTCAGGTCACCCTCAAGCATTCACCAGCAATATCACATATTGCTTTTCCAGCAAAACTGAAACAGAGTCATGAGAGACTGTTTCTATTACCTATACCCCACACTTTCAGAACCACCTCCAAGAAATATGTATAGGGCCGATGTCTGTGTAGGGCAGTGTTCCCTGACAATGGCAGTTAAATATAAACATTTAAAGGCCTTTATTGACGTTTAAATGTTTTATATTATTAGCAGTGATAACTATTGTTGTTTTGTTGTTCTTTCTGCAGAGAAGCCAAGCACTTTAAAGAAAAAGCGTGACACTCTCAAAGATGACTCCACAGAGAACTTGGATTCAAAGCCTGACCATTTTGCATGTCAACACTGCAAAGCTGTGCTAAGTTCAGCAAAAAACATGCGACAACACATCAGAGATATACATATCCTTGACACTACACCCATGATATGCATTGATGTGAAAAATGGAATTTATGTCACTCAAAAATATGACCACAGTCCGGTTTTCCCCATTCATGTCATAAAGTCAACAAATCCACCAAAAATTGACTGCAAGGAAGAGAAGTGCCGTCAATTCATGCGGATTGCATGGAGTTCCAGAAACCCTGGAAAAGAATGTATACACCTTGAAAGAACTAACAGAGGAAAGCCATATACCAAACCAGCAGTCCTCACATCCACATCACTGCAAGACATGCTAAGCAAAGGGCTCATGTCGTCTGAGTGGGGTGTGAAATGTGAGGAACTGAACAATGCTGCAAAGAACCTTGGAGTGGACTCTGTTTTTCCAGTGTATTTTAAAGATGAGGGGTACTCTGAATGGTGGCAATTCTTTTCCATCTTTACAAATGAAACAGACAACTGGTGTCAGTTTGGGAGGACACAGGTGACATTGATGCTGTTGCAGGACAGTGGAACTGCCAGTGTCGGGGAACCGGTAAATCACACCGCTGCATCCATCACATGATGGGAATGTGGTGGATTTTCCAGGAGTCACCAGGCACCCTAGTGGCCACCACAGACATCCAAGTGGAGGACATTGATGACTTGGAAAGACACATGTTCGAAAGCAACATCACTTGTGAACCACACAATGTCAACACACAAAAGATGTGTGTTATGACAGAATATCTGCTAAACCATAAGCTTATCCCATGTCTGCAGGAGGTACCTCTCGACTTAAGGACTCAGGAAAAACAGCCACCACCCTGTTTTATCCCCACAGAAAACACCTGCCCACAGAAAACCAGGGCCCCTACCCCCTACCACTCAATCCCTCAACAATTCTGACTACACAAGCGATGGTGTATGGCGTGAATTATATAAAAAATGGTAAATCAATGACAAAGTAACTCTATGCCTTTCCATGGATGTATCCGTCATATCACATTTATATTTGAAGACTTTATATTAAAGACTTGAAGGATTGTGAATTTATATAATTCAGATTTTTCACATTCAAGTTAACAAATACTAAAACAACTTGTCTTCAAATTAACAGGTGTCTCTGTTGCGGTGAAAGAGTGTCCAGTGTGTGCCAATGTCGTGAGATTCCAGGAGTATTCCTCAGGATTTCACAACTTTAACAACCAGGTTTTCTAACTCTGCCACTATGTGAGCTTCTTCTATCAGGTTTGCCGGTAAGGCAGCCTTAATTGACATTCAGCATTCTCACACACACACACACACACATATATATATATTTTATATGTAGTTATATAGATTCTATACATTAATAATGCATAATTCTTTACTTTGTTTTACAATTACAGAACGAGATAACCAGTGGACGGATGCTCGACACATTGTCATTTTTTAATGACAGCCGCTACCACCACCAAGCAGTGAGAAGAGCTTTCCACCACTTTATGTCACTGACAAATTTCCAGTTTGACTTTGCTTGCTACCAGTGTGGATACCACCCAGCAGTGGTAGTAGGAGGTGCAAACTGGAAACTGGCCTTTGATGTACCACATAAGAATGTTTTTCCTATCTGTAATTTATCCATTGTAACATTACGTTAATAATGAAGACTCACATAACTGATGCACATATACAAAGGTGTGCCTGTATCAAGGGTGATAGGTGGAGGAGGATTACACGTTTTATGAAATACCTTCTGATTTCTGCTTGTGCTTCTTTGTTGCAGTTGCATATTTGTGGTTGTCACGCCTTTGTAATTTTTTGACAACTTCATTTTCAGTAGGAACATTTAAGAGGCCTGACCCAGACTCCATATCTGAGAAAGATTTGAAAGTGGACATCCTCAAGGCGTGGTCTGATCTGGGCAGGTCTTTAATTGCAGAAGGCCTCATATCAGGTTGGTGCTACACAATAACAGCTCCTGATGTCATCAAAACTGTAAAAAGGTGTGAAAAGTTCTAGGTCAATGATATCAACGTTACACTTTAATGTTTGTGTTTACAACAGCAGTAAAATCTTTGAACATATGACTTAATAGTGTTATATGTTTTATAAAAGCAACATCTGTGGCAAACCCGTACCACACATCAATAAGACATTCGACTTTGGCACCTTGGATGGGACAGCACACAAGAACTGGGAGTAGGCATTAAAAAAAACCGATTGACATCAAGCATCCGACCAAAAAAATAAATGAGGACATCATACTTGATCTCATAGAATCAAAGAAGGTATCCATTGTGCTTGATTTACTGTGTTTGTCAGCAAGCATGGCTGTATAAACATACAAACATTAAGTTTGTTTAAACATCATGTTATTTAAATGGGTCTTTTCGATTTACAGCCTCAAAATAAGGAGCTTCAAGAAGCATGTCATGCCCTTGGTGTGTCCTCAGAGGGATCAATTGCAGACATGCTAAACAGGCTTCAGGAGCTCCTGAACTTCAAGGACGTTTACCCCAAACTCTTTGTGAAGCTTCAGAAAGCTGGTGGTGAGAACTGGCTTAGTATATGACTTTTGAAGTATTTCTTAATGTCCAATAACATGATTGGGCTGTAAAATCTTTTGTGCCATTCTTTAGGTTGTGTCCTCCATTTCTCTTGTGTGCACGGTGTTGTGTACTACTTAAACTTTCTCTTCTGGACGGAGTCTGCAAGTGACCATGCAGATGGACTGCTCAGCTTTAAATACCTCACAACCTGTTACATATTAGATGTAGCAGGACAGGTTGCAAGACACACCAACAACCGTACCAAACAATTGTTCTTTAAAGACAACGGTGGAAGACTCTGTGCCCCAACATTGGACAATGTACAGCGGGCAACAAAAAAAGAGTGGTTGACTTGCAGTGGGTGAAGAACCTGAGGTCCACATCACCACTGCAGGAAGAACCAGACGGTGACCGGATGTCAGCCAAACATCCAATCACAGGCACCAATGACCGATACTCACTCTATGACAGATTTCATCAGAGCAACCAGAAACGTCCAGAAGAGAAATTAAGGAGCCTCAACATCGGTCCCACCCTAAGGAAACAAATTAATTCAGCAGTTGCTGAGCAGTTCAAACGTGAAGTGGCAGCTGTCAAGTACTCTCTTTGTCCAATGAGTGAGCCTCATTTCAAGCAGACAGTACGGGACAGTACGGGTGAGGATTGACCTCCACAATGAAAACATAAACAACAGTTTTAAGGCTGAAATGGAGGCCCTATGTAACACCCAATTGTGTATTGGTGTACGTGGGATGCTGGGACTTGAGTCTGCTGGTAAGTTTGGTCAGTATCCAATATTACATAGTAATATGCCATAACATAGAACTGTATCTAATCGTTATGATGTGGCCCAAACAGGTGAAAACATCAATATAACAACAAACTAAACATGTTTTTTTCTGAAAAGTATTACTTTGTTCTTTGTTATTCATTAGAGGGGAAGGAAAATCTCCTTCCAAGGTCAGAGGGCACTGTCAACATCCAACCGGACAGCAAGTCTTCATTCATAGCACAATGATATGCTATTGATGATAATGACAAGGTAATTAATAGATCGCTGTGCCATTTTCCTTCAATCTAAAATCAAGTAATAAATGGAAGGTGTCAGCAATTACTATTTTGTCAAAATCTGTGTGTTAAGGCAAAACTGAAGGACTTACTGTCTGGGTCACGTGATAAGAAGCAGATACTGACTCATGCCACAAGGAGATTTCCAGTTACAGTCAAGGACATTGTCTGTGTTTGCCCACTGGAGTTGTTGAGTCAGTCTTCAATGGTTATGCCATGGTTGACTGATGATGTAAGTTTAACAAAGAAATCTTGGTTTTGAACTAATATACCATTAACAGAACTGCAAGGACTGTTACATCAGTGTTTGTGAAGCAGTAATGTTTACCTTTTACTGTTATCACAAAATCTGAATTGTATTATAAACATTTTTTAATTCCAGGGGGTTAACTACAGAGTGGCACAGCTGGCACAAGAAAACATGGTGATACATTTAAATTTCCTCTCTTTATGATTTTGGAATGTTTCTTTAACTTTTACTAAAAACATGAATGCTATGTTTTCTGTTACAGTGTGGATCTTTAGGTACGTTTGACTTCATTTTGTGGCACCGCGAATGGTCAAACAGCGGAGGAGTCAGCGACCAAGTAGTGAAACGCATCCCTGTAGGTCCTTTTTTGACTCTTTTTTATGTAATAGAAGACACTGTACAAAACAAATAAACAAACAAACAAAAATGTTACTAACATGGACTGTGCTATACTACCTGAAGTTATTGTTATGCTGTAGGTCTCGGACAAGCTATTTCTCCCCAGAATTGTGGGTCATTCTTCTCCACAGACAGGGAACCATTTCATTCTTTGGGTGAGCCACCACTGATTTAAAGCTTATAATGTATATTTTTACTCATATAGAATTGGATAGGCAAAGGTTAGGTCTGTACGATATTTCTTACGGTTTTGTTGAGCAGCCTACATGAAATGATACAGAATGAGCTAAATCCCTACATTTAAACTGTAATGTCAGTTGAGCTAAAGCTTTGTCTTATTTCTAGGAATACAGTGATGACAGATGTATTTCCTTGTAGGTGTTTGGCTTCAAAGCAAAAGACATAGATGTATATGATTCACTTGCTTCCTACACAAAAATCAGCAAAAAAGACATGGCCCTTCTGAAGTGAGTCACATAACATACAACATTTATAACGTATTGGTAAGGTAATATGACAGTATGATAATACCTAACTATTTCCACCTTCATTTTTTAGAAATGTCTTCAGATTTTCAGGCAGCCCTCAAGACTGGACAGTAACATATCCCTCACAGTGGAAGCAGCAGGACTCTGTTAATTGTGGAGTATTTGTGTGTTCTGTAAGTTCCCGGTTCTATAAGGTACTTGACTTGCTGTTCAGTGCATTGGTGGTCTGTGGGTTTGTCAAAATCAATCATTTTGCTACTGACTAGGCTGCTGAAAATGAGGTGCGAAATCTTGAGGCCACTGCGGAGGCTCTGACTCTCAGCCAGTGAGGGGCTCTTCGTCGACACCATGCAACGCAAATGATCAAAAATGTGAATGCTAAGGTTAGACTACTTGATCTCCCCATGTGTCAAAATCTTTACTGGTAATAAAGCAAATGCTTAGGTTACAGCAAAGGTCTTTGTTACACAGGACTTCCCACCTACTGTGGCAGAAATGCTACAGATGGAGCAGGAGGAAGTTGAACTCCAGAAAGCTGAGGCCAAAAATATGGGGCCATTATGGTAGCAAAATAGCTGCAAATGCGTATCTCAATCTGTGTGTACGTAATCAGATTTGTACATGTGTAAAATAATTTGCAAAAGCGTAATAAAGTTTGTGAAGGGCCGTCCACACCAAGAACTATAACTATAAATATAACTATAAATATACAGTTTAAAAAATCGTTCTAAACTCAAGTGTTTGGCAGCGTCCACACTACAACTATAACGACAACGATAGTGGTGGACGATATCGTTTGGATCACTTTCAGAGCGATTTGATGAACGATAGAAACACTGACAGCCAATCAAAATCCATCCAAAAAGACAGGTCGAGACGTTCATCGCGTCATGTATACACACTAAGAAAGCTCCAGGATTTTTTATATATACCCACTTAAAAATGTGCAAAGATCCGTAACAATATAGTTTTGTGACAGAACCTTAACTTCAGTGATTTTGTTTTGCAAATACCGGGTAAATAACTGCAATAAAATACATTTTGCAGGGGAATGCGTCTCCTCTTTTTCCCCTCCATTCATAAAATTCAGGAGCCAGGATGAAGTTACTGAGGGGGGCAAATCTTTATTATGCAACATAGGTTCACACAGTGAGTTATAAAGAGCGCGCAGCCGTGCGTAATTGTCGCGCGTAATGACAGCTCGTCGCCGGTGAAACACAATAAACTGCACGTCTCCATTCATGTTTGTCTCATGACAGATGGAGCTTACAGACAGACAGACAAGTGGAGCAAGTGGCAAATTGGTTTTCTTTTTCTGTCTCGCAACATACAGCAATAACAGGTCATCAATATCCATTTTATCCATCACTCTGCTCCCCTGCCGACCGCACCGAGCAGTGTGTGTTTGGCGTAACCTAGCGACACGACGATATCGTTCATTGGTGTGGATGCTGCCATTGTTATCGTTATAGTTAACGTTACAGTTATCTTGCTTGGTGTGGACGGCCCTTAAATGCGTACAAAAATCTGCAAATGTGTATTTAGAATCTGTGTGTGCGTAATCAGATATGTAAATGTGTAAAAAAAAATCCACAAATCTGTATTCAGATTTGCAAGTGTATTGCGATCTGTAAATGTGTACAACAATCTGTAAATTTGTACAACAATTTGTAAATGTGTACAACAATCTGTAAATCTGCACAACAATCTGTAAATGTGTACACAGATCTGCAACTGCGTACAGAGATCCATAAATATGTAGACAGATTTGTGAATACCTATGTCTTCAGCTTTAACTCAGTCGGGCCTTTCAATTGGCTCTCTTTGTGCATGTGATTTTTGCTTCTCTTCTACCGTGTGAGATTCGCAAATGCGTGAGAACATTTCTGTCTGTAACTCAAGGTGTGCGTCACCCTGAGCACGTCATTCATACAGCAGTGACCAGAGTTCACAGTGATTTGGAATTTTTGCCGCTCTGCCAGAAGCAGATGCCTGTGGGCTTGACTAGTCATCTACTGCATGACAGAGGGTACAGTCAGGGTGTCTTCTGTGACATCATATGGTTGTGCATCTTGAAAAGAAATAAAAAAGGTTAAGTCATAACAAACCTGTTAGGTCACTTTATATGTAAAAAATGCATATGGTGTAATGCTCAGACAGCGCTTTTCGACAGCATACTGCATGTATATGTGCTTGCTTTCGCTGGGTCAGCTTGTTTATTGTAAACAGAAGGCCTGGAGGCAAATTACTTACAAAATACTTGAAATTTGTATTTATTTTAAATTGTACTACTTGTTAAAAAGGTACAGATCTATGAGTTAACTTCTTAGCCAAATAACAGTTAGGCTAAGAACAGGTTATGTGGTGATTGCCTCGCAACAGCAAAAAAAAAAATCACAGCCTTTTTTTTTTTACGACTGTTCAACAGAAAGGCAATCTGTCTGATCAGGGCCTAAAGACAGTAATCTGCTGTATATTTAGAGGGGAAATCTTAAAATGCAATCACAAATCATTACTTTAAATGAATGGTTGCATATACCTTCAAGTTCCAGAAGAAAATCATTGAAGTACTCCAAGATTTTAGATTCCTTCACTTGAGCCACTTGAACTCAACTTCAGGGCCAGACAGGACAAGATGTAATGTGAGTCCACCTAGATGATAATCTGAGATTCCTCAAAATTTACCAGGTTAAGAAGCAAGAGGTAAGGTAAGGAAATGCCATGTAGTACAACTTGTAAATACTCAAAGCAAAACATTGTCTCCAATGATGAAGAGGCTCCAACACACTTCTGGCTCGGTCTGTATCACTTTGATAAGGTCATACACTTTCAGGCCCTCCTGTAGTTGTTGGAGCATGGGCATGCGTTTAATCATCACATGAAGTCGAATTGCCCTGAATACAGAGAAAGAAACTTCAAGGAAAGAAGAATCATCTCCAGGACAATAGGGCTTGTCAAAAGCACCATGCAATTTAGTTTGAATATTTTCAAATTAAATTAATTTAGTCGACTTTATATATGTATATATATATATATATATATATATATATATTTGTGCATCTTGAACACACTTTTTTTTTTCTTTTCTTTTTTTTTTTAAAAAAAAAAACACCACCGAAAAGAGAAATGCTTATTGGGGGCACAATATGAACATGACACTCAGATGAAAACACCCGCTCTGACCTCACTGAAGTGCCAGGTATGACCAACTTCTGCCTCGCTATCTGAGCATGGATACATCAGTGCGTAGTTTTTATATATAAATATATATATATATATATATATATATATACACACATATACATATAAATAATAATAATATTAATAATAATAATACAATTATTTCAACAATTATTTTAAATGCAGTCGTGTTTTTTTTTTGGGAATAACATTAACCTCAACCAGTTAAACCTACAAAAATTGCAGAAAACAGCAAACATGAATTTTAGTTGGATTAATTTTTAACAAAGATTAAATAAGGTGAGCACTTTCATTTATTGGGCTACAGTTGCAACATGCAGATTACTATAGGCCCGTTTCCACCGCAGGAACTTCGGGGTAGATTTACGGGGCTGGGGCTGTTGGTGCGTGTCTCCACCGCAGGAACCACCCCCGAAGGACAGAGTTCCGGAACTTTTACAGGGGCTAAAGAAGTCCCTGCTTCGGGGTAGGTACTCAGAACGGCCCCGAAAGACTCCTGGCTGGGGCTTGGGGTTTACTTGGTGCTGATTGGATATACTAAAGACGGGATGTGACGACAACAGAAAGCAACAAAATAGCTGGCATTATTAAAACTCAGCAGACGAAGGTTAGCATGTTCATATAGCTTTCGCCGCCATGTAAAAAAACCTCACTAAAATGGCCCGTGAAAAAAATATTCTTTCCAGCGGATATCTTAGTTAAAACATGATTGAGCTAGCAAAGCAGTTTTGTGTTGATATGTGTGGTATTTATTCACTTTTGGGAAATCACGATGTCTAGAAAGCATCAGCTGACAGGGACGGCAAACAGCAGCAGCAAGCTAACATCAGGACGTCATCTGTTAAAAGCCTCCCGTTGTCGGATACGACATGAAACTACTCCAGTTAGCTCAATCATGTAACTAAGACATTTTTTTTTCACGGGCCATTTAGTGAATTATTACAGACACCGCTATCTAACCTACGTCGCCCCGGTCAAAATAGTCGAGCAACGATTACGTCACATCCAGAGCCCGTAACTTTACAGGAACCTTCCTCGTACTTCGCTCTCTCAGTGGAGACACGACAGTTGAGAGGGCCGAATGAGAGGACGTTCCTGTAGTAGTTCCTGTCCCCCAAATAGTACCAGGAACTTCTTCAGTGGAAACGGGCCTTATCATGTCATTCAAAACCACTGAAAACCATGGACACAACAAATGTCATACTTACTCTTACATTAGTATGGTTAATTGTAACTAACTATTAAATGGACGTAATAATTAGATTGTCATATTGTCAGATGTATTCTATTGTATTCTACACATGTAAACACAATATTACACTATTGTACTGGCAACATAAAGAAGGAGACTTGGAGTTCTGTTTTTTGTGAACAAGTTTTTATTTCAGATATCAATATCAATCTCAAAAGTAGAAAAAAAACAAAGAAAAAAATGGAAAAACAGTAAAATAATTTATTTATTTGGTCTATAAAATGTAAGAAAATGGTATAAAATGTCAGCCACTGTTCCACAAATCCCAAGATCCCAAGATGCAGCCAAAAATGTCTTGTTTTGTCCCAAACAAATATCATTAAACTGTTACATGTAGAAGTATAAGATCTCAAACAGATATTTCTCATCAACATACCATGGAAATGAACTGCATTTTCCGTATGGTTTTTCAGGTGCCTCTGGATCGCGCTCTCATTTTTGATTTTAAATTTGGGGCAGAGGGGACACCCAAACTTGGATGGTGAAAGGGTTGTGTGCCCCAGACTGGCTTCATCACTCAAAATAGAGGGGTGCATCTGAAAAAAGGAGAAGTCAATCAACATTGATAGCTGGAAAACATACTGAGCATCAACCATATTTTACCGATCTAAGGGACTTTTCCTTATCTGCTGTGAGGGTCGCATTTGACGTAGAGTTCAAAGAGCGCATGCGCAGTTAGAAATGTCGGGGACTATGAGGCTGGCAGAGGAGCTACTGAAAGATGTCTGAAAACCCAAAGACACGGTCCAGGAAAGCTTCCGAAGCCTCTGGAGCTGGTCCCGCTGGTCTTCCCCAACCTCCACGACGTTCAGAAGAAGGAAAAAAGCAAAACAGGAGTGACAAACGCAGAAATAAAGCCCGTTTCACACAGCACACAAAGCGCAGACCTCCGCCGACGAACCCATTCATTGTGTATGTGTAACCGCGGCGCAAGAGCGCACTGCTCTGCCACCGAGCGGTCTGTATTGTAACGAATCACTCACGAGCAGGAGACCAGAGTAGCATTCAGGAAAAAGGCCCGCTTATTTATGCACTCCAAAAACTCCGGTAACACTCCAGAGGGTGTAACATGTAAAAGTCTCTGTCCCCTTCTAGTGTAGCACACACTCTGCTCCACCAGTCTCCAGCACGCACACTGACTGACAGCTGACTCCAGCTGACTCCACTCATACCACACTCACCACTGCCCCAGGGTCGCTACAGTATATTTCTTCATTGCGGATAAAACAACGAAAATTATTGGGTGGTAAATATGTGTGTCATTTAGCTTTGTGCGGTGCGGGAGCGTCACTTGTATGGCCGACGTCATCGTCCATCGTCCATTTCCAACAGTCTTGAAGGAGTTCCCAGAGTCCTTTTTCCGGACTGACTGACCTTCATTTCTGAAAGTAATGATGGCCACTCGTTTTTCTTTAGTTAGCTGATTGGTTCTTGCCATAATATGAATTTTAACAGTTGTCCAATAGGGCTGTCGGCTGTGTATTAACCTGACTTCTGCACAACACAACTGATGGTCCCAACCCCATTGATAAAGCAAGGAATTCCACTAATTAACCCTGATAAGGCACACCTGTGAAGTGAAAACCATTTCAGGTGACTACCTCTTGAAGCTTATCGAGAGAATGCCAAGAGTGTGCAAAGCAGTAATCAGAGCAAAGGGTGGCTATTTTGAAGAAACTAGAATATAAAACATGTTTTCAGTTATTTCACCTTTTTTTGTTAAGTACATAACTCCACATGTGTTCATTCATAGTTTTGATGCCTTCAGTGAGAATCTACAATGTAAATAGTCATGAAAATAAAGAAAACGCATTGAATGAGAAGGTGTGTCCAAACTGTACTGTATATATATATATATGTGTGTGTGTGTGTGTATGTATATATATATGTATACTGTATAAACACAATATACACAATACAAAACGTAGTATAGCATATTATGTATAGCACACCTTTGTGCACATATTCACTTTTCCACCAGCTGTGCTGCAAATATCCCCTGCTGCTCATCCTTCTGTATCTTTTTTCAAATGATCTTGACCACAGTCCCATTTTCATAGTTATAATACAAATACCAAAATTAATTTCAGTGTTTATGTAAATATTGAAAAATTTTTTTACTACTTTTGAGGGATCACAGCAGTCAGTGTAATAAGAATAAGAAGAATTTTATTAATCCCCAAAGGAAATTTCCAAGAAATCTGTAAGATCATCTATTTAACAAAGAATTATGAAGTGTGATGGCTGTGGGTATAAAAGAGAGTGAGTGTGTGTGAGAAATAAACTCAATCAACAATCAAGCATTTTCTTTATTAAAATATATTAATAAATGTATTAATATGCTATACTATGTTCTGTATTGGTATATTGTGTTTATACAGTATGTTTATACAGTATATAGCCTATATATATATAGGCTATATACACACGTGTGCCGTTTGTAACAAACCAAACCGCGTGAAAATCAGTTAAAGGGCCAGTGTGTAATATTTGGCATGGTTTATTGTCAATCTGAATCTGAATCTGAATCTTCTACCCATTAATATGTTTATACAAGTGTATAATCGCTATAAAATAAAATTTGTTTGGTTTTCGTAGCCTTATAGTGATGCTTTTATATATATACAGTACAGGCCAAAAGTTTGGACACACCTTCTCATTCAATGCGTTTTCTTTATTTTCATGACTATTTACATTGTAGATTCTCACTGAAGGCATCAAAACTATGAATGAACACATGTGGAGTTATGTACTTAACAAAAAAAGGTGAAATAACTGAAAACATGTTTTATATTCTAGTTTCTTCAAAATAGCCACCCTTTGCTCTGATTACTGCTTTGCACACTCTTGGCATTCTCTCGATGAGCTTCAAGAGGTAGTCACCTGAAATGGCTTTCCAACAGTCTTGAAGGAGTTTCCCAGAGGTGTTTAGCACTTGTTGGCCCCTTTGCCTTCACTCTGCGGTCCAGCTCACCCCAAACCATCTCGATTGGGTTCAGGTCCAGTGACTGTGGAGGCCAGGTCATCTGCCGCAGCACTCCATCACTCTCCTTCTTGGTCAAATAGCCCTTACACAGCCTGGAGGTGTGTTTGGGGTCATTGTCCTGTTGAAAAATAAATGATCGTCCAACTAAACGCAAACCGGATGGGATGGCATGTCGCTGCAGGATGCTGTGGTAGCCATGCTGGTTCAGTGTGCCTTCAATTTTGAATAAATCCCAGTGACAGTGTCACCAGCAAAACACCCCCACACCATCACACCTCCTCCTCCATGCTTCACAGTGGGAACCAGGCATGTGGAATCCATCCGTTCACCTTTTCTGCGTCTCACAAAGACACAGCGGTTGGAACCAGAGATCTCAAATTTGGACTCATCAGACCAAAGCACAGATTTCCACTGGTCTAATGTCCATTTGTGTTTCTTGGCCCAAACAAATCTCTTCTGCTTGTTGCCTCTCCTTAGCAGTGGTTTCCTAGCAGCTATTTGACCATGAAGGCCTGATTCGCGCAGTCTCCTCTTAACAGTTGTTCTAGAGATGGGTCTGCTGCTAGAACTCTGTGTGGCATTCATCTGGTCTCTGATCTGAGCTGCTGTTAACTTGCGATTTCTGAGGCTGGTGACTCGGATGAACTTATCCTCAGAAGCAGAGGTGACTCTTGGTCTTCCTTTCCTGGGTCGGTCCTCATGTGTGCCAGTTTCGTTGTAGCGCTTGATGGTTTTTGCGAATCCACTTGGGACACATTTAAAGTTTTGCAATTTTCCGGACTGACTGACCTTCATTTCTTAAAGTAATGATGGCCACTCGTTTTCTTTAGTTAGCTGATTGGTTCTTGCCATAATATGAATTTTAACAGTTGTCCAATAGGGCTGTCGGCTGTGTATTAACCTGACTTCTGCACAACACAACTGATGGTCCAACCCCATTGATAAAGCAAGGAATTCCACTAATTAACCCTGATAAGGCACACCTGTGAAGTGAAAACCATTTCAGGTGACTACCTCTTGAAGCTCATCGAGAGAATGCCAAGAGTGTGCAAAGCAGTAATCAGAGCAAAGGGTGGCTATTTTGAAGAAACTAGAATATAAAACATGTTTTCAGTTATTTCACCTTTTTTTGTTAAGTACATAACTCCACGTGTTCATTCATAGTTTTGATGCCTTCAGTGAGAATCTACAATGTAAATAGTCATGAAAATAAAGAAAACGCATTGAATGAGAAGGTGTGTCCAAACTTTTGGCCTGTACTGTATATATAGCAAGGGTCTTGCTTTAGAGAGGTCACCATCTTGCGCCGCCATGTATGTACGGCAGACCGAGTGGACAATCCAGCCAGCCAGAGAATGCGTTTCGCGTGTATAAATAAACCAACAAAGACAGCGGGAGGAAGGAAGAAGGAGGAGGAAACAGCAGAGAGTCTTAGTAGTTTGTCGATAGAGAAAAGTAGTGATGGTGAAATCGAAGCTTCATGAAGCATTGAACCACTTTGACACACCTGCTTCAAGACTGACACACTGCTTCGAAGCATTTCATACAGTCAGAAGGGTGACATCTGCTGGCTGTGTGTCAGAACTGCATCTAAGTGGAAGACCATTGGGACTGTCTGTAACGAGGCCTCGCTCCCACGTGATTGTGGCCGTGCCGAAGCAGGGATCGAAACACTGCCTCGGAACACTTGCGCTTCAAAAGATCGACTCTGTGTCGAGCAAACTGGCTCGAGCATAACATCACTAGTGAAAAGTTTTTTTAGTTATAAAGTTTGCGAATGGACCACACTTACCACGCAACAGGAGAGAATGAACCCGAACTGTCATCTGCAAGGAAAAGAATACGTAACTTCACTCCTTGTGATGCACTCTCTGTGGCGCTTTTCCTCCTGGTGATATATCTCCCCAACAATGGCAGCAATAGCACCGAATCCCATTCTGTGCATTCAGCCTCTCTTCTCGCATCCAACACATGGAGTTCCTCATCTGTATGCTCCGGCTCAAACAGGTATGGCTCTGGGTCTGTGTCCGCTACAAGAAACTCTTCAAAATCGCGTTCAAAGTCGTCCATTGCAGCTGCTGCAGTCCGGAGATATCGCTAGGCTAAATAAACCGCTGAGCTCTGTTTACAAGCTACGCCGACAGTCAGTGTGCGGGCTGGAGATTGGGGGAGCAGAGAGGGGGTCCCCACTCGGTATTGTAAATGAGTATAGGTCAGATCATACTCGGGCGGAACATACACAGAGCAGACTCTGCGGAGGTCCGCGCGGACTCAAAGCGGACTTCCACAAGCTCTGTGCGCGTAAAGTTCAGATTCTACGACCGCGCGGACTCCGCTCCGCGCACCAGTGACTGCTCAGCATGTATTTTTCACGTCGTGGGGATTTTTCAGGGACATTTTTACAGGAAACTACAACGCGGAAGTGCGCTCGACTATGGAAGCCCGAATGACTGCGGACATTCCTCGCGCAGTCCGCTCCACTTATAGTACGCCCGAGTATGTTCGTTCCCTATGTGTGTAAAGTTATTAAGTGTGTCTGTTACGCTATCCCCCAATTTCCACCAGATGCGTGTTGGTTGCATCTGCGGTCCAGCACGGCAGCAGAGCCGATTATATTCAATTCTAGTCAATGTGTGTGTTTCCACCGGCTCCGGCAGTGCTGCGTTCCGGCTCCGTCTCAGCTCAGGCAGTCCGGAGGCCTCCGCAACAGATACGCAGGACTTCTATTTTTGCCGGACGCCAGAGCACAATGCAGCAATTCAGCACAGAGCAGATCGTGCGGGGCAGGAAGTCGTGCAGAGAAACACAATAAAACATCTGGTTATTTTTCAAAATAAGATACACAGTGTTCACGGCGGATCATATTTCCCTGCACGACACCTTAAAAAACTACATAATGGGCAGAGGCAGGCCTGAAGTCAACAGGTCAGAGGTTTTCAGACGTCATTTCACCCCGTTGACACCGTGGACGAGGAGATATTCATCACGGCAGTGCACCGAGATGTCTTCCGGCGGAGCTGCACTGCTCCGCACAGCAAACGCAGCCGGTGGGTGTTGACGGACGGCGGAACACGCAGCGGATAACCAGCACTGCTGTACCGCAACGGACATACATCCAGTGGAAATCCGGGGTAAGAGTCAGAGTTTGGGACGGAGTGGAGTGTTATCGGAGTTTCTGGAGTGCACAAATAAACGGGCCTTTTTCCCGAACGCTCCTCTGGTCTGCTGCTCGTGAGGGGTTCATTACAATATTGTAACATGGCTTAGATTTCTAAATAAACATACAACTCGTGGCTAGAAAGACCTACTCCTGAAAAACTTGTGCGCAAGGCTTTTTGTCCCTACGAGGCCGCCGTCATTTACCCGACGGGAGGGGTGAGTGAGTGAGCCCTGCAATCTAGAATTTGACCACTGATGTCACTGTTTTCAACCCATTTTACACACTGGCCCTTTAAAAATTCAGTGAGTTATTCTATTTTACTTATGCATACAGCTCCTTCCTCAATAGAAGTGAATGCACTGTGAAGGCGAAGCGAGACCCATCCAAGATGGCGGCCAGCTAGGACGCGCTCAGGTAGTCAATGCGGTGTCTATGTATATATGTCTATGCTCTCAACACTGTTGCCTCGGTGAAGCAAATACAGCAATGTAAGAAACACTCAATTACAAGAAAAGGTCCTGCATTAAGGACAAATTGTACTCAAGTGCAGGAAATGTAATTAATTACTTTCCACTACTGATTTTAGGGCAGCGGGCTAAGGAATAACGTCATGAAAAAGGCTTTGTCACAATATGCAGGCAATACTATTTGCTTTTTTATTACTACATGGACACAAAACAAACTAAACATTTTAATAGGAGTGCCTTAGCTACGAGATCTTTTCTCTTCACTCAGATGGTCAAAAAGCTTTCACATTTAAGCCAAAGAGCACCATGGCAACAAAGACTTTAGGAGAGCGCTTGCCATTATTCTGACATTTCTTGAAAAACAAACCACACATGGCAGTTGTCTGGAGACAACCTGCAATGTGTTACATCAATAGTAGTATTTACCTTAATATGTTTTCTTTGTGCTCCATGTCTATTTTCCTCGTATAGCCACAATCCACAATGTCTTGGATGTGGGCTGTCATGTCAGATGCATCTTCAATCTTAAATAATCAGATCCAAAACATTCAATTATATTTTTATTATTTGCATTATTACTGTTTGTGTAGCACCTTAAGACAATATTAAGTATTGTATTGCCGTAATCCCTATAGTCATATGGGTAGGTACATTACTTTTAATTGACAGTGCCTGCTGTTCTGAGATCGGTGGAGCAGAGCTGCCCGCTACTTAGCGCACAGAATGGAGGTGAATGGTACAGCCCCTTCTCTCCCTAAAAACTAATGCAATAGCACCACACAGCGGTGAAACCTGTGTACACGTTTACATGAAAAAAATTACCCACACTAAACGCTTAGAGATTTTTGTACACAAACTCACCCCTAGAAAATAAATTTTAAGAAATGTTCA
This sequence comes from Epinephelus cyanopodus, assembly GCA_026686955.1. Taxonomy (NCBI): domain Eukaryota; kingdom Metazoa; phylum Chordata; class Actinopteri; order Perciformes; family Serranidae; genus Epinephelus; species Epinephelus cyanopodus. The sequence continues at coordinate 36,353,784 of CM048926.1, read as the reverse complement.
TTTTGTAAATCTGCAGTCAAGTATATGGGACACATTGTTTCTCATGATGGACTTGCACTGGACCTGATCAACAGCCATATGTGAGTGGCCAGTCCCAAGATCACCCACTGATGTATGAGCATTTATGGGATTGTGCTCTTACAGACGCTTTGTGCACAAGTATGCATTTATTGCTCATCCTCTTCACAGACTCACACAAAAACATGTGACACATGGATTGAAGAATGCTCCACTGCATTTCAGACACTGAAAGATGCACTCACCTCCCCTCCAATAATGACATTTCCAAATTTTCATCAGCCATTTATTCTCAGTACAGATGCATCTAATTATGCAGTTGGTGCAGTGCTCTCCCAGCTCCAAAAAGGGTCATAGCATATGCAAGTCATGTTCTAACCTGCACAGAGAAGAAGTGTTCAACATATGACAAAGAACTCTGGGCCATTGTCTGGACACTACTTGACTTGTAATCCATTTACAATCATCACTGGTCATCGTCCACTTCTCAGTCTATTTAAACTGGATGTTAGGCATGACCCCACAGGACGACTTGGTCATTGGGCTTTGGAGTTGGATCCGTATCAGTGGACAATAATACACAAGGAGGCAAAGAAACATACAAATGCTGATGCTATGTCACGGATTCCCCTCCCACAACAGGACCCAGTGTTTCTGGAAGACACAAAGCCTCCTTCCCAGGTCAACCACTCCTCTCCTGTTAAACTGGAAGCGTTGTCTCCAGTTCCAGAGTTACATGATCTGCCATTTCAGCCCTCGTCAGTCGCCATCACATCGGCACAGGTTTGCTGTTCAGAAAAAGATACTGTTGTTGTTCAAACCACTGACGCAGGTATGGAATTGACACATAATAGACATTTAAAAGGGACAATGGCTCACACCGATCCAGGAAAGCCAGTTATGTATCAAGTACTGATTCCCACCACACTAATCGCAGAGACTATGAACATTCTCCATGGCAATCCCTACTCTGGTCATTACAGTGCTGATCGCACATTCAAGAAAGCCCTAACTATGTGCTACTGGCCAAGTATGAGGTCTGATATTGATACCTTCTGTGATATGTGTCATGCATGTGAAGCTTACAGAAAACCTGTACCACAACACAGGGCTCCTCTGCAATCTATTCAAGCAAAAAAGACCTTTCCAGTTTGTGTGCACAGATATTACCGACCTCCTACTCACCTCACGTGGGAAAAAGTATGTATTTGTAATGCAACATCATTTTACTAAGTATGTTAATGCTTTGCCTATGTCAGATCAGAAAGCTATTACAGTAGCGCAGCTACTTTGTGAAAGATATATTCCTGAACACGGATTTCCAGAAGAACTGTTTTCAGACCAGGGACGAAAATATGAATCAGAGATCATTTAAACAATATGTGAGAGACTAAACATCAAAAAGAAGAGAATCACACCATACCACCCCCGTGAAAATGGGATGTTTGAGAGTTTAAACCGGATTTTGAAGGAACAGTTGGCTACGCTGATTCATCAACCATACCTGTCAAGTCTCCCGTTTTGGCCGGGAAACTTCCGTATTTTACCCCTCTTTCCTGCCGTCCTCCCGTATTAGTATTTTCCCGTAAATCTCCCATATTATAATATAAATTTAAAAAAAACAAAACATTCCTCTGCCTCTCCAAACTGAACTCTGTCACTAGCCTTGCGAGAACTGCCACCTGCAGTAGCCTGGGTGGCAGTTGTCGCAAGGTTAGTTTCGACAGCAGGTCTGGTTGACAAGTGTTTATTTTAGATTTCCTGTACACCCAGGGACGGGTTTTGCTATGGGCAATGTGGGCAATCGCCCAGGGCGCAATCTATGTGAGGGGCGCTCGTCCCAAAAAAAAACAAAAAAAAACAAAAACGCCAGTTTTCTAGCCTTACGCTCATTTCCATGTCAAGTTAGGGAGTGGGCGTTGGCTAATCCTGGAGGTTGTGGATTGAACGGGGATCACAGAGAGGAGTAACGTTATGGCGGAGGCTCATAGTATATATCCTTTATTTAACCAGGTAAAAGCCTCGTTGAGATTAAAATCTCTTTTACAAGAGTGACCTGGCCAAGAAGGCAGCATAGACTCAGGTTACAGTACAGTACGTACATAGGTCACACACACATTCAAACTGCATTCACTACAATGAAATAGAGCGGTTTACAATAAAGCAATAAGTGATTGTTAAGGGAACAACAACAAGGCATACAGTAAAAAGTAATACAATACATATAAAGACAAGCGTATAAAAACAGAGGGACTACTAAAAACAGAAACAACGGCCAAGACTGCTTTTCTCACGATCTTTTAAGATTGATTTAAATTCTCCTAAGGTAACCAATTCTGGAAGTCTCAGTTCCCTCTGAAGGTTGTTCCAGGAGTTAGGAGCAGCATATTTAAAAGCTGTTTTACCTAGTTCGGTTCTAACTCTAGGGACCAACATCTGTACAAAATTTTGGGAGCGCAGGCTGTATTGATTTTCAGTTTTAGACAAGTGAATACACAGGTAAGAAGGAAGGAGACCGAGGAAGGACTTGTACACAAAGACCAACCAGTGCGAGAGTCTACGGTGATACAAAGATGGCCACTCAGCAGCAGAGTATAAGAAACAATGGTGTACAAGATGTCCACAGCCAGTAAAGAACCGTAAGGCACAATGGTAGACGGTGTCCAGTTTTTTAAGGCATTGGTCAGATGCATGCATATACAGTAGATCACCATAATCTAACAACGGTAAAAATGTGGCAGAAATCAGGTGTTTCCTTACTTGATGAGAGAAACAGGATTTGTTTCTAAAAAAGAAACCAATTTTCATTTTCAACTTTGCAACAAGGTTCTTAATGTGCGGCTGGAAAGTCAGATTTTGATCAATAGTAATACCCAAGTACTTGTATGTTGGGACCATTTCAATTTCAGTCCCACAGGCGGTTAAAATCATTGGAAGGACTGGCGGAAGTTTTTTTCCATTTGAGAAAAGCATGAGTTTCGATTTATCAGGGTTTAAAACTAATTTAAGACGGGTTAAATTAGATTGAACAACGTCAAAAGCAGCCTGCAGAGCTTGTAGGGCTTGTAGCACTGATGGAGAACAGCAATAAATAACAGTATCATCAGCATAAAAATGAAAGGCAGCATTTGTGAGATTGTCACAGAGATTGTTAATGTAAATTGAATAGAGCAATGGTCCTAGTATAGAGCCCTGAGGTACACCCTTTGAGATAGGGAGGAGGGAAGAAGAGGACCCGGCAAACTGAACGCATTGTGATCTGCCTAACAAATAGTTTGAGAACCATTTTAGAGCAGAGTCAGATAGACCAATACTTTTCAATTTAATTGCCAAAATGGCATGGTCAACTGTGTCAAATGCCTTTGATAAATCAATAAAAAGAGCAGCACAGTATTTTTTACAATCAAGTGCCTCAATGACATCATTCACTACCTTCGTAGCAGCAGTTATGGTACTATGATGCTTTCTGAAGCCTGACTGGTGAGGAGAGAGAAGGCCATTAGTTTCTAGAAAGTCTTTGAGTTGTTCATTAACAAATTTTTCAAGAATTTTAGCTAGAACACATAGTTTCGAAATTGGTCTGTAGTTATTCATGATTGATGGGTCACCTCCTTTCAACAGTGGAAGTACATAGGCAGATTTCCAGATACTGGGGATCTCATTAGTGGACAGGGAAAGATTAAAAATATATGTCAGAGGCTCTGCTATGAGGTCGACAGCTAATTTAAGAAAGTATGGCTCAAGATTATCAATTATCAATTATTATACCTGCTGATTTATCTGGATCCAACTGCTTCAGGGCTCTGTGGACTTCAGTTACTGTAAGCGGTGTGATACGAAATGAAAGGTCCCCTTCAGTACGACGACAGTTGGGGGATTGGTCAGTTGCCTGACTCAATGTTGGATTTAAGGAGTCAAATAAGGAGCCAGAGGAAACAAAGTGTTCATTAAAGCTCTCTAAGATGGCCAACTTATCATTGACTGGACATGAGTCTTTTATAATGCAGGCTGGTAGCTCATTTTTAGTTATGTTCCCATAAGAAGATTTGATCACTTTCCAGAATTTTTTGGGGTCATTTAGGTGAGCAGTTGTTTTCGACAGAAGGAATTCAGATTTTGCTTTCCTGACCAGAGAGGTAAAGCGATTGCGAAGCTGTCTAAAGGTCAGCCAGTCAGACTCAGATTTAGTTTTCCTGGCTTTAGCCCAGGCAGCATCTCTTTCCTTCAGCAAACAAGACAAAGCAGGGGAGAACCAGGGGTTGTTTCGACCCTTTACTCTCCAATTGCGGAAAGGAGCATGTTTGTAAACTAATGCAATAAAAGCATCGTGAAAGTATTTCCAAGCTAATTCTGCTTCAGAGATAAGAAAGACCTTGTTCCAGTCAACATGTAACAGGTCACGGAGAAAGGCTTGCTCACTGAAGTGTTTGAGATCACGTTTAAAAATAAGAAGTGGTTTTGTTTTTGGGAGTTTGGCAAGTCTGACTGTGGCTATAACACAGTGGTCACTCAAATCGTTCGCAAAAACACCAATATGTGAGTATTTATGGGGCACATTTGTTAAGAATAAGTCAAGCAGGGAGGATTTTTCTGGGAATTTAAGGTTCGGGCGAGTGGAGCAATTTATCAATTGCGTAAGGTTGAAGGAGTCACAGATAGATTTAAAGTTGTCAGAGGCAGATGACAGCCAATCCCAATTAAGATCTCCAGTGAGGAGAATCTCTTTAAAGTTTAGCGATGACAATTCCTTTGCTAGTGAGGATAACGCCTCAGTGCTTGCAGAGGGAGGTCTATAACATGCAACAATGGTAATAAAATGACCCTTAAGAAGTTCCAGTCTCAAGGCTAGAAATTCAAACCGTTTGCTAATTGAAACTGAGGACTGAACAGTGGCATGATATTTGTTTTTAACATAGACAGCAACACCACCCCCTTTCCTTGGGCGATCACACCGAAATAATTTGTACCCTCCGATTTCTATGTCTTTGTCAGAGACAGACTTGTTTAGCCAAGTTTCAGATAAAACAAGTACATCAGCATCAGACGAGTTCACCCAGATTTTCACAAGATCCAATTTTGATGGTAAACTTCTGACATTGATGTGGATGATACCAAGACCAGATCTAGCTTTAAATTCACAAGGGGTGTTCAGGCTATAAATTTCTGGGCCTGGGTTAGGTTCCACATTCCCCGACAATAAAAGCAGGAGAATAACCAGACATTTCCTTTTTACAGGGATCTGTGATGATAAAGATTGAGTATTTGGAGTAAAAGAATGATAAAACTGGTGAGAAACCAGCCAGTTATACGGAATAAATAGATTTATAAAAAATGGTAAAATTACAGTCTCCTGTGTAGTTGGTTTATGCCATTCCAGAGTGTGCATAAAGGGTTTAAAATCCCAGATTGTACATGAACGGAAAAATAAAAGATGTGGGACTTTCTGGTCTCCACAGCTATCATGCACCCCATGAGGAAAAAATGTAGTCAATAAAATGAGGAGAGGGAGAGGAGATGAGACAAACATGCTGATTGGCATGTGTGGAGGGGAAGCCAGATATTAACAAACAGTCCAGTTCAACGTTGGTGTAATCCGTCCCCGGTTTTATGGTCTCCTCAATCAGATGATGACGTTGCGTGACGTTTCACCAAAACAGGAAATCAAGCCGGGAAAACATGCGAGGAGAACAGTACTGTGGATAAAGAGTTAAAAATCAGCCAAGGCAGTGCCTAGAACAGTTGAAACACAATATCATGCACAGAAGAGCCAAGAAAGAAGCACTTTCCTTCATTCTGGGAAATGTGAGCCCATCAGAAATCAGCAGAAATCAGCAACACGCCGACCGGTATGGAGTTAGATCAGTCTCAATATTCACAAATGCACACAGAAGGATTCACAAATACATGTTAAGATTTATATATAAATGACTCTCTCCACACAAATATTTTCAATGCACACACATATATTTAGCATTTTATATAAATGTAAAAAAAATCCACAAATAACCAAAAACGTTTCACAAATGTATTTCTGATGCACACACAAATATTTATTGTTTTAAATATATGCAATAAAAATCCACAAATATATGTATTTAAAAAGTATTTGCAATTTTCATCAAAACATATGTGGATGTTGATACATTCATTTACAAATGCTTTTATTTTGTGAACCTCCGCGCATTTGTGTGTGAATCTTTTTGAGACTCTCTGACGTCACCCGATCCACAAATGCATTTTTTCTACCAAGGGGATATAGGTAGCCAATCAGATGTCTCCTTCCTCTTCAGCCAATCACATGAGCGTCCCGCCACCACCCACACGTGGGGTATGTTTTAACGTCGTAGCGTCAGAAGGAGGCAGTAATGCACCACTACATTGTTTGCGACCGCCACATTAATACGGAAGAGAAGAAGAAGAAGGTCAAGCGCGTATGTCTATGGTCAAGAGCATAGACATGGCCAAGAGGTCTAGTTTGCAGCATGGCGGCCGACGATCGTGCACCTGTAAGGAGTAGCATCCAGCTGCAGCCCCGGAGCACAAGCCCCTGACGTGACGGAAGTGATGCTGAATATTATTGTCGCGGTCTTTGTGTGGAACTGAGCTCGCAGGACACAGCATCTCAACGCAGCAGGTTTCAGGTAAACTAACTGGAATAAATTGGCAGAAAAATAGCTATGTTGTTTATTCTGTGACCGTTAGAAGAGGATCCTGGTGAGTGGCGAGGGCAGGGCTCGAGACTTGGGATCCCCTCACCTGTGGTCCCGCCCGGGCCTGACGACCGCAGCCCTCCGGCCTGACCTCCGCGGCCTGGACGGGTGCTCAAGTGTGGGTGAGAGGAGCGGAGAGGAGCGCGGAGGTCATGCCGGCTGGCCGACACCGTGTAGTCCGGCCGTTACAACGCTAAATTAAGCAGAGTGACGGACCCGAAGCCTTCAATCTGGCTATAAGACAGCTGAAATGCGAAACAAAAAAATACAGTGGTGAAGTTGGGATTTGTTTCTTGAAGTTATGTGCTCATTATCTTTTCTGTCTCTTGCAGGCTGCCAGGAGAAGCGGACTGGCCATCAGATATTGTTTGTGGAAATTTGAAAATAAAGTTTTCAAATTGACTTTTGTCTCTTCATTGTGTTCACTTACACACGAAATAGGGTAACAGTCAGCTATTTTTGAATGTTAGCACTGATTTCTCACATTGAATGGTGAAATATTTGTAGTTTGAAAGGTCCGACCTAAATGAAAACAGGTCGTAGCCTAGTTAAGGAAGCATATGAATATTAATATAGAAGGAGCGCCCACTGAGCGCAGCTTCTTTTATTCATGGTTGAACGTGGCGATGTGGTCAAAAACAAACAAAAAACAAAGTTGACTTGTATGATTAAATAAAGGTAAAAAAATGGACAATTCATCAATTCATAGACGCTATGTTATGCAATTTTACTTAAAAAAGTTGTTAGGAAAAAAAAAGCTAGAGGCTTGTGCTTCTGCTCCGGGGCTGCAGCTGGATACTGTTGCCTGTAAGTGTATCCACTTGTTGTAAATCATGACTCTTTGTTGAATTATTTGTGATTGGTTTTGCTAAAGTGTGTGTAGCCCAGTTGGTTAGCAAATTATCTGAAACTTGCTTAGTTGGTATAATTGCACCGTGTAACTGACGCTAACGTACACCGTGCAACGCACACCGCCGCCGGCGCGGTGCGTTGTCCGTCAAGTGCCGCCCCCCAACACACATCGGCAGCGGCACCTTCGACACTATTTCCCAGCCCAGCATGCTGCTCCGGGACGGACATAAAAGGCTTTTCTCGCAGTGCCGGCCGCGCTGGAAATAGAGCAGTACTTAAGCACTCTACGCTCTTGACCTTCTTCTTCTTCTCTTCCGTATTAATTTGGCGGTCGCAAACAACGTAGAGGTGCATTACTGCCACCTTCTGACGCTACGATGTTAAAACATACCCTACGTGTGGGTGGTGGCGGGACGCTCATGTGATTGGCTGAAGAGGAAGGACATCTGATTGGCTACCTATATCCCCTTGGTAGAAAAAATGCATTTGTGGATCGGGTGACGTCAGGAGAGTCTCAAAAAGATTCACACACAAATGCGCGCAGGTTCACACACAAATGCGCGGAGGTTCACAAAATAAAAGCATTTGTAAATGAATGTATCAACATCCACATATGTTTTGATGAAAATTGCAAATACTTTTTAAATACATATATTTGTGGATTTTTATTGCATATATTTAAAACAATAATATTGTGTGTGCATCAGAAATACATTTGTGAAACGTTTTTGGTTATTTGTGGATTTTTTTTACATTTATATAAAATGCTAAATATATGTGTGTGCATTGAAAATATTTGTGTGGAGAGAGTCATTTATATATAAATCTTAACATGTATTTGTGAATCCTTCTGTGTGCATTTGTGAATATTGAGACTGATCTAACTCCATAGACCGGCAATCCAGCTCCGATTGATCCGACCAGTCTGACAGATGGGACAGGTTCCCGGCTCCAAGACAGGCGACGGAGTCCAGGTCGTCCAGATACGGCGAGAAGTAAGCCACAACTTCAGATAATCCACTTTTACAGCTCGAGGGAAATAGCACCGATGATTAGTCGAGATCATGCAAGATGCAAGGACGGTAATGTCGGGGCTGGCTTGTCCAGTAGTCTTAGCAGGTAACCCGCATACCAAGACCAGCTGTAAGCTACGAGCCCAAATACGTTCGGTTAAAATACAAGTGGTATGAAGGCAAGAATGAGATTAAGCGGTGGCTTCCCGAGCGTTTAGCCACGTTTGACTAATAACTCTTCTTTAAAACCGCGATTTCACTCAGACAATCAGACAAATTAAGCGCAGTCACTCAGACAGACAAACTGACGTGTAGAGACGTGCTGCCATCTTGTGCTCTGTGGCACAAGATAACGGCTTATTGGCGCCACAGAAGTCCAACTCCAGGTCCAGTAATTTCCTCTCTCGTTGGTGTCATGACTGCCCAGTAGTACCTGGACAACAGAGCCGTGGCGGCACACAGGTATGTGGCGTGTCAGAGGCGAAACGAGCCATTCCCATTTCTCTCTTGTGGCAGGTAACAGTCCACAGACCTCACCCCACTTTAGGGACTGTTCTTTACTTATGAAGGGACTGTTCTTTACTTATGGAGGGACTTGTCAGGGGAGGAGGGTGACTGGTTGATTTTTATTCTATTTTTTTATTTCAATCCCCCCTATGTTAATCACTTATTGATGCTGTTTTTGAAGTACGAATAAGTCAATAAGTAATTTATTCCACTGAAATATCATTGATGTATTATAGCAAAGTTATTTATCACTGCCTCATTTTTGCCGTGGTATCGTGATACTACTCAGAACCGTTATACTTTCACTGGTATCGTACTGTGGGAAGTGGGGAGCCCTGGGGGGCTCATGGTAGGGAGCCCCGTGTTCCAGCTAGTGTAAATCTCTCTACGCCGGTGATGTCACAGACTCCACAGGACTATGGTTCAGAACTGATGAAACGGCTTGACACTGTATTTCAGTCTGTTCGTTGTCATCGTGAGGAGCAGAGACTCAAGTGTGAGTACTACGAACATGTAAAGTTCAGACCTTATCAGTGTGGAGATCTGGATGGATGATCCTACTACACAGAGAAAGAAACTTGACCCTAACTGGACTGGACCTTACAAAGTGGTCTCGTCAGATGACAGAGGACTTTTATACAGACTCTTGGATTTGAGACATGCTCAAACTGGATCAAAAGTGGTTCACTATGACAGACTGAAGCCTTATCGGTCCACTTGGAATGCACCTTCAGTATCAGTGAACCAACCTGTACCTCAACAGCCTTTGGATCTCCCCAGGGACACAGCATTGTCCGGTTCACTCCCCATGCATACTGGACCACTTGACCGTGGACAGGCTTTTGCCCCTGTCTGCCCCTCTGTTCCCCTACTGCGGAGACCTTCAGGACCGGGTCTCACAAGTCCAGCCACAGCTGAACCTAAGGACTGACACTGCTCCTGCAGATTCTGTAGAGGGCCCAACTATGACTCGTTTGGGATGGGTTGTTCGGAGACCACAGCAGTTTTTGCTGTGAGCAACCCCTTTCCCACTTCAGGGACAAATATGGACTGTTTGTGAACAGTTACTGGGACAATGGATGGTGTAAAAAAAAAAAAAGGAACATGTTGTATATTGATGCATTCTGAATGTCAATATGCTGTATGTTACATGTGTTTATTAGTTTTGTGATTCAGATATTTCACAGGTCTTAGCTTTCTATTCTGGTGTCTATTGTGGTGTTTTGCCATTTCCTTCTTTACCCAGCAGTTATGCTATTAAGACTGTGTTTCTCCTTATGTGTTTCAGTTTTGGGAAGATAATTTTTTTTTATAATCTTGGCAATGAGGACATCTCATCTGAAGGGGGGGGGGGGGGGGGGGGGGGGGGTGGGGGGGGGTAAGATTAGATTTATTTTTGGATTTATTTTTGGATTTATTTTATTTGTTGTGGGAATTGACAGTGTTTAATTGATGTTGATTATATGTGGATTGTATTCTGTTCTGTTCTTTGATTTGGATCAGGAACTTCTTGATATTGGCACTTTGCCTGAGGCAATGATGTTAAGTGTGCAGTTGTCCTACGCTGAGATCGGACATTAAAGTGGACCAAGCTACCGGACGACGCTGTCTCATGTGTTTTTTCCGTGCTTTTATTCACCCACAGCCTGAAAGCAGTATAACTTAGAGAGACTTTAGTTTATAGTTAAGGCTAGGAAACGCCAGCCTTACAGTATATTCACACTTATCACTGGGAGAAGAAAAGCTAGACATTCCTGAAACCTGCCGCCTGCCACAGCCTGACATCATCCAGATGTGCACAGTTCAACAGCTGACGAGTGCAAGAAGCTCACAGCTCGGCCCCTCTCAGTTAATCTAACATCCCAAATGCACTGATACAACCAAAAAACTTGATACATGACAAATAGAGAGGCACTTCTATATTCTTTACAGTATCTGTCACAGAAATCACACACAAATGCTGCAATGCTCTTCAATTCACTTTTTTTGCCATTTTTGCAGAGAGTAATTCAAAGTGTACATATTCACTATTCATATTTTTATAGGACAACTGCAGATATATTGGTACAACAATGCAAGTCAAACCTGTGTTTTGCATTTCTGTCAAGTTCTTATTCAAATCCCATCTTTTGTCCTCTCTTGCAATACACCAGCCAGGGAAAGAATCTTTTCTTTTTTTTACATTTCTGATCCATCCCTGGCATTCATCTGCAGATATGCCCAGATATGAAGCAATCATTCTGTCCAAAAGGGACATCTGATCATGAGGCTTGTGGTCATAAACTTCCCACCTCCATGCGGAGAAGAATTCCTTCATGTGGTTAAGGAATGGAAAGTAAGGTGGAAGGAAAAGTAGGCCAAACTCCATGAGAAAGAACTCTGTGACTGGGAGAGATGGTAAAAAATACCCAGTCTAGTCACGAAAAGACAATGTTAGCAATATATGTTTCTGCAAACCATGAATGTGTTATACCCACAGAGATCATCCTATCAACCTTTCTGAAGTGAGGTAATATATGAGCTGACTTTGTAATCAAGAGGTGGAGGGCTTGGAGGATGGTGTGTCACTAAGGTGAGACACCTGCCAAGTTACAGACCACTATGCAAGCCTAACAAACAAGAAGACTGGTTGTATTTAGACTCCAAATGTGGGTATTTTGTATCAACCCATCTCTGTGTTTCCAGCAAGGATATAGACATGAAAAGCAGTTGTTTTTTACCAAGATGTTGCTGCATTTCCTGCTGGGATTGTGCCTCCAAAACCAAGTATTTTAAGTCAAAACATGATCTTTCCCAACCATAATAAGTGTTTTTTTTTGTGCTTAAACCTAACCACACATTAATCATAGCATGGTTGAAACGTAAAGTTGAATGTATCCGCTACATAATGACATGCAAACATAACGTATCATGGTTTGCAGGACTGTGCAATGCCATTTTTTTCCTCGTGATTGGGATTGGGACTGGAAATGTCACATAGTCCTGCGCTGTTACAAAATGCCCCCTTTCCTCACCTGTCACAAGTCCTTCATAGAAGTTATCAAGGAATGAAAACAGGTGCTTTGTATTGTATGCCCTGATCAGGAGTTTATGCACTTTTATTTATTCATTGCATTTTTTGTAGATGTAGCAGAATGCATTTTATGTCAAAACAATGAAAAGTGATCCACAGTTTAGTGCACATTGATTTTGGCTGTGCTGAAATAAAAAGAAGTCATTATTGACAAATGTGCATTACCATTTATCAAAAACTGTAACACAGTGCCTGTGCTGCGTGAAGCAAAAAAAATTGTAATAAAACTAAAGATTTGCCAGTTACTGGTGCTCCAGTAGTGCCTAACAACCAGTTTTTCTCCACAAAAGACACCAGGCTCGCCTGCTGCACTGACAGAGAACGCAGGGGGCTTCTTCATGGTTTGGATCTTATTCCATGTGTTTACTATAAAAGAATCTGCTGTCTTTATTTTCACACCTGTCAGAAACCTGTCCATCTTTCACTCTGTTGTTTTGACTCAAATCTTGTTGACCTAAACCCTGTTAGTTTGCTGTAGTATCAGAGCAGTCTTATTTCTTGATGCTCTCAAATGTGTCAGATTAACAGACTTGTCTCAGACAGCAGGCATTGTGACTTAATATAGCAGTGAAAGCACAGACAGAATTTATGACTTGAGTGATGGCTCCCAGTCCATCCCAACTGCCAGAAAAAAATGTTGACATTGTACTAATTATCAATTAATACTAAAGGTTAACTTTAGTGTCTGAAATGCTTCATGTTTCAAAATCAATAGATCAAAATCCCCAGCTGGCTTATTGCAATGCACTCTCCCAATGCCCTGGAAGCATAACTATAAATTGTGTAGCTGTGATCAAGGTTTTCTTTTTCCCCCCAGAAGTTAAACCTGTCTCCTAATAGTGCTTTATGCTTGTTCTGAAATCCAAAATGTGCTATTGACGTTTTGTCTTTTCCTTCTCACTTTGTGCCAGTCACAAACATACTATATGTTGAACTATGAACATGAAACCTGTGTAAAAAATGTAATGTAAATGTAATGAGTGTCTGCTATCATTTGACATTGTATGATTAAGTATTCTATAATGCTGTTCAGACATTATGATAGTTTTTCTCATTCCCTACACTCCCTTACATCATTACATTGGGACCAAGGAGGGATTTATCATATTCTCATATGCATTTGCTTTTTTCTCTTGTCTTATGTGCTTATTAAACTAATCATAGAGAACACCTCTTATTTTTTCAAATTTCTCAAATTTCTGATCTTGGCTCTGGTTCAGTAGCTCTAAGGGAGTGTTTGTTACTTATGAGAGGGGAGGGGATGGTTCAAAATAAGGGAGGCACTTCAAATATTTTTAAGCACAACTTAAGTTGTGGGGTTTTTTTTTTTTTTTTTAATTGACTTCAACTCTAAATGGTCATGTTTTGCATTCATTTTAAATACCCTTGCTCATAAATATATGAGCAAGAGGGTCAAAGTTCAGGGTGTAATGTTATGAGACCGTAGTGGGCTATGTCCCGATTGTGCATACTGCTTGCAACAGTATGTATTTTTTAAAGGGCAGCTGCAGTACCTACTAAAAGTAAAACAAAATAGTATGCAATTCTGAACACACCCTTATTTGACTGGATGTCTATAAACTAATCACAGTGTTCCACATCTAAAGTGGACTGCAATAGAGCCACGCCCCCTTTTTTAAAAAGCATGGCTGACCATGAGGCAAGCAGGAAGCGCAAGGCATGTTTCAGTCCATAAATAATATCACTAAAGCACATAATTTGTGTTTAAACGGTGTAAACACGAGATAGTATATGAATTATACATGTCAATAAATCATATGAAAGATTTATAGCTTACACTCACTTTGTCAAAAATATTCATCCACTGGAAAGTGAAATACTGACTAAATAGGGAAATATTGTTCTGATTTGATCTTCTAATGATTCAATTAGATTTTAATGCATCATATTGATGATGTTTACAGAATGCACATCTCTGAAGGATTTCAACATACTGTTTTTTGGAGACATTCCAGAAGTTAAGGGTATTTTGAGTCGCGATAACAAATACAATGCAAAATTACTTTATTCATTGAGTCAACCAGTCATTAAAAAGAAATAATCTAAAAAAAGTCTTTTAAGACTATATATTTTTTATTTATTGTTTTGTTTATTTATTATTTACGTGTGCATTTAGACTAGAAATCAACCATTACGATTTTTTTCTTTTTCTTTTGCATGTTTGGAACATAATTGTGTTCTGAATGGGTTTTTAAAAAACTAAGTCACACCCCAGCCACCCCATACTCTGATATGTAGAGTACAGTCCTTAATCCGGCTCATCAACTGTTCAGACAAATGTGTAGAGTAAAAGGAACAATATTTGTAAAGATCATGTATTTCCTGTAGCCTTTAGGTTTTCTTGTGTCTTTAAAGTATTCACTCCAGTTTGAGTCCCACCGCGAACTGCCAGTCAGCTCCACTGGTTTACAGGTAGTTCCCTGTCTTTGTTTTTTAACCTGTAACAAACAGAAGCTGGTATCCGCAATTGCTTCCCTTTATTTATTGATCATTGTCACAAACACACAGGCGGGACGGTAGCCTATACTATTGTGGACGTCACGTTGCTATAGCAACGTAGTAAGGAAGCATACAACAACGCTGCAATATGTCCACCTCTCTGGCCAGAGAAGAAAGGCAGAAGAGACGCACTCTGGTGCTGAGACCGTAAGTTTCACTCATTTTTGTCACCATGGTTATCACAAGCCTACATACTAACTGTCGTGCTAATGTGTTATTTTGCTGTCTCCTAGCTCCTCCCGACAAATTTCAGTATCAGGTTTACTACATGGAGTCAACCACAGCACAAGAGACACAAACAGCGTCCTCGGCTCCTCGAGCAGGAAAGTTTCAGCCTGGGCGGTGGAAGCAAAGTCCTGGACAAGAGCAACATTCAGACTCCAAGACAAGCTGTTCGGGTATATTATAGCCTACCGACAGGCTACAAGGATTTATCTGAGTGCCCGTCCTTTTTTCAGTAGTAGCAGCAGTAGGTTGACATAGGGTGACGGTGTGGGGCTTCAGGTAAAATGGGACAAACGAGGTTTAACATTATCAGACATGTTATTGCATTGTTATCACACATGCGCTTTAGATGTAACAGTCATTTCGATAGGTCTGAAATAGCGAGGATGGGCCCAACAAAGAGTCAACAATCCACTGTTACCACAAGTTGACAGAAAAGCCATGTGGCATGTTGATTTTCTCTTTCTGGGAATGAGAGTAAAACAATAAGGGTATAACAACGATAGTGGTAGGATGCTGCATTTTCTTCTGTTAGATGTACAATCAAAGCATTTTGGGTTTTAAGTGAGTACTTGATGCATTCAAGTAAATTAGGGCAAGAAATTAGGCTAAAACTGGACATTTTTCTGCAGCAATACAGGCATGAGTTTAGGCTACCATCTGCCATAAAATTTAACACATGCTATTGTGTGCCATCCTGTCATATTACAGACATTTTCAGTGTTTTTGTCACTTCAAAAAATATTAATCATTCAGTACGTTTACATGACATTAGAGAAAATGGATTTATTGTGTCAGTCCAACTAAAACTGGACTTTTAAAATACATGCAGACATGTTAGTGCAATTGAAATCATACTAATGGAATTTCTCAAAGTCGGACTAACCCAGATAATGACTTAAAGTTGATTTACTCCTGCATGTACACAGTCAGTTGGACCCAAACTGGCCCAGGCACTCTGCACATGCTCCACAGTTTACACTCCAGGCTTTGACTCAGAAGTCAAATAGCATTAGATGCATAACAGAAGAAGAAGCCGATAACACCATGGTGAAATCCACATCCAGAGCCACACATATTTGGATGGACAAAATGTACAAAGCTGTAAAGTTATAGAACTATATAGCTCCACTAAACTGTGGATGTCAATGTACTTAGTGTTACACTCATGCATGTTCATTGTAGACAATATAGATGAGTAGTTAGGTTACATTATGGACTGAACTGATAAATGGACTCAACCAGTGAAAAAACAAACAAACATGACTGTCCCATTTTACCTCACCAGCCGTCCCATTTTGCCTGAACATGTCATCAGAGGTCGGGGTTCTTGATGTTTCTCAAGTACTTTACTTGGCAACATATTTTCTTTGTAGAAATATAGCAGAAATACATAACAAGTTCTACAACTAACACTAAGTCTTCAGTTGGGTCTTTTGGTAATCTACCAAAAAAAAGGGCTCATATTACCCGACTTCACTGTAGTAGCAAATACGTGGCTAATTGTTGTGCTATTTGCAGGTGTTTGATGAAGACGACAATGATGTCACTCCTCAGCCACTGTGCCAGGCAGATCCCGCAGCTGCACAGGTCAAAGCCAGCAGGTTGTTTCTGGATGAAATATCTGCTGGGTCAGTATCAGATCAGACAACAGCCAGCGGGAGCTTCAGTCTGCCTTTCTCCAGGTAGGCTACCATCTGAGCTGATGATCTGAGGTGGTATGAGGGTGTGAATTCCATATGTTCAAAAACTGGGTGAATTCAGAAAAACTTAAGAAAAACACCAGCAATTTTGTTTAATATATGACTCATAATTGTTTACCACAGGTGGCTTTATTAAGAATAAACCAACAATGAATCACTCAAATAACCTATATGTAGTCCAGTGTATGATTTATTGACTGTAGAGATGTTGGGCAGGAAAATAATCATTTTATCTTTATATACAAAAAATACGACTTGTATGTTTTGGAAGGTAATGTATCATATCTGTTTACAGTGTTTATCATCCCTTTTTGTGTAATTCATCAGTGCATGTGTTGCCACATACATTCACCAGGGCCCTATTTCAGAAAGCAGACTCAACAAACTCTGAGCTTAATCCAGATCTCTGAGTTGACTGAGCCTGAGCTGGGAAACTCCAAATTTTCAGTTCCAGAACAGCTGATCAGAGTTAACTCAATCAAGTCTGAGTATGTTCAGCCTGAGGGAAATGTGTGCATGGTAAGCACCAAAAGCCATCAGGAGCCATCTGAAATAGGGCCCTGATCTAATCTGACATTGTTTACCAGGTCAATATTAGGAAGCAGCAGAATATCCAGCCAGTCTACCATAGAGTCCATGAATGAGGAGATTGAGGATACATTTTCCAAACGGGACATGCCCTTCATCTTCCCAGGTTCATCACAATATTATTAAATTTTAATATCTATATAGCTATATCTTTATTGTTGGTAAATGCCAATAAGTTAATTAAAATTAAATGCAGTAAAAGACAGTTACATCTACAATATCTGACCATGATCTAATGCCACAGTTGTTGGCTACAGACAGTTGTGACATGTCTGTGGTATTTCGTGAAAGTTTTCATGTCTTTTGTTCCGTGCTAGATGTGCAGGAGAAGAGAAACACTGTGAAAGAACATGTAACAGAGGACATGTTGAAAAAGGTGACAGATGTCTACATCTCTGAGACAGACAGCATTTCACTGCTGGACATATCCAGCACCTTTGTGTCAGTGGATGCTGGTGACGCAGAAGCTGTGGTGTGAGTGAAGTCCTCTACCTCCTGATTTTTTTTTTCAAGTGTTTGACAAGATTAGAAATGGCAAATAAACACGGGAAAGACACACCACTTTTTATCTTTTCAATGTGCACAAAAGTTCACAGGTGAGGTGTCTTTCTCCATGATACTGTCCTTGGACACACATACTAATGCAGTGACGTGAATTCTGTCTTCTGGTCAGTAATTAAAAAATGTATATTCTGGTGGTTTTAATAGGCTGTTGTCATCTTCACTTTATTTTACAGAGAGAGGAACAATCAGTATGCTGAGGTCTGCAAAAACAGAATGGGCAATGATAAGTATGTGGATCGATCAATGCAGACATTGAATGGAGCAGCTAAAAACAAACTGGTTCAGAGTGACAGTACGGTGATGGTGGATGCAGGTAAGGCTCAGTATTTTCCCTTACAGCCTGCAAAGTTAAAGCTGCATTCGCTGATTTATTCTTTAGCCACTTGGGGGCAGTGGAACAATCTGAAAACAGCACTAGTTACTATGGTTCTTCATGCTTGGCACAAAGGAGAAGTTTCACTTTGCTGCAACCTGAAACCTCACCACTAGGTGCCGCTGAATCCTACAGACCAAACCTTTGAAATTACTATCATAGAAAGTACCAGCGAGCTGAAAACCAGTCTTTTTTTTAATTACTTAATTAATCTACAAAAGTCTTGCTAATGATTTTTTTTTCAATTGATTAATCAAGTAATCATTGCAGCTGTAATTTGTGCCCACAAACTTAAACCTACAGATAGTGAAAGGTTTTTTTAATCTAGATGGAAGCAATCCTTCAGTGCACAGTTAATAGTGTTCTGCTTTTCAAAATGGTCATTCTTTTTAAATGTTTTCCTGCTCACAGCCACAATTGTTACCACCTGGGATATGTATGACACTTTGATCAGCCCTGAGCAGGACCAAACACTGTGTAGTGCTGACCGAGGGACTGCTGACTATCCAGAGGCTGTGTTGGACACCAGCAGAGGTGCAGAGAGGAGCGTGTCAGTGGGCAGTACAGCCAGCACAGGTAACAGTACAGGACACTGGAGAGGAATCATGCTGCTTCACTCTGGGTGTATTGGGTGTAATTTCACTACAGATCACCAAGAATTTGTTTGTGATGGATGATTCAGCTGTGTATAAATTAATGAAGATTACTGTTCAGACCCTACATCACAACTGAATCAATATGAATTCTTACAGTTTTTGAATGTTTACTGATAATTTAGGATAGCTCTGCAATAAATTTCATGTGTAATTTTCTTGTATTTCTCTTCAGCCAGTGCTGCTAGCTCACTGAAAGAAGTGGAAGCATTTGGAAACACTTTAAATGCTGAGTCAGACCTGCAGCTGATCATGCTGTCTGAGAAATTCCAACACTGCTTACTGGTAATGGAGCGGACCGTACTGGGAAACACTTTCCAACCCAAGCTGGCTGCTTACAGACAGCTGCCAGTAATAGAAGGTAAACTTAGCTCATTATCACATAGGCTGTAATTACCTTTCACTTTAGAATCACTGATGCACCAGTGATAAGACAGATGGATAAGGATGCTGTCTGGACTGGTGTGTTGTCAATTTTTTGAGGGCTTAAAGGCCAAAAGCCAGGGCAGCAAGGCCATAAAATAAAACAATGATTTTAAGTCCAAGTTCATAATGAATTTAAGGACTAAGGATGTATAACTATCGTGAAAAGAATAAATAAAATGATCTCAAGCAATAATAATGAGTATAATAAGTAATAATGTGATGTATTTAATAGCACTAATAAACACAATGTGTTTTAAATATAGAACAACCAGATTTATGTATTTATAAGCAAACAATCTTAAATATTAGGCCTAAATATTTTGAGTGTGCATGATAAACTGATTCACTGAACAAGACTGTGAAGACTGCCTGGGTGTTTGATACAGTCTCCTGGTTGGCCGGTGATTGGTGTCAAACTGTCATTACAACCCATTCATGCCAGGCTCGAATCAAGCCCCCCATTGGTGATGTGCGCATCGTCTCATTTGATGTTGCCCAATAAGAGTCCAGAATGTCATCGCATTTTTTTTCCTCAAAAGTCGCAAGTGTCAAAGCCATGTTGACCGGAAAGAGGCAGAGGAGAAAACCGCAAAATCACCTGGGGCAGTGCGGGCAGGGCATCAAGGCCACTGTGGCCTTAGGGCAGATATGTTTTTCAAGGGCACAGGGCCAGATGAGGAGGGCACGAGGGTCATGGCTCTCATGGCCCTCGTGAAATTCCTGCCCTATCATACAATACACACATATTGCCTCGCAACCATGGGTGAGGGCTGAGAGAGTGTTAATGGATACTAATGGAGTGAATGTAAATTCACTCCATTAGTGAAAAATGTGAAATGTGAAACGTGTGTATAAAGGTAATGATTGTGTTAGATCCAGACAGTCCGCTGCAGTCTGCGACAGCGGAGCAGGGGGAGGACACAAATAGCTCTCGATCTCCAGCCATGGAGCGTCTCTTGGCTTTCAGCTGTGAGCTCACCAGAGGACGCAGCGTCAGCAGCATGGCCTGGAACAAGAAGAACCTGGTAACACACACACACACACACACACACACACACACACCTGCTGTGGTCTGCAAAAAAAAAAGAAAGATAATAATTTCATTTTCTTTGATGGTGTTCTGAAATGCCTCTGTCACATGTGCCAGTATTGTACCATAATGTTTTTTTACTACTGATTAGCAACATGGGAAAATAAAATACAAGTGTTAATAATGTCTTCAGTATTGCACATTGTAGACGACAACATTTGTATTATTCTTTAAAGTGGCAGTTCACCCATATCAGCATTGTTTCTGTACGTCATCTTAACCTGAACATCCATTTTCCTTAGCCGCTTATCCCTTTAAGGATCATGGGGGGGCTGGAGCCTATCTCAGCTGACACTGGGCGAGAGGCGGGGTACACCCTGGACAGGTCGCTAGAATGACACATAGAAACAGATAATCATTTGTGCTCACATTCACACCTACGGCCAATTTAGAGTCACCAATTAACCAGCATGTCCTTGGACTGTGGGATACTCATAGAAAAACCCACCCTGACACAGGGAAAACAGGCAAGCAGAAGGGTTCTCCCAATGCTAACCACTGCACGTGAACAGCTGCATCAGTGTTTTCCACGCCTGTTGCCATTTTTCTGATGTCTTTATCCACTAATGTTGAAAGAGAGCTTGTGCAATATACAGGAAGATGAAACAGCACACACTGTATAAAGTAATAGAAATAGTTACCATGATGTCACCCACTGGTTTGTGGGCTCCCTTTCTGATGCCTTGAGTTACGTCGCCGTTGCAATTTTTTTCTTTGGAGGGGCCAAAAAAAAAACTATATTCGGGCGAGAGGTTGGAGCTGTGGAGGAGCGAGGGGTGGATCTGACTGAGAGGCAGAGGACACTATCAGCAGACAACCTGTCACTCAAAGCAGCCAGCCCTTATATAGGCATATATATATTTTAAGCCTTAATACAGTTTAAACAGATGAGTTATATACATGGATTTTGAAATTAGCTTTAGAGACCAAAACTTTTTTTTCCACATTTTATCCTATCTGTATCCTGCAGTCTGGGATGCACACTGGTCTGGCCTTGGTCTTGACCCAGTCTCAACCCTCAGAGTCTTGGTCTTGTCTCAGTCTTGTTACATTCTGATCTTGGTCATGACTTGGTCTCGGTTTAGGTGGTCTTGACTAAAACACTGATCTGTGAACTTAATCCCATGCCAATCTGCCATATCCATAATTTGTTGAGTATGAAGCCACCAGAAATTGCTCACCTTTTTTCACCAAAAACAGAGGACATGATGATATCAGTTCGGTGCAGATCAGCATCTCTGTCTTTGTCTAACCCACAGCTTAAGAAAAAGGTTAACGCCGTACACCACTGCTAATATGGAGTATTATACTACATATGTATGTAGTATTTCTGTGCTGAGTTACAAATCACACATCATATCCAGAAGATAATGTCAATAAATTTGAGGAAAATACAGACATAACTTATCCTGTTTATGTGCACCACATAAAACACAGACATGAGGGGGGTAATTTCTAAATCACATGAGCTCCCCTGGTAACTCTAGTCCTGTGCGAATAAGGCCTTAGGCAGATGTGCTGCTGATGCTCTGCTTTCTCCACCAGGACCTTCTGGCTGTGGGCTACGGTGAGTTTGACTCCAGTAACCAGAAACAAGGCCTGGTGTGCTGCTGGTCTCTCAAAAATTCCACGGTATGACTTTATTTTAACCTTTGTTTACCTCCAGTTTACTCCGAAGCATGCAGAATTTTGCATAAGGATTTAGTTGTTCATGCCAGCTGTCCATTCCAGATGTTGTCATATGTCCCCTCTGCAGTGGCCTGAGCGTGTCTTCCATTGTGACAGCGCAGTGACTTCTCTGGACTTCTCATCCATCAACCCCAATCAGCTGGCTGTGGGCATGCAAGATGGCAGTATCAATATCTACAATGTGAGGAGCCAAGACAGCAAGTCCTGTGTCATCAGCAGCAGGTGGGACTTTTTGTGTGGACAGTGTTACATCACACACTGAAAATACTGGTTACTGGTGCTACTGATGTCATTGCTCTTCATTTCTGTGTGTGTGTGTGTGTGTGTGTGTGTGTGTGTGTGTGTGTGTGTGTGCGTGCGTGCGTGCGTGTGCGTGCGTGTGTGTGTGCAGTGAATGTCCTAACAAGCACTGGGATCCAGTGTGGCAGGTCAGGTGGACCCAACAAGAGTTGAGCCTGACAGGAGAGGAGAAGGCAGAGTCTCTCTTCTCTGTGGCTGCAGACAGCAGGATCAGCAAGTGGTTTGTCTGCAACACCGGCCTCGACTGCATAGGTATTCTGCTCAGCAACAGGTTTTAACATAGTCAGTTCAGCTTGACACAAGAGTCCACATAATTCAGATGAAACCAGAATTCTAATATGACCCATTCATATAGAGAAACGCCTTTCTAACATTTAGAGGTGAAGTGAGATCACAAGATATTAAGCCACAAAGCCTTTTAGATTCTTTAACTAAAACATGCTCCAAACAGCATTAAAGCCCATTAAACAACAATATCGTCCTTAGTGGTTCAGTCAATACTCCTGATTTGTTTTATTTATTTTAAAGAGGCAACAAATAGGATTCAGGGTTTTTTTTTAGCTTGGCGCCACCTAGCATCAGCAGTGTTGCTCACATTGTCGCAAAGACCAAATTGACCGTGGGGATCAGGGATAATCAATAAAATGTAGGCTGTTAAGCCACCGGTACTGTACCTCTATGTATATGTACAATGAGAGGGTGTCTGGACACTATACTAAATAAATGAGTAAAGAGACCGAGCAACAATTATCAGATTTATCTGAAGAAAAAAACAAATAGTAATGCAAATAATTATACCAGAATGCACAGTACCAGTACAAACAACTCACAGTAAATGACACCAATATGCACAGTATCAGTACAAACAACAGTATACACGTAAGGGATAATGTATAGTGAAACGGTGACTGTTGAAAAATAACGTCCAACAGGGGAATGGAACCCTGACGCACAGTGGAGTTATTTTTCAACAGTCACCGGCTCACTATACATTCTCACACACGCACTCAGTACTAAAACATTCGAATGTAACAACTGGCATCAATATTATTAAACTGCTGGCAGAGTGTGTTGACAGAGGAGAGGCATTCACCAGACAAACGGGAGCGGAGGAGAGGATCTTACTCCACTTCTCCCGGTCGGAGATGCTGGGTGCCCAGTAGCTGCGGCGACGGTGGGGAGGGTGGGGGTAATCACTGTCCGAGGGCTGCGGTAGAATGGCAACGAGGATGTCAGCCAACCAACACTCACTACCCGGTCCCTGGTTGCGGCGATTTGCGATGCTGGCCAGCTAGGAGCTAACTAGCAGCCAGTACAGTACAGTCCTCTCTGGTCTAGCTAACATTTAGCCGTGTTACTTACAGATCCAATAGAAAGAAAGCTAGCTGGACACGGAGCTTCCTCCATCTCTTGAACACCTGACTGAGGTTTAGTCTTGTTTTTCCTCTTCTTTTATCACTCTCCTTTTTGTGCATCCTCGCCTCCTCAGACAGATTAGCTTGTTTTCTTTTGGGAGGCCGTTTTTCACTTATCTCCAAACTTCGTCCGTTTTCCATTGTGCTCCAGATTCAACTATCTCATGCGCTGGCCAGTTCCTCATAAGGACCAGCTCCAGTCCCTGATTGGCTGACCGACCAGTTTGGCAATACATGATGCAGTTCTTACTGTAAAGCAGATTTTTTCTGCTAAAATTTGTCCCCGGTGGCAGAATCTTATTGCAAAGTCACTAAGTAACCTATGTAAACGCTGATAGTCTGATTTTACTGTGTATACTACCCTGTGCAACCCACATTATTTTCATAATGACATAGGCAAAAATGCTGTCTGTTGCTTCTTTATCTTACATTTAAAAATGATTGTAGTTTAGCTTTTTTGGTCATGTCGGCACTGCTAAGGAACGAAAAATGAGAATTTATTATAAATACAAACACTCTGACCTAGGACTCAGAATGTGACATTCAGAGCATTGTTATTGCATTAAACCATTGTTTGCCATGTAAAGATATAGGCTAGTGGAGTAATGGCCTCCTGAGCAGAGAGTGAAGCCACGCTCCCTCTGTGTGTGTTATAATTCCAGCCCCTCTTTGTTGTTTTTTATGATAGTCCAGTCTAGCAGCACGTGCTTGTGTGTATCCCACTGGCTAGCTCATTGCCATCACCTCTTCACACTGGACTCACACAGAGGTTACAGCTGATATGAGGATGACAATATTTCAGAAGTGTAGCAACCACCCTTCAGTTCCCCCCTGCTTAACACCGTTAACTCTGTCAGCACAGAGTCACTGTTAAGAGCTGTTTTTTGAGTTAGCACCATTAGCTATTAGCCTGCCTAGCCATCATCATGTCGAGAACTGTGTTCAGACAAATCATATGCTCTGAATTTTGCATAGTGCCCCTTTAACACTGGGGCAAAAATAAAAAATAAACAGCCAGAACTTGAAAGCAATACTGACACATGTTTTATTTTGTTTATAGTCAGACTCTCTTTTTTATAAGTATGTCTCCCTTTTTTGGGTTGCTCTACAGTGTAGGCAGCTGTTGCCAACAGTCTAGTACAATTCTCTGCCACTGAATCAGGCTTTCACTATGGGAACATGCACATGCATCTGCGTTTGTAGAACGGAACGCCCTCTCTCTGAAATGATCTGTGATCGGCCAAAGTCTATTGTCACCAGCTAGATTTCCTAAAGCCTGAGAGAGGCCAAGAGGAGGTGCAGAAGTTTTCTCTCTTTTCTCACTTAATTAACAAAAAAAACCCTGCCTACCCTAGCTTTAAATAATGTGACCCATAACTGCACCACAGCTTGAAAGTATAATTTGCATTTAATTTTGCATTACATTCTGTATGTCCACCTCACACATGTATATACTGTGTACAGTTAATGTTAAGTATTTTTTATTTATTTATTTATTATTAAGTTATTGTTTGCAAATACTGTACACTGTTGATAGGTAATGTAGATATCTATCTATCTTCCTCTCTGTCTGTCCGTCTTGGATCGCTCCCTCCCTCCTTCCCTCCATCCATCCATCCATCCATCCATAGACCTGATGAAGCTCAAGAGGATTCATGATACAAAAAAGAGGACTGGAGGGACCAAGACAGAGAAGAAGACAGAGAGTGTTCAGTCAGCATTGACTCCTGGTCTGTGTTTTGACTTCCATCCCACAGTAAGTTGGCAACATAAATTCAAAACATAAATGGACTGATATCAGCTGGTCATATAGCTCCTGGCCTTAAAAGCTTGTTTCTGTGGACAAATTAACACATATTAACAGATGTGTTTGATGCTAATGCAGGTGCAGTGCTGACGGTGACAGTTTTAGCAAATGAATATTTCTAAGGTTGTTGTTTAGTGGACTTTGACTTTATAAATGATTGTGTTTATCACTGTAATCATGCATCACACCAGTATTTCATTGCTCCACCAGGATTCCAGTGTCTACCTGGTTGGCACATGGGAAGGTCTCATTCACAGATGCTCCTGTTCCAACAGTCAGCAATTTCTGGAGACTTACAGGAAACACCATGTAAGTCCATCAGAATAAAAGTCATCATCTCCTTCTGATCAGACTGATTTAAAGCAAGTAAAATACAAAAGACCACAAGCTCTTATTTCATTTCAAGAGTGAGCTGTTTAAATCCTTTAGTGAATTACTGTCCCTACTTGTCCCGTCAACTGTATCACCCTGCAGAAGGAGGCATGCATCTGCTGCAAGCGCACTCAGCATCACTGAGCTAGCTAATGTTACAGCACAGCCAAAGAGAACGCTGTTAATGTTTACATCTTGCACTGTCATGAGCACAAGGCTCTCATCCATGAGTAGATGCACGCTTGCTTATGCACAGTGATATGTTCAGTGGGTGCAATTCGGTAGAAAGAAAATAGTTCCTGCTTGAAACTGCTCACAGCAAAGTCTTTGGATTGTCTTGAGTAACCACATCGTGATTTCTGGAAAGAGACTGAACTGTCCGTTTAAGGTTACAAAATAGCCTTTTATCTTCTCATCACCTCATTTGAGGACATCCTCAGATTTTTAAAGTTTCTTGGGTCCCTGTAATACATCTTTGTTGCACTAATTGTACATTTTTCCTGGTAGATGTTAAAATCTATTTCATTTACCACTTGTTGCTAATGTTGTTATTTAGGTTGAATTATCAGAGAGAACTCCAGTAACTGCCACATGTTGTTCCCCAGTGTCCCGTGAACTGCATCACATGGAGTCCACTCAGTCCTGATGTGTTCCTGAGCTGCTCCTCAGACTGGACCATCCAGCTGTGGAAGCAGGGCCGCCATAACCCCGTGTTAGGTTTCATCTCGTCCCAGACAGCAGTGTGGGACATCAAGTGGTCCCCAAAGTGGGCCACAGTGTTTGGAGTCGTCAATGACAGACAGTTGGAGATCTGGGACCTGAATTCAAGCACGTGAGTGAGACTGAGGGGGGATTGATTGGTTGCCCTGTTTGTTTCTCTGATGTCAAACCTGTGCATCACCATATACATTCGCCTCCTTCAGCTTAGACCCAATCATTGTGCAACCTGCTGCTGCTGGTGTGGAGATGAAGTCCCTGCTGTTTGCCACACAGACAGACTGTGTCCTGGTTGGAGACAGTGATGGACAAGTGACCATCTACAAGCTCAGGAACATCAGTGTGGGACAGAGCAGCCAGGTAAAACTGAGAGATAGGAGCCTCCTGCTGGCATACACATTGTAGGCAGATGCTGAGGAGGCCAGGCTCCCTGTAGGCAAAATAAACTAATGGAAATTCATTAAAACAACTTGGAATGCTGAATGCAGGGCCCTCCATATGTTATCAACAAATTATGTCTACTTGTGTGTCCAGAGACTCAGACCAAGTTCTGAGTACAAAGAGCCTGATGTGTAGACAGACATGCTTGTTATACTGCAGCAGATGGAAGCTGCATGTGCAGTCTCTAATTTTGCAGATGCACAGCATGTAATTTAATGCATGGACCACACAGCTGGGAATCTCCCTGAGTTATTTACATTTTCTGATGGGTATAAGAGAAATGTGTTTTGATGCCTCTGCACAAACTATGACTTGAGGCATTATGTTTGAGCTTGTCTGTCTCATTTTGATGAACTCATTATCTTTGCAATTATGCAAAATCCCCTTGAGCACCTCAAGGAAATTTGACACAAATGTGAACTTGGACTTGACAATGAAGTGATTTAAAATTAGTGGTTAAAGGTCACTGTGACCTTGTGTACGTCCCATTCTTGTGAGCGCAATATAGGATATATATTATAATATAACAAACGTCGCCTTGAATGCAACAATGAACTATTAGATTTTGGTGAGCAAAGGTCAAGGTCACTGTGACCTTGCTTATGTCTCATTCTCTTTCTTATGATATCTAAAGAATCCCTTTGCAGGGAATTTTCTCAAATTTGGCAAGAAGACCCCCTTTGATGTTAGAATGAACTGATGCAGTTTTGTTGGTCAAAGGTCACTGTGACCTTGCGTCTGTCCCATTCTTGTGAACCCGATAACTTGAAAATGAGGGAATTTCTTCAAATTTGTCACTAACTTCCACTTGGATTCTAGAATGAATTGATTACATTTTGGTGGTGAAAGGTCACTGTGACCTCACACAAAACATGTTTTTGGCCATGACTCAAGAATTCATACACTTACTATGACAAGACTTCACACAAACATCTAATAGGATAAAATGATTTAGTGATGACATTTTATATTCAAAAGGTCAAAGGTCAACTTCACTGTGACATCATAATGTTCTGCCAAAACACTTCTCTGGCCATTGTTCAACATAACGTAAGAAAAAGAAGAGGAAATATTTGGTCAGATACTGAATTGGTGATTCAAACCTTGGTTGTCCACTTTGAAACTGTGCTGATTGTATAGATCTTCTGTGCTGTGTGTGAAACATCCACATACAACAGTTTCTAGCTTCTTTGCAGTATCATCTATGTTTGAAGCATTGCCTGCTGTCATGGCTACATACAAGTCTAGACAGACATGGATGTAAAGTGTAACTGCAATTTAACTGGCTGACGGAGGCAAACAACAGCGAGGCAGTAATTCTAGTTTTCTCTGTTTAAATAGCCAATATTGAAGAAAAGAACAAGAACTTCAACAGATTCCACACTCCTGCACAGTAGTGTTGGTAGTTATCTATTATATATTTACAATTTGGCCAAAACCAGTACGTCACTACTTACCTACATATGTTTGGACTGTGGGACAAATGTAATACTTCTAATGAACTACTAACCAACAACACCACTATATAATCAGGGCAATATATTTGTGAAACCAGTATCTACAAATATATATATATATATATATATATATATATATATATATATATATATATATATAGCTGTCAGCCATTAGCTGAAAGCTGAGTCACGTGAACACATGGTGGTAAGCTCACATGACAAACAACTCAAAGCATCTTACTGGATCTTCTCTTTCAGGTGGATATTCTGGAGGGCATCATCCGCTCTGCAACTTCCGGATAGTTTCAAGAAACAAAGACAGATGTATACCCGAGCCATTACCCAAGGAGGGGTCTCTGTCTGCCTAAGATGAATCAGTACAAATAAAAGTAAATGTACAGATGGATAAGGAACAAAAGTGTACTTTGGCATCAGTCATTACTGTACACTGACCTTTACTGTTGAAAGCATCAGAAAAATTAAATCCCTTCATTTGATTTACCACACTATACTAATACATACTGATGGTATTTCAGTCCTAATCTTCCTATCCTGTGTTATAGACATTATAACAGATTCCTGTGCAGTATGAAGGGCTACACTTTGCCCTCCTGAGATATGCCAGAGATATGGGGACACTTTGTGGCCAGATTTAGTACAACAGAGAGTCATACTGCCTTTAAACAGCCAGATAGTGTGGAAGTGGTGGACTGTAACTAAATACATTTAATCAAGTACTGTACTAAAGTACAAAGATATTCTTGCATTTCACTTAAATGGTGTGGATGAATCATCAATCAGTCAATCAATTTTATTTATAAAGCCCAATATCACAAATACAATTTGCCTCACAGGGCTTTACATCATACGACCCTCTGTCCTTAGGACCCTCACAGCGGATAAGAAAAAAACCCAAAAAACCCCTTGACTGGGAAAAAACTCTAGTAACCTCAGGAAGAGCAACTGAGGAGGGATCCCTCTTCCAGGAGGGAGAGACGTGCAATAGATGTCGTACAGAACAGACCGATATGATAAATTAACAGTAATCTGTACTACTGCTTGAAGTACCTCTACTGTATGACCTGCTCGGATGCAGCTGTGAACTGCCTTGGCTTTTTCAGTCCTACACATGTGATGAGAAGTCTACTTTCCTCCAACTTTCCCTGCTTCTCCTTCTCTCTTGCTTCAGGTTTATGCATCACCACCCATAAACTAGCATCTAGCAAACCTTTGTAGATTGTGACCCCCCTATACCAAAAGACAGGGTCTGGTTGAAACATTTGAGGTACCTGTGAGTTTGTTAGACATCCCAACTCCTAAAATGAATTTATTTAAATAACTGTGGCCCAAAACTCTTGAGCTGTGATACCCAAAATCAACAGACTAAACAAGAGGACAGAATCAAGCACTTTGTGTTTGTGAACATGCATGTGAGGAAGTGCACACCCACAAACACTTGCATATTTTTTTTTAACAGTCAGAAAATGTCCCCTCCAGAGTTAAAACCAAACCTGTCTCACACACGCGTCTCACCCCTAGGTTGGGAACCACTGGACTGAAGTAGTGATGGGCAAAAATGAATGAACTAATTCTTTTGAACAAAGCTTGCTTCTTTTTTTGTGTGTCGTGTATCGGGTCAGCTTGTTAAACGTCTGAGTGCTGATGAACCCCCAACTTTTCCCACTTGCTGTTGCCATAGGTTACTGCTTATACTGCCCGATAGCAGCAGACTGAGTAAATGAGAAGCAACTGAATCTGACAGCCTGGCAGGTACACTGAGGTGGTCTCATTTATTAAATCTGTGAGTAGATGTGCACATAAAAACCTTGGTACTAAAAACCTACACCAGATTAATGAACGCCACAGGAAACTCAGATTTGATCGTAGGCCCGTGTCTGTTCATGAATGCCAATCAACCATAAATTGACAGCGTGCTCCTGCTAGTCAGCAATTAGCATACATCCCCGCCCATTTATAGCCAGTGGCCACCATATATGGAGGTGATAATTACTATGGATAGGTGCATCGCCCTGCGAACATGGAGCAAAGAAAGCAAAAGAGAGAGAAAGAAAAACTTTTCCGATGCTGAGACTGATGTTATTTTGGGTGAAGTGTTTTAAAATCAAAGGCCTGGGAGGTAACGGTTTCCATTAACTCTGTGTTCTCTGAGATTGCTTCAAGTTGAGCAGTATAGGGGGGGGTTTGTTTTGTTTTTTTGCCACTCAGTGTGTGGTGTACTTCTGGGGATATTTTGGTTAGGCAGCTATGAACATGGAGGCAGCTGCCCAGAGGAAGAGAGGCTTTGCTCATTCAGGCTCCAAAATAAGGCTGTTTTCTCCCTTCTGACATGTCTGCAACATCATATTGGCCTACCTACATACATTTGGGATGCTGAGTCAATGCATTAAAATGAATATTGTAGCTTTAATAATTCAAACAGAAACTGAACTGTACTCTGCATAAAGTATCAAAAGTCAAAATGTTTGATACATTGACATGAATCAACTCGAAGGAAGTGATACTATGAAAAGAATCAAGTCTGCCCATCACTGGTTAAAGCTTCACATGAACACAAAAGTAATATACTACTTATGTATCAGTATTAACAATGTAACGTCACTGTATATATTTGATACTCTGATATGTATCACTTTAAATCTG
Source organism: Epinephelus cyanopodus (assembly GCA_026686955.1). Taxonomy (NCBI): domain Eukaryota; kingdom Metazoa; phylum Chordata; class Actinopteri; order Perciformes; family Serranidae; genus Epinephelus; species Epinephelus cyanopodus. Next base: position 36,322,610 of record CM048926.1, on the reverse strand, counting down.
AGAACTTCCACCACTAATATTGTGGCTGTGTTTATAGATGATGGTATTTACATTAATTGTTTTATATTTTAGATTATTCTTTGATTCAGTACCACAGGTATACAGAACCTCTAAGGAAAGTGAACCCACCATGAAGTGAACTATAATTTCATAGACGCAGCTTCTGTACAGATTTTTGAGGCTGATCTGCATCTGTAGTGCCTGTATGCAGTGCATGTGAAAGGTGGGTGGAAATGATCAGCTCCTCTTCTCCCCGTTAATACTCAACAATTTGGGATTTTGCACCTTTGTCAGACATTATGTAGGGACCACATACACAAAATGTGTTATTAAAAAACAAACAAAAAAAAAGGAGTCATTGCTGTGTTGTCCCAAACCTTTTATTGCAGCAACAGATCATTTACAGAAAACTGTGACTCTTCAAATCCCCACAATCCATCATTACTTCACAATAATTTAATCACCATCTACAGGACAGTATTAGAGCTGCAGACAACAATGAGGCAAAGAGATGGGCAGTTTTTAACCAGCAACTTTATTTCTCCATAACACAGTGGAGCTCAGTCTGCTGCAGCTGTCATACTGTTTCCAGCAGACACTGTCAGTTAACAACTGCCACCTCCTTTGTCTGGAAGCAAAGCTGTCCATGCTGTCGCAACCCTTTCCAGCATTACATGAAAAAGATGAAACATCTCTTTCACCAGGTTGCTGCAGTGTGATGCTCTGCCATTTGATTTTATTGCTCTTCCTTTTCTATTGTTAGAGAATAAAATTTGTCCTGAAGTAGCACAGCCCCTTAAACCTGCCTGTCACAAACAGCTTATGGCTTTACAAAAAGCTTTTAAAGCATTTTCAGAAAATGATTTTTTTTTTTATTTATTTATTTCTCCGAGTCCTTTTTAAAAATGTTCCTTTTAAAAATCTAGAAGCTCTCTCTTGGTAAAGATTGTAATCTTCAATGTTAAAAAGGTTTTACAGTTCACACTGACTTACAAAGTGTCAGGAAGTAGAAAAGACCAGCTAGTGGACAAGACATCCTACAAAAACAACTACTGCACAACGTCAGAACAACCTGCTAGTTACGATAAGTCAGGACTAGAGACACAGAGTGGGACTGTGACACCACATGATAGAATAAAAAAGAGGTATGTTTTACTTAGTCTCTCTTCTTCCACTTACAGTAGTGTTGGAATTAATCCCAAAACATCAGATCTACATATTGTTTATTGTCAGTATAACAACAGAGATGTGTTAACCACAGGGCTGCATCCATCTTCATCCCAAAACTGTCTTAGTGTCACGGTTAGAACAAGGATGGTACCTGCAGATCTGGACATCACCTTCAAAATAAGATACAGAACGCTCTCATTTGGCTTTCTTAGTTCCACAGTTTTAGTTTTGTGATGAAATCATGTGTAAGATGATGCTTTGCTCTCTGATCTCTGGGCCTGCAGGGGCCAGGGGCCCTGCTGCTACCATGGAAACAATGACTAAAAGACACACCAAGACAAATTCTGATGCCACAAAAGAAAAGGGAACAGTGACTAAAGAAACATGTCACCAAGTTTCCCTTTAATAAAACACACTGCCAAAGATGATGAAAACAAAGATCATTTAACTGGTGTCAGTCAGCCAGTTGTTGCCAACTTCCACAGGAATGTGACGCCTGATCTGTTTAACCCTCTGTGAGCCAGGGATCCTTTACACTGAAGCTACCATTAAAGCAAGTGGAATCTGGTTGACACAGGGTTAAACTATCCTGTCTAAATCATCATGTATAACTGGAGTGTTTAGAAGAAGAATCTTTACACCAGTTTGACAGCTTTGCGCCATCCATGATGTCCTCATTCACATCACAGTTTAAACTTGAAGCTTAAAGTCACAACTTCATATTACAAATGATTTGATAGTCTAGTTCCATGGTCTTGGTATCTGAACATATGAAAAAAAAGAACAGCTAGGAATGTAGAAGACAAACACGCAGAGGTAAAGGAAGGTAAAGAACAAACAAGAAGAAAAACACTCGAAAACTACACAACATCTACGGCTCACAGAAAGGAATGATTAGTAAAAGATCTGTCAACACACAAGAACATGCTCATCATGGGATACATGAAGAATTCATCCACACACACACACACACACACACGCTCATACACACGCACACACTCACAAGCTTTCTCTGAATCCACATGCTAGCACACGGCTCATCCTGGAGTCGACACATACTGAGTGGTAAATAAACAGGCTGGGTGAGGAAGGGGGAGAGAGGCGGGGGACACGCATCACATCAGATTTGCATAGAATCTACATCACAGCTGAACGGAGACGGTCTTCTAAATTCTTAACTTACAATAGAGGGGCAGAAAATTACATTTTAGTGTAACTATTTTTTTACCTGAAATTTTAAAAGCAGGATGTAAACGCCCAGAGCAACAGAGACATTGTGTAGTGTTCAGAGCAACAATTTTTGTTTTGAATCTGTGAAGCTTCTGAAACTGCAAAGCCCCATACATCACTGTATAGACCTGAATCTGCTAACTCAAAGACTGACTTCAATATGCCAAATGATGGCTCACATATGAACTTTGGCCTCAGTTTCCTTGGCAACAAAATTCAGCTCCAGGAAGCCAAACTACATCACTGAGAGACTTCAAAATAAAATTCCAGACCAGATTAATGTTACAGCTCTTGCAGACAAGACTCCAGTAGACTGGCTGCAAGTAGAGCACATAGAGTTCACTTGGCCCGACCATCTGGCCACAGTCACACACACCTAAATCACCCTGAACAAATATGAACATGGATGCTCTACTAAAAGAAGAAAAAAAAAAGAAAAAATGAAAGGTGAACACAGATTCAAAGAAAAATTGGAAGGTAGAAAGAGGAGTACCATGTTAGTAAACAATCCATCCATTATCTCACATTTACACTGACAGAACATTTAAAGGAAGGTGTGAAAACAGAGGGCGGGGGAGACAGATGGGGAAGAGAGTGTTGTCATGACAACTCAATCGTTTCTCTGGAGGGGGAGAGGTGTATCATTGCTCTGAGCACGCTCAGATGGTGCTGATGCAAGGTCAGTGGGTCCCTGCTCCGTCACCACGACGACTGCTGCAGCCTCTACGTTTCTATGGAGAGCACAGACAGGATGTTTAGTCTTCACTGATGCTGCACTTGTGTTTGAGTGTAGGGTATTGAGAGGATATGTGATGTACAGATATAGAGGCATGATGTCAGTTCACCAGGTTTGTTGAAGACAAATATGCAGAAATACTTTTAGTAACAAAGGGTTTTTCCTGGAGAGGGGTTTTCTATGCTACTGATGCAACTGTAGCAGAATAAACTTTTGTTTCTGAGTGGATTCCATTCTCAGAACAAATGCGGGGAAAAAAGACAAAAGTGCTTTCACCTGCTTCCTACTAACACAAAGAACCGATTATGTGTTGTTCTGTTAAAGCAGCCAAAGTGCACCTGACTATCAGTTCCACGCTCACAGCAGATATGCTCCTGCAGACAGCTGTTCTGGCCTTTTGCCATTACCTTTGTGTCACATTATGTTTCATCAGTTTCCATCTCTAGGCCAAGATAAGAGAGGGAGCAGAGCCTCTAACATCAAAACAAATCTACATACAAGCTTTACGTTTGACTGAGTCCACACTAAAGTGCCTGCATTTAAAAACACTGCTTAAATAAACAACTAGAAAACACCTATTTGGTTTCACATGTTAAGATCTCCATCCACACTGAAACACCCAATTACAGCCGAAACCATTAAAGGACTGCCTCAACCCCCAACTGACCATTTGTATATCAATTAGTGGGCATGTTGATAATGTTCATATCATGGCACATGTGCAAAACCGAAAGAAACTAAACATCAAGGGGTGAAGAAGAAGGGTCAGAGTTCTTATGAGAAAATGGCTTGAGTTTCACTTTCACTTGAAAATCGTGTAATGTGAACTAGGCTTTAAGTCATCACTATGAGGAGGAAGTAGGTTGAAAACAATAGTCACCTGTAGGCTCATCCTGAATCTGTTCCTCTGCTGCCACAAACTCTGCTGCTGCAAAGACAGACATGCAGAAGTGAAACCACACCATCTTAAAATCATTGGAATATCCCCCACACAAAAATGTGTCCCCATCAAATGTACAGTGGATGCTGGGGTGTGTGTGTGTGTGTGTGTGTGTGTGTGTGTGTGTGTGTGTGTGTGCATGTCTACCTTCTTCTGCTGCCTCCTCTGCTTGGTGTGCTACTTCTTCTCTCTGTGTGACTGTGGAATAAAACACATTTGAAACCATTAACAAACTGTAAGCTCAGGAGAGTAGAATCAGTTAACACATAACTTCAGCTCTAATGCCTCATCCCAACAGCTTGGCAGACACTGTGTCAATTGATAGCAGATTTCTAAAGTATAATTTCCCGGAATAATACTAATGGCCTGCTAGCACAGAATGACAGCTTTCCATGTGCATCACACCCAGCACTGCCCACATTCAGCACAAATAATAATTCAGCAGGCGATGGTCACTCATCTGCATTCACTGTGACCGTCGCCCTAAAGATGTCCAAACCACGTGTGTCATCACATACGCGTGTCATCACATACGTGCCTTCATATACTAGAGTTTTGGATATTCAAACTTCGGAATTTGCTGGACAGTGAAAAAGCAGATTTCCCACAGCATGATGAGAAGATCAGTACCACTCATATCTTCGGGTTACATTTACAGGTACAGCCAGCACAAACACTGGAAACATGGGGCAACAGTCTGTCTCTGTCAACAAACTCCGCCCACCAGCGCCTCTGAAGCTCCTTAATTGACATTTTATATCTAATTTGTTTAATCCACACAAAAAACATAGTGTCAAACAATGTGATCTTATGTTGTGCCAGATTATTTTTAGATTAGAAGCAACAAGTACAGACTTCAGGAAGTTACCATTTTACTGGCAAGAAACAGACTTTTTTCATTTTCAAACCTACCCCCACCAACTCTGACTCAAGTGACATCAATTGAGGCAACTTTTCAGACTTTGCACAGCTTACAGCCTTTACTACTTTTTTCCCCCACACATGCAGTAGTATTCCCAGGAGTTGATGTAAAAAGTAGGTTCCCCAATAACAGGGAGAGTAGGATCAATCCTCTCCTCACTCAAACATTCTGGGAAGTGTGCTTATTCACTTTCTGTCTAACTATTCCTTTAAGCTCAATGTTGAGATCAAATTCAAAAACTGGATATCCTGACAGCCCCATACATAACTGGTGTATCTCATCTTTCTACTTCTCTACTTGACTCTTTACCTTGTACTGTTTGCTCCTCCGCTACATCTTCTGGAGTTGCCTCTGTGTCTGCGACCTCCTCCACCTCCTCCTCTAAGGGAGCTACCTCCTCTTCAACTGGCTCCTCCACAGGAGCTGCCTCTTCTTCAACAGCCTCATCTAAAAGAGCTGCGTCTTCCTCTACAGCTTCTTCTAAAGATGCCTCCTCTTCTTCCACTACCTCCTCGACTGCTTCTTCTAATTCAGCAGCCTCCTCTTCAGTGGGCTCATCAGCAGGTTCCTCTGAAGGAGCAGCCTCTTCTTCCTCGGCTTCTTCTGCTGGAGCTGCCTCTTCCTCAGCTTCTTCTGCTGGAGCTGCCTCTTCCTCAGCAGGGACTGCCTCCACTTCTTCCACTACCTCCTCAACAGCTTCTTCCAAAGGTGCTGCCTCCTCTTCAGCGGGGCTCCTCAACAGCTTCTTCTGCAGGAGCACTCTCCTCCTCTACAGTCTCAACGTATGATGCCACCTCTTCAGCACTCTCCTCCACTGCAGCCTCCACCTCTGCTGCAAACTCCTCCACAGCCTCGTCAGCAGCCTCGTCAGCAGCCTCGTCAGCAGCCTCCTCCACAGCCTCGTCAGCAGCCTCCTCCTCCACAGCCTGCTCCATTACTGCTTCCTCTTCAGCTGCTGCAACCTCTTCAGGCTGGTCTGCCATCACCTCTGCAACCTCCTCAACTGGAACAGCCTGAATCAAACAACAATGTCAAAGGTTAGAAAAAGATAAAGCTTTTCACATTTCCATTAACTGTAAAGCACTTGTAAGAGGAAACAATCTTCCTGTTCCATGTGGTCAAAAAGTTATCCGCAACAGCACCTTTTGGTGCTGAATGATATTTGGACATTATGTAGGGATCATAGCTAGGGGCTGTGCCATAGTGGAATATGGTTTTAGCTGTTGACTATCGCTGCAGATATTTGTAGAGGCCTGTTTAAGAAGTACTTTTAGTCTGCAACAATTTCCCACATACAGATAACAGTATCATTTACAGCAATTCTATTACATTATATATTACTTAGGGTGTTTCATGATGTTCATTAACACTTTTATTCAGTAAAAATCCACAAGCTGGACTTGTAACTGATACTGATGATGAGACCCTGTGCTTCTACCCTTTGAGTGAACAGGCCCTTTCTGGTTTAGGCAGATTCTCTGCTTATGAGCTAATGCTCTGATTGTCAGCCACACTGGAGGACAGTGAACTTACAGCTGACTGATTTCAGACAATTCGAGAGCTACAGAGAGACTAGAACAACTAGAATAACTGCCTCTCGGTTGTATGCCTCCGTGAACCAGTCAAATTGCAGTTACAGTTTATATCCACATCTGACATGACCATTAAAAAAAACTTTAAATATGGATGCTAATGAAAAGAAGCTACATATGTAAAAACATGGATGCTTCTCACACACACACACACACACACACCTCTCTCCCAGCAGAAGATCTATACAATCTGCACAGTTTCAAGTAGGACACCCAAGATTAGTGTCACCAATTCAATATCTGACCAAATCCCCCTTCTGCTCCTGAGATATGATGTTGGATTTTATCCAATAAGACATTTTTGTTAAGTTTGTCATAATTAGTGTATGAATTCTCAAAAACTCAAAAACATAATGCCTATACAGCTACAGCTATCACCAGCATGGAGAAATAAAAACCAGAATTGCTTGTTGAAAGAGGGTGATGTTAGTTGACTCAGGGAAAGTGGGAGTAACAAACTTTCTTTTCAGTCATTACATTTTAAAGAACTAAAACCAACAGAGACCCTAGACCTGCGGGCAGGTTACAGGGGTCCAAGCAATGATCAGCAAATTTAAACAACAAATTTCTGTGGGGAGTCGGGGACATGTTAATGTTTATCTGTGTATCATTTGTTTGAAACAAATATTATGTTTTGGGCTTACAGCAAAATTTGCAATATCCACTGAAACATGGGTGACTACTAAGAAATACTTCTCTTTCAGCATTTGGGGGAGAAATTGTGAGGATACATTTATATCAATTATTTCATTAAACTAGGAAGTGGTCTCAGAAAAATAATCTGCACATCTGAATGTGTGACCGGTGCAGAGAAGACACAAAAAAACTCAAACACCTTCTCGTTTATTTAGAATTAATCAACTGTGAATTTATGATATTTTGTTCACTTCATCATTTAATTACTGTATCCTATTAGACATTTCTGTGGAATTATATAATAATCAGCCTATGAATTCTTTGCATGTGCAGCACATTACGTATAAAACCAGTATGCAACTATGATGCAACACACAATAACAAAGTCTGCATACCTCCTCCACAGGGGCATCTTCGTCCACAGCAGGAAGCTCCTCCAGCACCTCTGGATCCTCCTCGATCACCTGCAAAGCAATACACCACCCAGATGTCATCAGCTGGTTTATGGCAGATTCCCTTAAGGACTAGTCTGTCACTGATTAAATATTAAGCTTCTTGAGAACATTTGAATTTACAAATTCAACTTTCAGCAGAAAAGATTTTTAATAAGACTGAACATTGAAAGAGCATTCAAAAAATGGGTGTCTGCAATTAGACCCAGTTCCTCTGATGGTTTTCTAGTAATGGACCTGGCCTGTACCAACCTCAGGAGCCTCTACAGGCTCTGGCTCTGGCTCTGATTCTAGCTCGGACTCGGGCTCAGCCTCGGGCTCGGGCTCAGCCTCAGATGCAACCACTTCAGGCTCAGGTGCTACCTCAGGTTCAGGCTCTAAAGGGCGAAGCAGAGTTGGACACATTATCTCTTGTACACACAAACCACAGTTTGGCAGTGTCACAGTATGATCTGCAGGGTCCATCCTGCAAGAGGCAGTTCACACCAAGCCCTGGAGTCTTGTTGGTTTCATTTTGTGACATCTTCAATGTGTAAGTGAGACTAGGCTAACATTCATGTCAGCAACTTAATGGCTTTAAATTACCTACTGCCTTCTACCACGCCTGCACTTATAACGTCAGCTAATCAGTGGAGTATTTCTACTTTTCTCAAAGATGACCCAACAGAACAAGACAGCATTCAGTAGATACAATGTCATTAAGGCACTCCAAGTACATGAACTGTGCTGAAAAACAAATTCTAATGTTCATTCAGCCAAGTAACAGGGCAAGATGCATCTGACATGGCTTTAAAAAGCCAGTGCCACTCATCAATGCAGGCTGTCATGTTTTACACTTAGTAAAAGTAGCTATACTACAGACCAACTGGACATTTGAATGTGACAAATCTAAATTCTCTTCATTCATTAACTGTTTGCCTGCACTGATGAAGGTCATTATTATCCAGCACCACTGTCACATGAAAACATTCACACTCTCACACACATACCTGGTGGTGGTGCAGAAATGTCCTCTGCTACAGCAGCTTCAATAACATCTTCTACAGCTACAGGCTCAGGCTCAAACACAGCTGAGGACACAGGGGGATCATGTGGAGGAATGAATTAGAAGTGAAGGAAAAAGGTTTCCATTTTTAAAATTCAAAAAGCACTTTAATTTTCTGCCCATGCAGAATATTAAAATGAGCAGTTCAACTTTGACGGCTCATCTGTATGTTAAAAGGTCCACTGCAAACATCAGATACAGTAAAATGTGAATATCCTACTATGCTCCATTGCAGCTTCTTCTCACAGGAGCAGAGTAAACAGTGTTGATTCAGCTTTGTTTATTGTCATTTTATGTTGGTTTTATTCTGATTTCAATTTTTCTAAATAAAATAATTTTATTGACCACATGTCTAACCCTGTCTATAATCCCTCTCCATCATCACGTATGACCCACTTTCAGTGTGGTGGTGTATTTTTCTGGAGAGACTCTGCCCTCTGCCTGAATTTTCTAATTTTCTGTGTTCAGGATGTTTATGGGAGTGTGCCCCCACAGTGCTCAAGTGAGGACGGGCTTTATAACAAGTTAGCAGCACAATTGCTGATAGGCACAATTTTAGCAAGGCAAACCACAATAAGAGTGCATCTGGGGTTGGCTTTTACTTCCACTTTTATTAGCAAGCATGTTTATAAAAAAGTATCTGACAATTCTGCATAGTATATGTTTAATAATCCATTTATAAAAAAAAAAGCCTTTAAAGACGGTTGTTAGCTTTTCAACAAAACAATTTTAGCCACCTAAAAAAAACCAACAACAATCAGCTTAAGTGTATGCTATATTGAGAGTATTTCACCGCTTTACCTTTCCATCAGAAAGGTATTCTCTGAGGGAAACTAAATCTGTTATAGCGCTCTCTTCAAAGCCAGACTTCACTGAGAAAAACTCATTGAACTGATTCAATAGCCGCTCAACCTAATAGCTGCTTGTCTACTGCTGCCTCAATCAGTTAGGTTGTTTGTGTTATTGTGTGACTTCAGTGTTTTAAAAACTTGGCTCTGATTCACTGTAGTCACACAAAAACACAAACTAACTTAGTGTCTGGGGCAGCAGTAGACCAGCAGCTCCCGTGTTCAGTGAGCTAAAGTTTTTATCAATGGAGTTTGGCAGCTTTGACGAGAGCACAGATCGGCAACTAAAGCTGCAACAGCAACCCTATTGGAACGGGCTTCCTGACGGAAAGGTAACAGGGTGAAAATACTCTTTAAGTAGCGTACACTTACACTGATTTATTTTTTTTAGGTGACTAAAATGTGTTTTGCTGCTGCTTGCCCTTCACAGCAGTACTTTGCTGTCATGTCAGACATCTAGTGTATGTAATACACTGACGACAGATAAGCACCTCATACAACTCCATTTCAAAAAACTATCCCTTTAACTTATATTCCACCTAATAAAATGTGTTTACAATACAACTACTCAGCATGAGCTTTTGGTATCCATAAGATGCTACCATATTTCTGCCGATAACAAATACCTCCACCTGCACCTGCACTCCCTCATCTCCCATCATGTACTATTAACATGTTCCTGTGATGACACAGGAGGGAAAGTGAGTGTATGGGGAACTTTTATGGTACCTTCTGGTGTTGCTTCAGCTTCAGCAGCTTCCTCTGGAACAGCAGCTTCTTCACTACGGGCAGTGACCACAACAGCCTTCTCTTTCAGTCCTACATGAGATGAATGTACATGTTGCTGGCAGGAAACATGTTTGTGTACAGACTCTTTAAACATGCTGACAAATATCAGCCCATATTTCATGATTACGTGTTTTGAATATTACTGATGTCATACACAACTTATGAAGATACAACACATACAATCAGTCTCGCTGGTACTGGTGGACAGTGGGGAAAGTATATGATCTACTATAAATGCACAAGAACTAAAAATGTGTTGCAAATAAGGTATCACATAACACTGCATTCACATTTATTAACATTTCCAGTCAAACCATTTCAAAAAGGCATGGGGTTTCTTTTGCTGACTGACTGAAGTTAACAACAGTGTCAAATTATCATTTGTTTCAAGCTGACAAACATCAGCGTTACATTTCATCGCATATTTTTGAGAAGTAATTTTGTCTTCAAATCAACTGTCATTGATGTAATGTGCTAAAAGTCATATTTTAAGTGAAGGTCCAACTGAATGTTTGTCTGATCTCCATTTCCATACTTGTCCACAACATACATTCTGGTGGAACCACAGACACATGTGACTTTGATATCAGAAAAGAGGCATTTCCTGGGATCCAGAAACTTTATTGACAAAAGAAAATAACATATTTATGATAGTGGAACACAAATATCCCTAAATTTAGAAAAACACACCTTGTTACAAGTTACTAACAGTGGAGAAATTGGTGGTCTAGTCAAATCTAAACAAGATCACTAACACTACATCACACTCGGTACCAACACTGTCAGGGTATCTTTCAGTGCTTGTTCTGACCCCTGCAATTTCAAGCTCATCATTTTCCATCACTCCCATCCTTCCCAATTATCCCTGTCTATGCTGACCCTTTAAGTAAAAGCACTGATGGTGTACTGTGGAAAATTCTGTGAAAAAATGTAAGTTGTACCAACACCTGTACCAGTGATTTCCAACTGGTTAGTTTTACAACCCAGAAGTGTGGCGAAGTTCTCTCATGGCACTTGGTGCTTGGCGCTGTCCACTCTCTAATCAGCCTTGATTTTATGGGTCAACACAGTCCCTCGAGTCTCTCTCATGGTCACAGAAGTAGCTAGCTAGCTCCAGAACATGGCCAAAAGAAACTATGACACATTGTTACATTTACCAAACATAATAAGCCTGTCTAGCTGGAAAATTACCTTTTTATGATATTTTCAGTAAAGCAACTGCTGTTTTCCTATTGTTAGGCCTATGAACATATACTTCGCTACTTTTTCCATTTGTTGGGTTAAAATCCTCAAACGGCACATTGTTGTTGTTTTTAATTTTGCGAGATATTATTTAGTAAGTGATCGGCTGCCGTGCGCACCATAACTATGACTGAAGAGAGTACTGACCAGTTGGTTACCACTCCATCTGTACACAGACCAAAAATGGCTCAGTATTATTTGACTTCTTTGAATAATTATTGCTGATGAAACACTAAGTTTTAGTATTAAGACCAAAATGACACTTTTAATGCATAACTCTAAAAAGTGAAATCTTTTCTAAAAATGTCTTTAACTTCATTTGACAAAAGAGGCCATACTCCTATTGTGTTGTTGTGTATGGTGTCTAACCACAAGTAAAAGCTGTTTATAACCGGCAAAATATTGATCTAAATCATCAAGGAAAAAAAAGTAAGTAGAATAAATAACAAAATGATGTATCTGACTCAACGTTTGGTTCCAGCGGTCAGCATCTTGCGGTTTTCTATACTTGGTACACCAGACAGGTTTTGGTCAGTACCTACATCATCCCTTAAGTTGAAATGATTAACACTAGCTTCCTATGGGATCAAAATATTCCTATAAAGCCATATAATTTCACTTTATTTCCTGCTTCTTCTGTCAGATTTATCAGCTCTACTTCTCTTTCTGTTTTCTCTGCCAGACTCTTTCCCTCTCCCCTTGTCTTCTTCCCGAGCTTCCTTTCCCTCTCCCGCCACCTTTTTCTCTGACTTCTCCTCTTTCTCAACTCCTGTCTTTGACTTCTTCTCCCCGTCCCTCTCTTCCTTGCCCTCCTCTTCCTTTTTTTCATCCAGTGGTTTTGCTTTTTCTTTCCTTAGTTTCTCCAGAGCCTTCTCCATCTCTTCTTTTTCTATCTTCACCTCTTCCTCTTGCAGCCTGGTGGCCACTCTTTCCTTTACTCTGGCCATTATTTCCTTCCTCCCTAGCTCCAGCTCCTTCTCCTCCTCCTCTTTGGCCAGGAGCTGCCTGACCTCTGCCAGAGCCAGCTTGGCGATTTTCTTGGCCTCCACTCGTTCATGGATGATGGCCAGCTGCTGCTTTAAAGCCTCCCGGAGCTTCCAGCCTGCATCCTTGGCTGAAGAGGTTTCTGGGATGGATGAGCAACAACACTGTTTGGTGTTTCACCACTCGTAAAATAAGTTTTTTAGGATGAAGACCATGCCCAAATTCAATCTGTTACTGGACATCACCACACATCAGGCAGGCGTGTGAATGTCAGGATGAATTACAACCGTAAATTGGTTCCATGCCATAGTCATATTTTCTCCTACGAGTAGTGTGGAGACTTAGTGGACCAAACTGGAAGTTTAAAATGGTGTAAAACAGTATTACACAACATATACACCAATTGTGTTACTGCTGTTAAAAACTTACCAAAAATTAAGGTACTCCAGTAAAACCTGAGTAGTGTACTAATCAAGCACATGATTAAGCCAAAAATCTGCAAATCACAGCCAAAAAAAAAAAACACACAACCCTTTCATGATGGGTTACTAACAAATTCATAGAATAAACCTGGGAGGGGGGCACTCAGATGGACCTAAGATGACTTGTGAGTAGTTGAAACTTTATTCATTAGTCTAGCCCACACTGCAACACAGCACAGCATCATGCACGTGGCTGTGAGACTATACCTTTCTTAGCTCCTCTCCTGGTTGCATCTCCAGGCTTTTCATCTGATGTTGCACACAAACAAGACGACAGTTAAGACTCTGGGCTCCTTTACAGGTTATACTTTTGTCGTTGCTACAGACTATGAGGTGATCAGCTGAATGGTTCATCACTCCTACTTTCCATTTACACACCTCCATCCTATCAAGTCCATTTAAAAGGCTGCATGAAACCAACCTCAGCCTCCAGGTGAAGCAAACCACACTGACTTTTTATAACAGAAGAGCACAGTTGCTAAACCTAACTTGACTCTACATCAACAAAACATGGAACTCAAGTTCAACTGAGCAGAATTTAACTTGGACCTGGTACTGACCCTTTTCACTGCATACATTTTGACTGGTCATAGCAGGAAAGGCATGGTAAATCTAATTTCTGTCTTAGTTGCATCAAGTGTCTTGGAACTAGGTCACCTAAATGGAATGCAGTCATTTTTATTGTTATCAATCACACATGTGATGAGTGTGACAAAGGTCTACAGTACTCAGTGCTGACAGTTGACTGAAAGCCAAATTCTGAGTCACGACTGAAAGGCAGCATATTTACATGAGCAGTGCAGCCTAGTGGAGACACTGTAGACCTGAGGATTCTTTTGTCTTTCTTGTCACAACAATTACAAAAAGCAGGACACTTCCCTACTTTACAAGATGCAAAATGGTACACTCATGGATGTGGTGGAGAAAAACACAAAGTTTTCAGTTGTATGAAATAAATACTTAACGTGTACCAAAAATTAACTATTCATATAAATTTAAACGTTTCTATGGTGATCACAAACACAATGTCACAGTTTACTCACTGATAAGTTCACCACCACTTCATGGTGTACACAGTGAGGCAAACTATGGTTCATATTGACAGGCCTGAGCCACCAGCCACTTAAGCCTTAAAATGGGTCTCAGTTCCTCTGGTTTCCTCTTACTTCTCTCTGTCCTTCAGAACATAGGCAGTGGCAGGTGCATTTGAAAACATACACAGTATCAATACTGAATTATCCCTGCTGACACTAGTAAGTCAAAGTAAATATAAGTGGTAGGGATCTAATGATCCATTGACTTGGGTCAATGTATTGATTCAGTAATCAACGATCATCAATCCACATCATTATGCATGTTTGTATCACCACCTGCTAACGCCAACTCTCTGATGATCTGAATGAAAGAGGGAGTAACTGTTAAGCTTAATGTGCAACGTTGTGGTGGAACACAAAAGACAGATTGCCAAACACTCTCCTACCACAAAACACACCCTGAGAATGACTGCAGTGTGGGAACCAACACAACAAATCACTATGACGGAGGCTGCTGCAGCTGAATCTACTGAAAGTACTGAAATAATCAAGGTGAGTTAGATTCAATGTGGATGGTTAGTGCTTATGTTAGTGTACTTCAGAACAGAAAAACTCAGAACAGTGAAGTTTTACTCTGCCTTGAATAAGCTGCCTTTAATTTTTTATGAATTATACAAAAAATTGCGACTATCGTTGCAATTTTCACTTGTTCCTGCAATTTCATTTTAACAAAAAAAAAAAAAAAAAATCTAGAAATGTTACAAGTTGCACCACAAATGTTTTTGTAAACCTGCTGTTAAATCAGGCATTTCAGGCTGCAACAATCACAAAAACAACCTGCAAAATCCTGAAGACTTATGAACTAATTAAACTTTGTGTCACACCACACAGCAAAGTTACTGTTAAAAACGTCAGTTTCAAGTAACTTGAATTGCAGCCAGTGAGTTACATGACGTCTGTGCTCATCTCAAATTGGCTAAAAATGCTTAGAAGACATTTGCAAAACAAGTATAGCTCTCCAATTGTGTAAAACCAAGATTTTCAAAAAGGAGCGCATCCAGGTCCCGAAATTAACACCTGACAAGCTCCAAATGCGGGTACTTTTGTTGAGAAAATCTCAGGAGGCTATCCACCACACAGGCAGGTAAATGTACCAAAAATGATCATGTAATTAAACTATGCTGCGTTTTGGTATCTTTTAGGGTTGCACTGCTGTGCTGTTCCTATGCTGCTATGCTGCTCCTGTGCTGTCTGTGTCACACATGCCCGCGGGTCTAAACAGTGCCATGAAACTGACCATCTCAAGCTCTCCTACTTTTTTGGGACAGTTTACCATAAGGGACATCAGCTGATCTGCTAATCTACCCCCGGTCTGCTGCTAGCAAGCATTGTGCCCTTACTTATAAAGTTGACTAAACAATAACACAGAGGCCCTGCAGCCTGAACCATGATGGCAAACTCTGTATTGCCTCCTATGCTTGGGTGGTGAATTTTGTCATATACCAGTCACAGACTGACTATACATGGCCTGAAAAAAGAGGGCTCTCTCACTGTTAAGTTAAAATAGCTCTGGAGCCCTGTATCTGCATGTCCTGTATCTTCCAGTGTTGGCTTGTGTGCATCAATAGCACCATGTGGATTTATCTATTTAAAAAGGCCAAAGCTTGAGTCACTCCACCCCAGAGCAGGAAGAGCCTGTTTCTAAGTCAGGTGTGATCCATGCATTCACAGCAGCCGTTAAGTTCATTGTTAACCTGTTAACTCAGAAACACACACCCTCTGTCACATGCACAACACAATACACCTGCAGCCTGTTTAGCTGTCTGAGCTTGTAGCAGCAATCAGTAGATTCAAGCGTAATGAACCGAACATGCCTCCTCTCTGCATCCTTTCACTCAGGCCTCTGTGACTCTTAATACATCACACCTTTCCACTGCAGTGCACTCCTCTCTCTCATATTTGACCCAGAACACAAACAAACTGGAACAACAACAATTTGGACATGAATAGATTCTACCATTGCATAGTCACAAATTTTATGATTCATGGTTGACAACTACTGCAGATGTAAGACACGTGAGCATGATTAAGGTAAAATGAGGAGAATGATACTAATAGACCTTTTTCACAGCAAACATTCTGACTTGTCATAAGAGTAAGAAAAGCGCAGATAAAATACGACCCTTATCGCTGGCTTAGTTCTGTTAAGTGTCCCAGTAAGCTATTCCAGTGAGCCAGCATGTACAATACCGGGACCTCCCTTGAGAGGAATGCAACCACTGTTAACAATACACCTGTGCATTTCATCTTATCATATGTCAAAATGCCTGCCATGAATAAGGTGTATAAAGTTCTATATACTGTTGCTGAGCAGCAGGATGACTTAAGACAACTAACAAACCACAATATGAAGCTTGATTCCTGTAAAAAAATACAAGAATCTAAAGCATAGGAAGCACCAACTTGGCTCAATATATACTGACATGTTAAAAAAAGCAGTACTACAAACCTTGAGTGGGTTTTATGTTAGTTCAAGACCCTATTCCTACGTGTTATTAAGACGCAATCTGTATCTGGATACAGTACCTGTATCACAGGGTTCTGCTTTTGCACCTGGTATATAAAGTGTTCCTTTTATCTGCCCGTAACGTAATTGGATCGTAATTTGTGAATTTGGTAGGCAGATTTGTCAAACATGGTGCATCAGGGAAGTGATGTTGTATACTCTCGAAAGGACTGCTTAGGTGTACATGGTGAGGTCCATGTCACAGGCCAATTTCCACTGCATGGTTCAGTGCCACTTAACTCAACTCACCTTTGGCACCAGTGCTTTTCTGTTTCATTATCCACCCTGCAAAGTATCTCGTCAGTGTAAGCGGGGGTCTCAGCTAATCAACATAGCAACACCGCATGAAACTGCCATGACATGATTTTCAAAGAGACGCTGGCTGGATCCTATCATTAGCGAAGATATCTTAACTTCGTCAGTGGTAAGACGTAGAATGTGGTGTACTTTTGCTGGCTGCCAATTTCTTTTAAATTATGGGTTGAGTGAATTTTAAAAAATGGGGTCACTACTGACAGCAGTTTGGCTTAAAAAAAGTTGTGCAGGATGACGCGTGTCACAAGTCTGGAGACCATTCCCTCTGACCAATCAGTGGAGGGTGGTTTAACTCCATCTTCTAGTATCAGCTCAGCTCGCAAGGAACCTTGATCGAGGTGGTACCAAAAAAGTACCAGGTACAACATATTGTACATAACTTTTGTCGATAGAAAACCAAAAGAGCGAGTTGAATTGAGTTGAGCCATGCTCTACCATGCACTGGAAATGCAACTTAAGGCAGCTGAGGCCATCGACAGACTACTTTTCATACCCCTTTTCTATCAAATTAGTTTGGGTTCTTGAAGTGGTGTTGTTCAGGATTCCTAAGATCATGATGCTATCTAGCGGACCAGACAGTGTTTCCACCGGTTTTGAGCAGAACCACTGTAATCAAGGATGCGTTATCGATAGAGGACATTGCATAATTCAAAATGGAAGTAAACAGTGGTAACAAGATGGCAGATAGCATTGAATATTTGCAAACTTTTGTTCTGGGCTTCACAAGGACATCCAAGTTCAAGAGTCTCGCAGACATGGGCATTTAATAACACTTAAGTCACATAGCCTGTCCAGCTATGCGTACATAGACAGTAAAGCTGGCTATTTAAACCTAAATATATACATTTGCATAGCCATGAGGGTTCTTGTGACGCAAATCTCATCATCTGCCTATGTCAGCCAGGGGCTGCCTGCTATCTGTGTCCGTAGCCATTTCAGTATATCCAGGCTTTAAAAAGGTGATCGGCTTCTGTATGAATCCTTCTTATGTTTCCCTTACTGAGCGGTTGTCTGTAGCTTTTTGACATTAAGTCAAGACAACAAAAGCATTCAGCCACCTTTCAATTTTCAACAGTTTTGTTTTTCCTAGTAATGTGGCACATGTGAGCAACACCCTCTGCAGATGTGGTCAGGACGTTCTGATAGCATTTTGACAGCACTGCATTCTGGGTGCACTTGCGCCTGCATCAATATTTGTTCTTACTCAGATACAGATTGCATCTTAAGTTTAAATGTAACATGTATAATAATAAATGAAAAATGGGGGAAAAATATATAATATCAAATGGGGAAAAAATATATAATATCAAAATAATACCAAGTAT
The DNA here is from genome assembly GCA_026686955.1 of Epinephelus cyanopodus. NCBI lineage: Eukaryota > Metazoa > Chordata > Actinopteri > Perciformes > Serranidae > Epinephelus > Epinephelus cyanopodus. The sequence continues at coordinate 36,304,302 of CM048926.1, read as the reverse complement.
AAATACACTCCACAACAAAACCAAGAGTCTTACACTTGAGGTTTAAAATAGTACAAATTCATGCTTACAGTCCCAGAGTCCAGAGTATATGTTGAGGATCTATTTTTCCCATGGCATGCAGCAATAAGAAAAGAAAAAATGTCAAAGGGACAACCAAGCAGCTGTCCAAGTGCAATCATATTCGTATTTGTGTTTAGTGTTGCTGGGTGTCGCCATGTTTGTGCAGAAAATAATGTTGATAATAGATTCTAAAAAAGTTAGAGGACTTCTTCAAGTGTTCCTGAGTATCATGTCCCACCACAGGGATCGACATCTTAGAAAACTCCTTCAAAAGGATTTAACCCTCTACAGATTCTGCTGATGAGGCTTATTTGTCCAGTTTAATAACGGAGGGTTCCAGTAGTAGAAACCCGGGGTCGGTGGGGCCTACAACACAACATTAGACTGGAGATATTCATATCCAAAGGTACTGTCTGGGGTTAGTTACCAAAACCCGTCAAAGTCAGCAGAGACAATTGCGTAGGGACTGAATTCCCGACACTGTAGCTTGGGCTGTTGCTGAGGCCCTTTCCCTGCATTACAGGAAATTGGGCTGCTGCAGTCAGCCTGAGGCTATTGATTATGGAGGCCTACTATAACGATCTTCTGCCCCTGATTCCCATCGTCTTTCGCTCCTCTTTTTCTGAACCCTCCCTCATCCTCGTCCTCCTCGTCCTCCTCCTGTGCCTCCACGAGTCCTCCTGAGGCACTGTGCTCCTCCTCCTCCAGGGACTCCAGTGGGTTTATCAGACCATACAGGAAAGTGAAGAAACCGTTTAACCAATCAGAGCCGCCCTCCTCCACTTCTTCTAACCAATCCAGAACTTCGGATTGACCCTGACCATCGCCCTCACTGGTCAGGCCTATGCAAACAAGAGGGGAGGTGGAGGGAGGGGGCATGGGTTGATGGATGGTAAAGTTTGGGAGCACAACGTGTGGAAGTGAGATGGAACAGTATGGGAAAAGGATGTGGAAAAAACTGATAAAAGGCAGGATGCGAAAAAAGGTAAAATCAAATGGAGAAAAGAAATGAAATGAAAGAATGAAGGAGGGTTAAGAGCAGAGGAGGAAAGAAACAAGAGGAGAAGGTAAGAGAAGTTTTAAGCGCATGTTAGGCAGCGAGGGAACTACTCAGGCTTTATCATAAGCAGCTCGAGTCTGGCTGTCTACACATGATCACCAACAAAATCACTCTGTGCCTGCCTGAGCCAATAATCTAAATGAAGAGGGGTGACACTGTACCTCATGCTGACTTTAAGAGTTCTTCATAAAATCATATATCAGTGTTCAGCTGAGCTCTGTGCAGTGACTCTGCTCTTATTAAAGATTGAACAGTTCTGCTCATCATGTGGAGACAGCCTTCATGAATTATAGACAAGAGTTAAGACACATAAGGACAGAATCTAAAGCAGAGTTTCCATGTGGACACAGCCACAGGCCAGGAAATACACATTTTTTTATGTCGGAAAACAAAAATTTGTCACCAGAACGCCAGTGTTCAACTGTTTAAGAGTATTCAGGTGGTACTTCAGTTTCAAAAAGGTGAAAATTGTAAACTAATAAGAGTGGGTTGTTTCAGTGAGAAACTACTTTGTATTGCACAGTTGTCTCCTTGTCTTGATGAGCACCTATGGTTCTATACAAGGCAATTAAAAGATACTGAGCTAAAGAAAGACAGGCTCAAACACACACAATAAGAATGAGACAAAGACGAGGACACAAAGAGGGACTTCAAAAAAGGATCAAAATAAAGGAGAAAGGAAGCACAGCATATGCATGGGAGCATGCACTATAATGCCAGGAAGCAAACTGAAAGTTGAAGCTTTAACTTGGTTACAGAAATATGGATTATGGATTGCTAGTGGGATAGAAAGCTGAAGGTGGGCTGGGCAAAAAGGCATCTTTCTGAAGGATGAACTTTGGCGACAGATCAGACGGCCTAGAGCTTCGTCAAAATAACTGATAACAGAGCAAAAACTGTCAAATCAGAGTACTTCAGGAGAGGAAAACTGTAGCGAAGACTGCTGCATGTAATGAGAGCATAAATGCTTCTATTAAAAAGGGTCTGTATTTAACTCTGTACAAACAAAGTCAATAGTTGATAGTCATTCCCAGGTCGTCAAATACCAACACTTTGGCTTGGTGGTTTGGTCTGCCCACCTACACAAAGCATTGGTATTTGATGACCTGGGAACAAGACTGAACAATTAACTCTCTTTCTCCAGAGTTACATACAGGACCTTTAAGAGTAAAATGGTAAATATTTTGAGCATTGCAAAAGAGAAAGAAAAGCATAGTGTTTCCTGTAGATTCACATATAGTACAGTGAAATTATTATGCCATGCAGTAGTGGAAAAAGTAATTACCTTCTAATAGCTACTGTAAATCCCTCCCACCCAAGATTCAGGCAAGAACAAACTCTGCTTTTGGTCCTCACCAGCCTCCAGGTAAAAACATGTGACCAAAACCAAACTGCAACTTGTGATTCTAATGCCCGTCTAATTTCCGAGCCAGAAAAAGGCACATAATATTAAGTGCAAAACAAGGATTCAGGTTCTTTGAGATTCACTACAGGGTACATTGTCATGCCAAGTTCAAAATGTGGACATTTTTGTTGGAATCAACCATTTGGATATAGCTGTGGTCCAACATGTCCACACTATTGTACACCATTCAGTATGTGTGGGAGTTACATTAACAAGAAAGAAAGGAAAAAAAGAAGAATTGAAAGTGGTCCTGTATAAAACCATGCAACATGCAGCGGACATCACATAGGGAATAACAGCACTGATGACAGCTGGGAACTGCACCATTTCATATCAAGCTCACAGCTGTCTTGAATACTTTGAGCTTCACATAGAGAAGGTATGTCCAAAAACTAAACCGCTACAAAGACATGGGTGACCTCTCAACAATACCAGCACAGAAAAAAACAAAAACAAAATATTTCCAGAGGAAATTAATGGAGTGGTGCATGTAAGAGGACTGTTGGAAATTAACCCTCAAATCATGCAACTTTACTTCTCTGCTGCTTTTAAGTTACCCTAGCTTATTATTTAAAAGTGTAAATTAAACTGCCCCCTGATCCTGATGAACCTCATGAATTCCATCCTTTAATATCAGGTTGTTTTACAAATGCTATTGGTTTATTAGAGCACTTCCAAAAAGCACCTGATTCCTTAAGTTTGGACCTATGCTTTTGGAATTTAATTAAATAAAATTAAAACTTTTTTTTAATGTAGGGACAGTCAGAGATACATGACATTTATGTTGGATTACAAACCAGTTAAAACACACAAACCTTCACAGAGATACTGGTCACAAGTGATTGGAAGCTCAGCTTTTCTGCTGTATTCATTAATGAGTTTGTGTCTATGGTAACAGTCAGCTATAAAATTGTCAGTCATGCAAAACAAACCCAACTTGCCATTTAATGTAGTTAGTAAACACAAAAAAACATTTTATCAATGGTCTGCAGAAATGCTCAATCTCAGAACAAATCAATTCTGACTGCACTGCGACTGGGAGTGAAGAAATTCAGATGTTTGTCACTAGGAACATAGATAGGCTTTGTTTTCATTCATGCAAGACACCGATGGTAAACACTAACATGAGTTAGAAATTAGAGATAAATCAACTTGCCTAGCAGAACTTTAGCATCCTCGACATCAAAATCACCATCGCCATCTGTATCGTATGCCACGAGTTTACCTATAGCAGCAACAAACACATGACTAATTACTGTTTGTTCTCACAGGAAGTACAAAGATAAGGATATTACTGTACATTTACATGCATCATTCAGCAAAGACAGATACTTAAAGACATGCACCAAGCTTGTGGGAGACTGGCCACTTATTACCTTTTGTCTTTCATTATAGTGGCTTTAGCTTTTAGCATGAGCAAAATGATTTTTGGTAGTTTTGTGTGTGAGCTCTCCTTATTTAGGTTAGCAAACTATACTGAATAACCAGCCAACAGCTTGGTGAATCCCTTTAAATGTGAGGGAATATGGAATACAGTAAGATGAAATGGGTAAAACAGGAAATGGTAGTCAGGGACTATGTAGCTCTATTACTTACACAAAAACTAACATGATGCTGAGGGATATTTGGCCAAACACAGTTGGATTAAGTGACACTTGGAGGAGCCCAACCAAAAAAAAAAGCCCTTTAACAAAGTTTCTGTTGTTCACTTCACTTGTGCTGAAGCTGCTGGATTTGTGTGCCAGCTACTGAGTAACTGGACCACAGAGGACAGGACAGACATTAGGGGAGACAGGAGCCCTGGATCTAAACCAGCTGACATAACCAAGAGAGGGTTGGTTCAAAATCAGTGCAGTGTCACTGATGCAATGCCAGATATAGCAAACCTTCCATCAAATAAAAGCTGTAATTGGTAACTTTTTTTTTTTTTTTTTTTAATAAAGCAAAAATTCTTGGTCATATTTGCTGAAACTGTCACTATACCCACACAGTAGTACACGAGAAAGATAATCTGTATAAAAAATAAATAACTAAAAGGTTCCTCTACGTCCTTGTGCATCTAATGGCATTTACTAGAATCCAATGCACAAATAGAAAAAGAACCAATCAGAGCTGAGGAGTCTCTAATGCAGATGTCAATCACTACTCGTGAACTGCTGTCAATCTAGGCAGCGCTGATCAAATATGATTCAAGATTCTGTTACTGCATTGCCTATTTCTCTCCTCAAATATTTTCACAAACATATTTTAGTGACTGTTTAGCTGTAAAATGAGACTATTTGCTGCAGCCAGTGGGTGGTGCTTGATTTTTGTGTGACTGTTTTCAATGTGGCGGCCGGATCACAAGCTTTGTCATTTTGTTCTAGGTTTAGAATGGTAAAGCTTTTGTGTTTGTGTCTTCAGGTACAGAGTACCTGGACCACAAGACGTTTTCAGAAACGTTTATTGGTGTACTGTTTGGCTGTGAAATGAGAATGATTGCAACCCGGCTGTAGCCTGGTTCCAGACCATAGACCCCGCCCACTCAACTGAGTAGGCTTGCATCTCTGGTCTGGCATACTGCAATGAATTTGCGATTTATCTCGTCCAAATGATGGACGGACCAATGAACGCCAGGGGTGGGGCGGGTCTAGTGATTAGCCAATCAGCGCCATGCTAATGGCGACCGCTGCAGATCCTACAGACCACATTAACGATGCTATCGAGGTATTCCGCCACTGCCTGCGTTAATGGAGGACCAAATTAAGGAAGCTGCTAAACTGGATTTAACAGCGATGCAGCTGGGCGTGCACAATGATGGAGACATTTTAAACAGGCAATGCTCGCTTGTTTTCGGCACCCCCGAGACATGGATACTAATGACGTCAGATTCTGGGTGAGTCGTTGATCTCTACTGATTGGTTAGGGAAAAATCAAAGTCCCTCCCCCTTGTAAATCGCATTCAATGGAGGCGATGTTAGACTGAAGGTTCTGGGAGCTTCAGTCTGACACTCAGGCTAACCCGGCTGCCATGTTTAAAAAACATTCAAGTGAAAACCAAGCACTGCTCACCAGCTTTAGCAAATGTTCTCATTTTACAGCCAAACAGTGCAGTAAAATATGTTTGTGAAAACATTTGAAATGAGAAATGGGCAATGCAATAAGAGAATCTTGAATCTCTTAATCAACCTGTTTGATGGCTGCATTAAAGACTCCTTAGCTCTGATTGTTTTTCGCAACAGCCACAGTAGATTCCCCAGGAATGACGTTTTTCTGCGCATCGGCATAGAAGTTAGCTTTGCCCTGCTTCCCTTGTCAAAAGGCCTATGGAATTTTTCCAGTGGATTTTGGATTATTGCTGAAAACAAGCTCTGTGGCAAACAAACATTTATGATACTTACAGTTTTTGTTCTGCAAGATAATCTTCACAAATGAACCCCACTTTCATGATTACTGAAGCCTAATTGCAGTTGTCAGAAGTAAAATGCTAATGTTAGGCTGTAAAGGAACTACACTTGCATGACCTTAAGTCATCACCTTAACAAGACTGTAAAGCTGTGTTTGGCGTGGCTTGGCATGTGATGACGTTCTGTAGTCTCATTTAGCCACTTGATTGCAACCTCCTTTTTTAAGACATATAGAAGCTCATAAGTCTTCATAAGTGGGGTAATTACCAACATATTTTATGTTGGAGAACAAATCCTGAAAGTCCTTTAAGCTTGTGTTAACCATAAACCTTATTTCAGACATCTATCCAAAAAACTATTCTAAAATGTCAGGGTTTCAGCACTCAATTCTGGGGCACTTTATAGTCCCCCATGATAAAATACCAAATTGACAGCAGGAATAAACAGCCTTGTAGAAAAAAACAAAAAAAACCAAACAGTACTGGCCTCTATATCTAATTTCAACAGTCATGACAACTGTGCGGGGGGTAAATTATTTTCTTTTCTCACTCCTCCACAGCCCCAGCTTTACATCCAAATATGGTCAATTCTGGCTCCAAAATACTAAGATGGCAACGTCCGGAAATGTCAAACTTAAGCTTCAAAATTGAAGTCCACAAACCAGGGCGACATAACGATAGCTACGTCCATGATTTTTTTTTTTCATTGATTATCTGTCTCATGTACTTATGTGTGAAAATAGTGACAGTTGCTGTAAATATGACCGGAAGTTGTTTTCATAAAGTTACTAACTGTTGCTTTCTCCAATTGTGATTTTGTGAAAGTCACAAATCTCTAAGCTTTATACTACAGAAATCTGATTTGGCCTTTTTTAAATACGGCAAACATGTTAAAATATTCTCAGGCCTTGTCATCATCCAGCTGATGCAGCTGGATGATGATTTTTTTTTCTTCCAACAAATTGTAACTTTTTTTTTTCTTCCAACAAATTGTAACATGAAAGTAAGATTCATGTACAAAAGTCTTCAAGAAAATATTGTGGCCAGCATGTTCACCCAATCTTCATTAGGTGTTTTCACAAGTAGCCCATAATGTTCAATGTGAAATTACAGACTTGTCAAAGTGCATGTTTTTTTTTTAAAAACAGTCTTAGTTTAAGAACACACCGACTCTTCAATACAACTAAAGGACCAGAAAACAATATTTTACTACCAAACCTAGTCTTGACAGCAGTTAGCCTGACACAGCTGTAGAATTTCTTGCATTAAGTTTTGTTTAGATTCAGAGCTCTGAGAAAAGTGTGTAGGGATAAATGGAAACATCCTGAGGGAACAATAATGACACAAAACAACAATCATCAATGCTGATACAAAATATGTCTTGTGATTTTTTTTTACCTTGCAAGGCCTCAGACAGGTTAATTTGTAAGCCCTTAGCCTTGTCTGCATGCAAACACAAAACATACATATTGGAACAATAGACAGATTAAGAAATAAGACAGGAGATTCAAAATTCATGAAAAAAATCATTGAGTACTACACATACCAAGAATGTTCAACATTATTCATTAAGGATGCAGGTTAGTGGCAGATCATATACTGTGTCTAAAAGATAACAGACATGCACCAAATCAGTAAAGAAGATAGATTGTTAGGAGTAGTTGCACTGGAAATTGTGGTCCACATGCTTCAGACCTAGGAGATAATTCCAAGGGCTTTTTGTTAGTCAAAAATATGCTGTTGATGAAATGGCACCTTCATAAACGTAACCATCTTGTTAACAAAAAAAGACTTTCTAATGAAAGGTGACTTAAGTGATGTTATATAAGCCATGCCATTTATATGTTTTTTTCCAAAGTCTAACTACATAAGCAGGAGGCCAGGGCTCCAGACTGCGCCTAATTGGTCGCATTTTGCAACCTTTTTTGGAGGCCATGCGACATAGTTTTTTAACTAGGAGCACCAGCGTGACTTACAAATCCACCCATCTCCCCCTTTTTCTTTCTTTTTTATTTATTTTTTTTATATTTGCATTTCATGGAGGAGCGGAAGCAAGTGTCTCTGTGTGTGTGCCTGTGTGTCTGGATGTCGCACTCCGAAGGCGGGGGGGGCACCAGTAACCACAGCAACATGCAGCAGTTTTAGTGGCCTACCTACGTGTGTACTGTGCACGGAGACAGAGAGGGGTCACAGAGCCGGTGTCGAGTAGAAAGTGCTGTGTCGTTTGACCATAAAGTGACGCTGTGAAACGAACTATAGATTCCTTTATCACAAGAAAAAATTATCTAGAAACTCCTGTCGGTCCTGTGCCAGTTTCCCAAACTTCCCACGACGACAGTTCAGAGGACGAGTCAGCAATGTCCTGCCCACAGCGCCCCATTGATATTATTTTGCGCGACGGACGCTTCATATAATAACATAACAATATACTATTTATGGTGTTATGTCATTGTGTCATTTCTGTCACTACATGGTCACGCGTTAACAATTCTCCTCTGCTCTCTGTATCGTGCACGGCTGAGTTCCGCCACACACAGGTGAGCACGCTAGAGTGTGGCTTGGGCTGCATTTTCCCTGATAAACCTGACCTGAGCCCGGTGCAGTTTGTCAGCTGACAAAGTTATTGTTATGGACAGTGTGTAAATAACAACAGACTGCTGTTATGCACAGACAAACACACTGCTTGCACAGCAGCGCAGCACGGCACTGAGCTGAGCTTGTGATGTGTTGCGTTCAGGCGTTGTCACGTAATTAACAACTTCCAGCACTTAAATAGGTCATAGCACAAAACAGCAGCATGTGAAGTGACTTTTATTATGTTCAATAAAATTGTATTTTCCTAAATCTTGAGACACCTCATATGTAAGCTAGACAGACATTTCACCTGCTCATTACTGTGCACAAATGTAATGCATGTACTTAGTCCTAAAGAGCCCTTCTGGTGCCAGTATACATAGAAACATCCCAGCAGGCTGTGCTTTGCAAGCATACAAAAAAGTTTCACGCGTGTGAAAATGATTTTTCATGTGTGTGCTTCACCTCTGCTGCTACAACTCCATCCTAGGGGAAACACTGCTGTGTGCGTTTTGTGCAGCAGGTGGATGTGGTAGTCCACTGGTAGAGTAGAGAGAGAGCTAAGTAGCCTTGAAGTAGAGTAGAGCAAGGCAGAGAGATGGAGGCAAAATATATTAAACCCGATGTTAACAGCAGAACTGGAGAGAGGGGCGAAAAATAAATAGAGGTGGGCATGGCTCAAATAGGGCACAAAATTATAGAGAGAGAACGATTGACAAAGATTGCCGCTGCCCTGACACTGTCATTTTTGTGTAGGAATTAATTATTTAATTAATAAATACAGTGTGAATAAAGATTACATAACATATAAATATCTGCAGTCTTTGTTATTTGATAGCCACTTAAATTAAACAATTTTATAGGGCAAGTAAAAACTGACTTCGGACAAGTAGATCTCTGACCAACTTGCCCGACCAGGCAAGTGAAAAAAGACCTTAGCGTTGAACCCTGCAGGGCTGTCTGTGTTTATTGCTAAATTATTAGTAATGCAGTTAATCTCGACAAAATTATGAATATGTTGTGTCGATATAGATAGTGCTCCTAAATTTTGTGCTGGTGCTCCTAAAATTTTCAGTAAGGAGCACTGGTGCTCCTAGTGGAAAAAGTTAGTCTGGAGCCCTGGAGGCACAACAGTGCAACACTGACAATCTATTTAAATCCGCTCATGTTCTCAGGCTTTTTTTTCTTTTACTTGCTTTGAATGTCTGTCTTTCTCCTGCAGCCATTTTGGTGGATGATTTGCATCCTATTTTCAAAAGTATTCAGACGGAGCATAAGGTAGACTCATGTCAAGTTGCTAATGACTGCTGATGTGCCATAAGTGTTCTGACAATGGTAAATAAAATGGTTTACTGTTTGTTATTCAGCAGTGAAGTTGACTTAAGGGACAGATGACAGGTGCATGTTTTTTTACAGATGATATGCAAGCATGTGAAGGCAAGAGCCAAACTATTTGCTACCACACCTTTCCAGCAAGGTATATGAGGTAGAAAAAGACCGGAGACAGGAGGAAAGAACACTCAGCTACTCTTTCATCCAAATGCATGTGTGTTGCACCAAGTACTCACCAAGGACTCCCTGATAGTCGACCAGGTCGAAGTAGACCACAGCTACAGATGTCCAGACACCAAGCAGGGCCAGGACAATGAACCAGGTGAAGAAGCTGCCACTGGACCCAGAGTCTGCCTTCTTCCCATTCTTATTAGCTGACTGGGTTTTAGTACCATCTGCAAAGAAAAGACAGTTCATGATGTCAGGTTCACTTGTTAACACTAGACTTTTTTTTTTTTAACACTCAAGTGAAGTCATGCTGTACATTCAAATAATGATGGAAAGTATATGAAAAAAGAACAGCAAACAACTCTCTGGGCAAATACATCCCTCATATCCAGCATAACCAACTGTACTGTAAGTGGCTGGACTTGAGAAGTTGGCAGATTTGAAATACCAATTTAAAAATAGTACTACAACTACTCGCTCATGTGTGAACCCGCAAATTTGCAGGCATTTTTTTCATGTTGTAAAATGAGGAAGCTAGTCTGCCAGTGTAGGCCAATGTGTGTGAAAAGAGGAAAGTCCAGAGTGAGTGATTAGATAACTGCAAGGATCACGTCATCTACACTCATCAGTAGGCTTATTTCAGATGAACTGCGCCTTGCCTGGAAAGTGGACAAGAGCAGGCGACTGCAGCAGGATACACTGACAACAAGCCGTGGTCAAGTCAGAGGCTGAATCCAAATGTCCACCCTCTGGACCCGAAGACTGAGCACTCAAGGACTTCCACTGAATGTATGTTAAGTATGTACTGTCATCGCATAAAGCCCTCAAGACCATTTTACTCGTTGCCGTGGAAATGGAAACTATCGCTGTTGTCATATTCATATGTATGTCAAATAAGCTAATGAACAGTGCCTACTCATCTGTTCCTGCAGATGAGATACAAATCCCGTGTATAGCCTTTTTTGTGACTAAACAAAAATGTATTAATATATCTCTGTATAACATAAAGCCTGCACAAGTTTGAAAAAGAAATGTTTGTAAATAAGGACAGGACTACAACTAAATATACTGGGCATTACTTATATTAGAAACCTTCTTTTGTTGTTTTGTTTTTGCCAATTTTTTTTAAGCCTGTTTCACTGTGCAGCCTGATAGGCAGCAGTATTACAATGCATTTTCATTCTCTCTACAGCCCATACTTATACATATTTCTGTATATGATGTGGTTGAACATTATTTCAGGCCAACAAAATTTAAGTAGCATCCAACCATAAATGAAACTTTCATAATTATTTCATTTTTTTGGCAGTTGAAAAACCCACAACGTCACATGTATATTGCAATGAAATGTGAGTTATTTAATCAGAGAAGTCTGCACCCCAAGTAAACTCTCTAGAAGTCTGCAGAAGTCTGCTTAAAGACCCCTGTAGACCAATTGAATTGTAGCTTTGGATAGCCCTAAGACTGTGTGGACACAGGATGTGATGATGATGCCTGATATGATGTCAATTCACTAAAATGTATATATCACTTTCCCCCCAAATATAACGGTATGGAAAACACTGGGATGTTCAGTACACCCTAGGACACAAATAATCATAGCTGAATTAGCCTAATGATTTGAATAGGCATTTTGAGCAGTTTCCATGTCACTGTATGGTTATGGAGTACTTGGGGAAAAAAATAGTGTAAGAAGAACGTAAATTGGCCAACAACAGAAAATAACTGCAATTTTAAATTCATTTATTGAACAATTAGGCTTCAATTAGCCTATTAGACCACACACCCCTAACTTGTCCTGGGCGTGGAGCTCATACTCCTGCAGCAGTAGCCTCCTTGTATCTCATGAAATTTAAAGAGAGAACTACAGCAGGATACACTATGCAGCTCTACACTAAAATAAAAATGTACCCATTTTAGATAGTTAACAAAAATAGTAAAGTTGGTTCACATGCAGGGAGCTGGGCAGCAATTACTCTAAATGTTTAAATCAATACGGATGTCCAAATCTCAAGGGCTCAAGTATTCATCCACATCCCTACTTAATACATGCCTATGTCTTAGCACAGACAGAATACAAAATTTGAGGTGCAAGTTCCATCCAGACAGCTTTTACATAGCAGTTGTCTTTTAACCATGTTAGCTGGGTTAGCCAATAGATGTACAACTATTACAGTAAGCGCTGTCAGTATGGCGAATGCAAACGAAAAACCAGCATTAGAAGAGTCTGTGTCAATTACATGTATCAATTTCAATTGTATAGTTATCCAGCAAGTTGCATCACTGCACGAAGAGTGGGATGGAACCATATGGAACTGAAGTTAGTTTGATCTCTAGAAATACAACTACTAAATCATGCCGAACCATTTGTGACAGCACCACCATCATCAGCTATTACAACTGGGTTATATCTATCGGCACTGATCACATTATTTTTACAAAATCAGAATCGGTAATAAAAGATCGGAGGAATCAAGACAACAAAAATGGCCAGGTTTTTCATCTATGTTGTTCATTGTTGCCTCTGCTTTCCAGTGTATAAAGTATGGTGATCCTGTATATTTTATATATATATTTTTAGACAGTGGTTATCAGCTGATGGCTTTCTCACCTCCAGACACACCCGCAGGTGCTTTAGGTCAGTGGGATGGCTCGATCAGCTGAGCCTAGGTAGACAGGCCCCTACATTACGCCGCTCCTAGTCTCGCCAATCAGAGATCTCCACCTTCTGATAGCCTGGGGACACTCCTTTCTAAAGTGTGTTTAACACACCGGACAAAACGGCCGGCAACAAAGCAACGCCTCTTGCATTTTTTAAAAGGACACGCCCTCCCGGAAATGTGCGCTCCCCCTTTTCTTGTCCGCAAGGAAACAAACACACAGAGAGCTTGAAAATGGATGCCGAGAGATTTAACTCTGTTTTATCAAACGTGTGCTCAGTCCACAAGATTGTGGAAATGAAGGACTTACAGCGGCTTTGTTTAAAACTTTTAGTGCAGTCAGACTAGGTTTACGAGCACAAGAGTTCAGCGAGCCACCGAAGGACCGCCCTGCCGATTTACTATTGGTTCTGCAACATAGGGAGTTTTTTTAAACTCTGAAATTGCGACTAAAGACTGACTTGTGAGTCTACGCCGCTCCTGGTAGTATGGCAAAAGACGCCGGCGAATGAGAAATGAGAATGAAGTCCTCTGCGCATCTGGCCTACCACGGCATTTTACACTGCTCAAAGTCCTCTAAATAGGTGCGCTTCCCTATGGAATATCATCCATCGGCCACCGGCCCCACCTCACATTCCCTGCCACGGATATCAAGGGATCCTACGGAGCCTCTATGTCTGAAACAACACCAGAGCATTACGGCATTCATCCACGGTCCTGTGATTTGGCAAAAGCCGGAGGTTGCTTTTTGTTTCATTATTCCTGACTTCAGGCCCGGATTTATTGTTTTGAAACTGAACTGAACTCAGAGCGAACAGTGGATTTTCTTTAGTTCCTTGTTTACGAGAAACCTGGGGTAGAAGTTTTCTTTTGTTCTTACTGCTTTGCAAAGTATCAGATCAGACTCAGTATCGGACTCTGTTTCAAAATAAAGGACTCAGTATCGGATCGGATGCAAAAAAAATGTGATCAGAACATAGACCTAGTTACATCTGCTCTGATCTCCTCCCACAATACACCTGGCTAAAACAAATATCTTGTTTAACTGGGATTAGCTAGGTTGTTTTACCTTTTGCTGGGCTGTCACTTAACCTTTTTTTATCCTACCTTTTTAAGACCTATCCTTGCCTCCCTGCTACACAGGAACATCAAGATACCATGAAATGTTGTGGGGTTTTTTTTTTTTTACACTATAATCTGGACAAATCTGTTTGGAATCATATATCTGCACTAATCCCTCTGGACAGAGGAGTGGAGGTGATGGAAACAGAAAAATAAACCACTTCCACGCAGCCATTCCATGAGTGCTGACATCCCAAAGTGCATGAGGGGAGAAAATAGTGGCAAGGAGAATGAACAGGTGTTGTAGCCCATTACATAGTGCTGGGACAAATTCAGACACACACTCAAAGAGCATAGTTCAAAGTACTCACATTACTAAATCCATTGATACTCCCTTTGATAAACTCAATATACTGAGATCAAAGTTTGTATAACAGGCTTTTCTAGTTCAAATTGGAAGAACTGAAAGAAACCTAATACACTTAAGTGTGTTAAAATGTCCAACATCATGGGTAATCTTCTTGTTCATCATCTTACTCTTATTCAGAGTGAGCTGAAAATATCCATGTTACGTCTGTTTCTGCACTTCTATTACGCAGATCCATCTGTTCAGTGTTTAGCCTAGCTTAACACAATGCCTGACATAGGGGGAATATGGTGTGTTGCATTAACCCTTCTTTGGATTCATCTAAAAGGTGGAAATAAATGTGGGTCAAAAATACTTTGACCAGCTGAAAGCACAAGCAAGTCTGAAATTAAACTACTTCAATGACCAGGCTCATGTAAATATTACTGATCTTAAAAATCTCCTAAAACCACCTTTGGGTTACATGTTTCCAACAAAATACTGTGTAGTATAATGCTGTGTGATCATATGTTAGTGTTTAACGCAGTACTGACACAACACCCCTGGACTAACAAAACAGAAAACTAATACACATAGGTTGAGATTGTGGCTTCAGAACAAAGACAATGGAACTCTACAAGATATGCAAGAGACGTCAACTTTCTTTGCTCAGTTTCTCACTTAATCCTTCCTTCACCCTGCATTCAAACAACCAGGCCCACTCAGTGACCTCCACACTCCCTTCTTCGTCCTTTGCAGCTCTCGTCAGAAGCCCTTGAACGGAGGCTTTCCTCACCTTGCATTTCCCCAGCTATCACCGTAGGGATCGCTGTGATGACGGTAGGGTTGGCAGACTCAACCAGGGTTGCTGGATCACCCATCCCTGCCAACTGGCTTGCCAACTAACCGAAGAACCAGTAAACTGGCCACAGAAACAGCACGCAGTCCAAGCTACAGGAAAGAGTATCTCTACCTCTTGATCTCACCTCCTCTCTCTGTCCCTCCCCTGTCTCTGTTGACTGGCTTTCTTTCTCTTGCTCATCTGTCAGTAATCCTTGCTCTGTCACTTTTTTCTCTCCAACCCTGATATGGCTCTGGAGGTCAAAGACAGCTATTTATAGTGCTGCTGTTAGACCAGCTGGCCCTGACACACAGAGAGGAAGAACAACAGGCTGCCCGGGCACTGCCAGCTTTTAAGGAGGAATCCCCCATGAGTATGTCCACTCTCCAAACTCCATTTTGTCAATAAAACATGTGCAAGGGGTCACATAAAAAGGGACATAATACGGTGCTTGATACAGAGATTTGTGTTGCCTGTCCATATATTCACAAAACAACCTATTTTAACACATCTTCACTATTTATAGCCTTTCTTACAGGAGCAACAGCAACTTTGGTCCATGTTGCAAATGCAACACAAACAGTTAATTTCCTATAATTACTGACAACCCCTCCCCAGGGGTCCCCTCAACTTATGTCTTATGCTGTCATTGGCTGTAACTCCCCTACAGGTTCAAATATTCAGCCTACTAGATAATTACGATATCCCTGGGATGCATTGGCAAGGTTCCTCTGCGTGCATCTTTGAACAGTTCACACATAACACTTGTCTAGAGCCAACGCTGATTTGCCTCTGATCCTGGGCTCTTCGTTGGAGAGCTCTGTCAGTGAGTGGAAAATCAGGGCTGAAGTCATGCAGTATGAACTAGACATAACAGATACTCGAAAAGAGATGTCAACATATCTGACTCTTTTCTTGATTTACTGATTAGTCTTTTGGTCGGTGGAACAGAGATAAATAAGGATGCGTTAATTTATCAGCTCAATGTTGTTATCAGCCTATATTCACCTTTTGAACTGTTTTAACAGCACAATAAAATAGATTAGAGAGGGAATTATGATATAATACATATAGCCACTATTCGACCAATCAACTAATAACTGCCACTCCTAACAGAGTTAAAAAATAAAAAGGTACTTCTTACTGATTGCTCAAAACCTAACGTGAAAAAAAAAGTTCTTGACAGCTTCTCCCACTAATAGTGTTCCAGTGTCATCCATCAAATGTATTTGCACACTCCCAGGGGCTGATTTGTTTTTATCATAGGTAAAAAAAAATGCAACAAATAAGACATTTGTTGATTATTTCTGCAAAAAAAAAAAATGACTCAACTCCTTTCTGAACATGTCCCTCTGACAACAAGTAGCTTCTGCATTGATAAAATCCAGACACATAACCTACACATATTAAAAAGGTCACACAAAACTTAAGACAATCCAAACGCCTTAACAGTCTTGCAACTATGTCATAAATTTATACACTTGTTTAAAGCCTGAGGCACTCACCACCCCGCATAGCTTTACTTATTAACATTGCTGAGGGGGTGGGTGGGTTATGATTGTGAACATTTTTGTGCTCTATGGGCAACACAAATGTGTACACAGACAAAATAAACTTCATTAAGGCTTCACATTTCACAAAAGAGGGCAAATCATGCTAAATATGGCCACAAGATTAATCCACCAAATCTAAACCCATTTTCTTCCTCTAACAAGTTGAGTTGGCTTCCTCTAAACCTCAGCTTGCCGGAAAAAGGTAAATGGTTTTATCAGAAACAACACACAAAGACATAAGTATTCGGGATTAGCAATATGAATATGACTGCACATTAAAACTAATCCTTGTCCCTATTTGACAAGACTTTAAATTAATTTTGGAAGCAGGGATTTTTTTATTTATTTATTTATTTATTTTTTTTTTAAATTGCACCAACATCAAACTGCATTCAGCAGTATAACATGACTAAAGTGATAAAACTCCAGTATCCTCAGCCCTTTTCACTTGAAAAAAATGTGCTAGAGAGGAGCTCAAAACTGCAGTGCTCTCTGACCAACAAAACTGTTTGCACTACAATCCTTCCTGGTGATCAGTCGTCTGCCATATGCTCTGGCAGTGTTATTCTAGCTACAAAGTAAACCACAGGGCTGATAATATTACTGACGGTAGTACCTGTATGGTGACATATTTGACACAGCAGGAAATTTGGGTTTACACATTGCAGTCATTGCTATTGGAACTAGCAACACTTGAAATAGTTAATAGGAAACTCAATAAGAACAGGGTTAAACTGAGTTCTTCAGAAACAGCTAACAATTATACATACATATAACTAGATAAACCCAGAAAGATTTCATATGGCCTATTTTCAAGGCAGCAAAACAAGGCTACTGCCTAAATAAGGACCAATTACACACATCACTTATGTAAAACTCCCACTGTATTAATCAGAGTACCCTTATAAACCTATACTGGCACAGTCAAATATGGACACATCTCACACACAAGCCAATGCAAGAAAAAGTCATCCAACTCCTCCACACACACATGGACACACACCAGAAGAAATTGGTGCTGCAGAAGGATAAAAACCATGCAACAACATACCGCTCTGTTCTTTTATACACTCCATTCTCAAAGGACCACAGCAGCTTATTCACACACACACGTGCATGAACACACACACACGTACAGTCTTCTTTACAAATGGAAACTCTCTCTACTCAGTCTCTTCTCTGTGAAGCCCAGTACACATTGTTCAGTCTGTGCAGCTCCTCTTAAGGCTTATGTAAGGGCTGCTCTGCACCGCCCTCAAACTTGCTTCTCTTCCCTCTGGCTATTGACAAGCGTGCGTGTTCATGTGTGTGCATAAAAAGGCAGGTTTGGGTGCTTTTGTCAACATTCCACTTACCCACATTTGCTAAGCTTAGACACTGTGGACTTAATGCAAACCTCTGACCTTTCACCAACTGTTAAACAACTGCTTTGGAGAAGTGAGAACCAGGAGAAGCTCTCTGTTTGACAAATCTCTTAAGCTCACACTTCAAGGCCATCCCCTGACATCAAGCAGGCATACTTCTGACTGAAGAAAAGGTCAGCAAAATCTGTCACCCAAACATGTGGATTTCAGACATCCCCCTAGCAGCCCAGTACATGCTTTTATTTAGTGCACCACTCAATGGTGACCTGGCTGATTCAATTTCATGACGGTGCACACAGTACATTCCAATGATGGAGGCGGTGATCTAAGCACAACAATAAAGCCAGGAAACAAATTCCATGCCAGGCTTTGTTGTGAGAAATCCCCAAAAGTCACCAGTATTAGCTGGAGCTGTTGTCTGTTAAGCTAGTGTCAGGCTAATTAGATTATATCACTGGCTCACGGCAAAACAGGTTCAGCTTTTTAAAAATTAACAACTTCAAACCTGTTCCCAACAAGGAGGAGACCAGTAATGATCAGTGGTGTAATGTTACTTGATGAAGTGGGTGTCCTACTAGGTACATGTATAGGTTTCAGAGGAGAAGGTCAGTATACTGATCTGTGGCTTTACTGTAAACAACAAGAAAAAGAAGTGGGTATTCCCTGTATACCAGCGCATACCCTCCCTGACACCACTGGTTGACTGAGTTGTCTCACTTTGAAGTCGTAATTGGAGGTAGTAATAGCACTGAAACGACATCAGTATAAACGGGACAGCCAGCATGGGTGGGACATTCTTACCACGTGTTATGTATGTGTGCATTAGTGATGCGCGGATGGGCTCTGACGGCACTCGAATCCGGATCTGTCTATCAATCATCCATCCGCCACCCATCCGAGCAAATTAATTTTCTCATGTTTAGAGTATCAGGAAAGATTAGATCCTGGCCTATCCCCTCAGCTGACTGACATCAAAATAATCAATAAAATGGCGCCGTTACTCTGTGCGTAAAGGCGCACATTGGCACTCTTAATGAGGAGACACTCATTTCTGCTGCTGCGGGGATCACTGGGTTAAATAAACCCTTCCACATGACGCATTTAAAGAGTATGCTTGCCCAACCAATCATACATTATTTATCAACGGGATATAAGCATAATGATATAGAGGGCTGTGTTGTTCACATTTTAGAGCATGCAATACATTTTCCCCTCATTAATGTTTGTCAAAGCAATTTGTAAACTTTGTTTTTAAAGGGTGCGATTTAAATAAAAGTTATTATTAGGCTATTATTTTCACCCGCCCATAACCCATCCGCCATTAATCAGATTGTTCATTTTTGTCACCCGACTGATCCGTGGATTAACCGCGGACCAGGCAGTTATAACTGCCATCCACGCATCTCTAGTGTGCATTATCTGAATCTGTTTAACAAACTATAGTATCTGTATACATATTCATACTCTGAGTGGGCAGAATTTAAATCTTTAGCGGGTGGGGCTTTAAACCAGAAAGGGTGTGACCTAACCAGATGTTTTTTTTAACCTGAAATGGATGTGTGATGATCAGAAGTTGCTATATTTACGAGAAAACTATTTACAGAACAATCTCAGGATTAAGCTTCAGATCAATTTTTGTCACAAGAATGTGACTGAACACAGCTACCCAAATGAGGATTTTCCTTTGAGAGTACGGATATTGACACAATTTACCCGGATGATCCTTGTATTCCTAAAAAGTACATTATTCATACCTGATACTCATTCAAGTATTTTTCTCAACACCAGTCTATACCTATGCATTCACAGAAAAATGAGACATATTGACTCAGTCAATGCGAAGGTCTCAGTCCATTTATCCCAGCATTCCCACGCTGATTTGACAATATTTTCTTAAAGGATTTTCCTACAGTAAAGGCAACAGACCTGGACACAACATACTTTGCTGCAATGCTAAATAAACCAAAAAAAATTCCATACTTTTGTCCAGGTGACTGGGAGAAAGTATCGCAGCACCACCAAAAATCAATTTTACCCCTCCCTATCATCATGTATGCTGCATTCATATCTTACAACACACTGCTTAAAGTTAAGAATTTGAAAATGCAGGAAAAAAACATCAGCACTCCTCAGGTGCATGCAATTCTCTGTCCTTGTTTGTAAGGTCTATACAGCTATACAGCAAACAAGGCAAAGATGGCAGCTGGGGCTTCTTCCCATGTTTTCCAAAGCAAAGCAAAGTTTGTCACACTGTCCCTAAATCCTAAAACCAACAATTGGGAAGATCTGTCTCTTAATTAGAAACTGTTTCTCCAAGATGCTACTGATGTCAACTTGTGCTGTTAGGTTTCATTCAACAGCAGACAGCATGATGAAGCACCTAGCCAAAACACGGTAATGCTTTCATCTAAAGGTTTTAGTTAAGACCACACTCTGCACATGCACAGAACACAACACATCACACATCAGTCCCGGAGGAACAGACCGGCTTGTACCGTTTCAGCTGGGCATACTTCAGCAACTCCCTGCCCTTAGCAGGGGGGAGGAGGAGGCCTGGGGGATTCAAATGATGCACATTGTAGAAATTGTAAAAAGAGTGCATGACAAACAAGGGAAAAACAAAAAAGGTAAATGGGTGAAATGTGGGGAATATGTGTACCTTTGAATCTACAGTTTGTCTTCTTTAAACCAGGAAAAAGAAAGCAGCTGCAATGCTCTTGTTTTTCCTTTTAGCTTTACCACATGGTTATATGGAAACTGTATGTGTTGAATGGCGAGTGTGAGGGTGGAACTCTTGGAAGTAACATTTTTGCAATTTCTTAACAAAAGCCTTTGCTCTGAATTGTCACAATATTATTTGCATAACCACCAGAACAACAGTCTGTGTGCAAATGTGTAATCCATAAATAAAAAAACACTGTCAAATTAAAAAAGATGTGTAAACTCCAAAATATTCTTGCAAATATGAAATGTGTCTGCAAACGTAATCAGTTTCCACAAATAGGAAAATATCTGTGAATACATAAAATTATTTTACAAATAAATGAAAAGCATTTGTGTATCTTTCTAACATTTAAAACTTTTGAGCAGGAATTTGTGAATCCAGGTTTCTTTGTGTGAATGGAAACGTATTTATTTATTATATGCTGCCATATTTGCATTTTACACACATGGAGTATTAAAAATTTTTGCCAGTCCCAACAAGAAACCACTTGTGTCACATGGCCATTTTAGGATAGCACGTGACAACCTGCTGACATAATGACTGCATCTTAAATTAGATGCATGCTATCTTTTTAAGAGTGTTTTTATTTTTTATGTCAGTAATAGGCAATGTACACTCACTATTTTATTTTATATATATATATTATGTTTATCATATAGCACACACCTTTACATACATTTCTGTCTGAGTGTGAAAGGTACAAGTGGGGAAACTTTCAGCCCAACAGCCTAAGTGACTGGCCTGAGGGCTAGCTCATCCTTTATATTTTTCATGAATTCTTTCAAGTGGGTACAAGCCACAAAGCACTTCAGATCTTATTACAGAGCTCCAGACTATGTATTTCTGCTAAAAGCACTGATGCTCAGTCCCGACAATTTAGGAGCACCAGCACAACGTTTTGGGGCGCACCTTAAATCAACATGCAACGCAGCACATCGATATTTTGTCTGTATTACTGGTAAAAGCTTTGGTAGTAGACACTTTACAGGAATAACAATGTACCATTTTATTTGAAAGGGGAAAAGCTATTTAGCTCTTAAGTTTCAATATCTTTTAAGAGGTTACATCAGAGAGTTAATGTACACAATGTTCATTTTAAGTTGTGGAAAGGTAAAGACTGAAGGAAAGACAAAAAAAGCACTGCAGGAGCTTCTGTTTGCCGGTTTAAGCAAGAACAAGACAGAACCAATGGTTCACGATTATGAGGCTAAGATTTCAGTTAAGTGAAAATATAAATAAAAATCAACATATGGCAAAAATCCCCCCTTAGCCCTCTTTTGTGTTCCCACAGAGCCATGATTCAGTCAAATATATGATCAGTACATCTTAATATATTTCAGACTGAATGCCTCTGAACTATTATGTGGGATGTTCAAAACACCTGACAAACAATTTACTGTTTACACTCTCCTAACTGGCTAACTGTGAGCCAAAATCAATATTTGATCAGCCACTTTTAGTGTTTGTTCACATGATGTCACTCAAATAAATAAAAGGCAAAGGGCATAGGCTTTTCTCTTTCAGTTGCGAGTCGATGTAGCAGCATTTTTTCCCTTTAAAAAAATAAAACACCAGGCCATAGAGGCCATATATCATTCATATGTATGTGGGCCTAAGTTTGATAAGTTAAGCAAGTTAAACAACATACAGTATCTAAATTCCATTCAATAAATCACATTCCCTGCTACAAATTGAGGATTTGCTCATCTTACACTAGTCACCCTTTATGTATATCAAATCATTTATACTTGCTGCTTGTTTAATTGTAATCACCAGCATTGAGCCACACAGTATGCATGCATGGGGACTGTGGTGGGCGGGGTTAGGAAATAGACACGAAAAACTGAACATTTTGTTCCCTGGACTTTTCTAACGTAACAATGCCCTTTGATCTGCTACAACATAACATATTAGAAACTCTTCAGAAAAAGCTACAATCAGATGAAATGCAAAACTAACAACGCTGCATTAGTTGTTTTTTTCCTGTGTGCCCTCCAGCTCTCATTCATTCGGAGATGGAGATGAGTGGGCAATGTAGCGCGCTGCATTTCAGTAACAACAAAGCCAGTCAAAACTTTACACAAATAAAATTACTTACTGTAAAAACAATAACTGCGTTTCTCCTTGTTAACTAAACTGCCCCATATAGTCCTAATCTGATATTCGAAAAGCACCCTGTTCAGATATACTACATAGGGGCTGTAGAGGACAACGTGTACTTGAAGTTATGCCACATTTGCCCCTTACAAACACACAACATGGGCTCACGCTCATCTACCCAAAGTTATTACTGACTCATGCATCAGCACAGTTAAGAATTTATATAACGTTACGTAAATTCCGCGTATACTCTCTAAGCGGTACTTTTTCCAAATACCCTCACCAGGAGCGTTTACAACTTAATAGGTTGTCGACTATTTTGGGAATAAGCGTGCAGTGCACTTGAGTTTATTTATTTAAGAGTAAAGTCGCGCAGTGCGTGCCGGTCATTTAATTAAACACTCAAGTTGCGTTATTTGAATCCAGCCGCGCGCAACGCTCTCTGAAGAGCCAACACAACAGAGGCATGGTTATCTTGAGTATCTAAAGTCGGGGTCTGGGTACCATCGGAGACCCCCATGAGCCACGTAACCCCACCCCCGGGTTCTCATATTGACACGTGAGCATTTGGAAGAGTGACTCGACTAAGTTGGGGGCGGGGTGCTTTGAGCCCCGGGGTGCACACTCGCAAAGCTGGTAGAACTCTGCGTCTCTAACCAGAGAAGCTGGCGACAAATAGGCCTCAATTTCTATGCTAAGCCACGGGGCCTACAGGCAGGACTGTGGAAAAGCCATAAACCCGCACGAGAGACGCTAACGTTATCCCTCCCGTGCGAGCCGGCGTCCCACCGTAATCCCACGAGTGGGAGTCGCCATGGTCAACCAGCCTGGCCACCGGATAAACAGCTGGTGTGTCCCTAGACTGCAGTGTTAGTGCAACATTGCTGACTAACACATTACGTGGGATCACAAGCAGCGATGGGGGCTTTTGTCGTGTCTTGCTTATATAGAATAATGTGAGAGCATGGCTAACACTCAAAATGACAATTTATCGCGACGTCAGAGGCCCTTTGCTTGAAAAGACACAGTAATGTGCAGTATTGACGCGTTATCACATGAAGTGGAGGACGAACGTTTTAAAATATGGGGTTATATGCTCTACAAACGCCGCTTCAGTATGATTACACCAACTCACTTGCACGAGCAGCTAACACGTCGACAACATTTTGTAAAGCTAAATTAAGCTAACGTTAGCTAGCCAGGACCAGGGCCCTGAATGAAATAACAGCTTGACACCCGATTAACTTTGAAAGGCCTGCCAGTGAAAGCTGAAGGCTGCAACGCATCATCCCGCCACCGCAACCAATGAAAGAATGAGACAGAAACAATAGCAACAACGCACCTTTGGCTTTGACGTGCACTTTAGCGTTTTTCTTTGAAGCCATGGCGAGTCAGCAGCGTGGTAGACCCCTGAAAGAAGCGTAGTTGGGCGGCCGGAGACTGTACTTCTACAAGTGAAAAGAAATCAAAATTTCTTCTGCTGCCACATAAAACTCAGAACCACCCCGTCCACCTTTGGACTGGCAGCTCTGTAAACCAATGACAGACCTGACACACAAAAATAGGCGGGGTAGAAGAATTATCCAACCAATTAGTTTCGAGAGGCGTCGAGCTTATTCAACCGTGTGGATAGTCTTATCTTTGCCCCGCCCCCACCGCTCCTCTGGAACGTGGCAAGATGGTAGATCTGACAACGTGCTGCTGCTGCTGGTGCTCCCTACACTAATCTTGATGTCAACCTTACAAAATCTCTATTCAGACACATGCCAATACACCAGCACACACATGTATGGCTTTCTTACTAGACAGAGGAGATAATATATTTTATTTTTATTTATTCATCCTTTTTTTAACCAGGGGAACGTTGAGATAGGATATCTCCTTTTAAAGTGAGCCCTGGCCAAGAGCCAGCACAATTAGACAGTGTACAGATAACAAGTAATAAATAGACAATAGTAGACAACACAATGTTAAAAATAATTAGGCCCAAAAGAAGAATTTTTTTTTTTTTGAAAGTCATTCCTAGACTAGACAACATTTATGTTAAAAAAGTAAAACAAAATTATTTTAAAAACAAGAACATACAAACGAACATGATTCGTTTAGGTCAATACAGTTGTCTCATTTATATGTTAATTTTCTCTTGGGATATGGGAATGGATATACAAAATGTTGCATTTGATTTATGATTAAAAACAAAACAAAAAAAACTTTAAAGAGTTTTCCTGTCAGTTCCGTATGAACAACTAAATATGGTTGGTCAGAGCTGCTTCAGTAGCCTTATTGTAGTTTCTATGATACTGCAAGCCATGGGACTTTTATTTTACAGGTCACATTTGGTGGCCTGCTCAAGGGTACCTCGGCAGTGCCCAGGAGGTGAACTGACACCTCTCCAGCTACCAGTCCACGCTCCATATTTGGTCCGGACAGGGAATTTAACAGGTGGCCCTCCGGTTTCCAACCTTTTTTTTTGGGACTGCGCACTACTATGCATACTGCATACTTATGATACTCTCCACACACTCCACTCCATATCCATCAGTGCATGCTCTGACTGAGCTGGTCACTTGGGCTGCTTTCCCACTGCACAAACAAACCTAACCAAAACCTAAACCAAACTACACTTGTATTGCTAGAATCTGTTTTTTTGTTTAATGGGAAAGGTCACAATCGGCTTTCACCCCTGGGTCAGATGACTCATGCAGTAGCAACAGATATTTATCAGCTCATGCTTTGATCGGCGTCCATCAGTAGCGATGGGTCATACAACAACAGGGTGGACACACTAATTTTAGCCCCTTTCGCTGGCACAATGCAGTGACAGGCTGCCAGAAAACACCATGCGGTTCTACTCAAGCAGCAATCGAACATCGTTCCAAATTAGTCTGCACTGAGTGTGAAAGAAAAACTGTATAAGTTACACATTTAAACTTAAAAGGAGTAACAACCATAACATTTTAACTGGCCTCCATGCTGTTTTCTACTGTTTATTAACCTGCTTTCTGGCTTTCAGGAAGACATACTTGTCTGCTGCAGAGCTGTATATACAGCTCTGATCTGTCCACCTATGTTGCTAGGAAGGAAGATCCGCCACTGACTACTTGGTTTACATGAATGAACAGCAAGCTGGTTGCTAGATAATATTTTTGTAAATATATTTGGTCCACTGATGTATTTTCAGGCATCTTTAACTTGAACAGACAATACAAACAATATGTGGATGACCAGCTATCAGACCAGTAACACCATCTGCACTTAGCATAGGCCCTAGAGACCAACAGCACATGGTGGTGTGTGTTCAATAAACACAAATTGTAAATTTGCACCTATACAACATTCACAACTAGCTGCAAAGCTATCCACACACATACCTTCCAGCAGAGCACTGACCATGTTATCTCACAAGCATATCTCACATTTGGTGATCTCACAGTAAACACAGCCCCAGGGTGTTTACAATGCTGTTCTCATGTATGTATGGTCAAGTGATTGAGGAAAGCTTTGAATTAACCTAATCACCGTGTGATGAAGGGATTTTGAATGTCAGGTGTGATCTAATCACCTGAATAGCACTAAATTTGCATGATAGGTGGGTGTTTGTGGGGGGTATATGGTCTCACCCACAAGTAAACCGCAAGTAAAACTCCTCCTGGCTCCCTGTACAGATTCATTTGGGGGGTTATACTATGATTATTGCAATCCTGTCTCCTACAGTACAAAAATGCTCAAATACAATCATTTTGGCTTATATGTTTTAGGGTAAATGTCGTGTCACTACGGGAAACATTAAATTTTCTTACAATACATTATGTTCTGATACAACAGTGATACACAGAGGTCGTTGTGTTTGCCTGGGCAATACCAGCTTGACTTCAACAATAGAGACTGCTTGCATCCCAGCTCATGCTGTAAGTCAGCACTGACTTTTTAATAATTTTGGACTGCAACTAATTATCATTTTAATTATTGATTATTCTGCCAATTATTTTCTGCATTAACTAAATCATTGATTGATGAAATATGATGTGATACAGTAACTCAAGAGACCATAGTTATGATTCAGTCACTCCTAATGTAGTCTGCGGGTAAGCAATCTGTCGCATTGTGAATACTAAAGCCGCGCTTACACTTGGTATTAAGATGTGTCTTGAGCCTCTTTTACACTGTCTCTTCAAGGTAAGAATTTCACACCATTTATTTAGCTAATCATCAGGCTAATTAGATTATATCACTGACTCTGATGGCAAAATAGATTCAGCTTTTTAAAAGTTCACAGCTTCAACCCTGTTTCCACTGAGAGGACAGTAATAATCAGTGGTATAGGGGTAGTTGATGAAGTGGGTGTCCTACTAGGTACATGTATAGGTTTCGGAGGAGGAGGTGGGTATACTTGCATGCAAATAGCTTTTAGGCTGATTGGTTGCTTTACTGCAGACAACAAGAAAGCAGGAATTTCACACCATTATGCTGCCTCACTGTTCTGTAAAAAAAGGTACAATCACATAATAGGGGACAGAATTGTCTCACCTTGGAGCCAGGAACAAAGGTAATAACAGCGCCGAAACAATGTCTGTATAAACGGAGCAGCTGACAGGACAGGATCACGAGTGGCATGGGTGTTATGTTTTGACAAAAACAAAGAAAACTGAAGTCCAGGAGCTCCTTACCCTCCAAGCAGAGGATGAGATCAGCCACCATATAACAGAGACAGTAAATGATTGCTATTGCCATGGTAATGCCATTGTTATTGTTTAGAAAGCGCTACCGATGTATGTTGTATGTCACACAAAGGCCAACGCTGTTATTTTAAATGTCATGCCTGTCACGCTTCTTTTGATTCTGCAATGCCACCATACTTTCTAAAATCACACAGTGGAATGATGCTGCTGTCATGTTGTTCTATGTAAAAATACAAATTAGTCCAAAAGAAGGGAATTTGCAGTGGCTCTACAGGGAAATCTCTGTGTAAAAAGGGCCTTTGCTGATCGGACCACAAGTGGACTGCTCTAAATACAGGTGTGAATGCAACCGCAATGCATGTCGAGATCCAATCACTAAGACCACATTTGTAGGTGGTTTGGGGTGCTTATAGCCACACTCTTGTGTCCTGCTGGACCAGAATGTAGGTCTCTCATACTCAGCTGATATCCTTGCTTATCTGACTCTTCCTTGGCTAAGCAAACTTTTGGTCGTGGCTGTTACACAGGTTACGCAGGTTATGCAGCGAACTGTCAGTTAAATGTCTGCCTGGTTAACATGAGCTAACACAGCACCAGCTGTTAAACAGTTCTGGCAAAGTTTAAGACACCAAAACAGTTTTGATGTGCCGTTAAACCTGTTAATAATCATTAGGTCAGAGTTAGCCATATGATGCTAACAGCTAGCCCTGACACACCAAGACAACAGTCGGCCGTTGGTCAAAGTTGGTTCTGTTGGTGAGCATCTGCCACCCTCATTGGAGCGGGGTTGGCCCTTGTCAGCAGTAGTTGGCCTTTTTTCCACTGATTCAGCATGTTGAATTGGCATCAGCATAGTGGAGCCCGTCAGCGAATTAAATCACTCTGATAGTCTTCTGGTTTCCCTTTTTGAATGGTGATTACAGACGACTGCTGTCTGCTGGTATGGAGAAGTATGTCTCTCTCAGACAGACATATGTGTTTGTTGGCTGTTGGTTTGGTGTGTTCATGTTCAACTTTTTGGCCAAGACACGGAGACACGAGGCGATGTTGCAGGGGGCGTTCGTCACAGCTTGTTCTCCGACATTGGTTTAGTGTGTCTGGGCCTTGACAATAATGGACTCTCACCAACCGTCCCCGACGTGGAGCTTACACTCCTGCAGCAGTTTAGCACAACAAACCTCCCACCATTTAAACACTACAACATACTTAGTCTTTGCAAATGGAAATGAATTCCAGGGTCATTGGCATATAGAGCAGGGAAGTGAGATCTGATCACAGGTGGTCACTCGGGAAGCATGTGGAGATGTATTCTAATGCAAAGTGTGATCAGACAGACAAAGAGCTGTCTACTTGTGATCAGATAACCCAAGATGCATGTTAATGCCAGGTGTGAACAAGGCTTAGATCAGATAGAAAGCTTAAAGCTGCACAGGCCTATCACCTTGTGGGCTCACTATCTGCTTTGTGATGGATAGGGCGTGGGTGCAGTATCTGTAGGGCAAAGGGTAGAGTGACTGTTCCATAGAGAAAAACAAAGTGTTGTAGAAAGGACAACTGTAGAGAAGTGTTCAGGGTGGTGGACAAGTCTTTATAGTCCTACTTAGACAATTAACGCTTTCATTTTCTATGATGGGAACAGCTTCAGGGGCATAGTTGAGTGGAGTGACCTCTTCTGTCTGATCACAATGACGTGTCAATGGGCTGCTATGTTAGCCTTTATTGTTGCATGTATATAAAAATTTGTAGTCCTGTAGACTGTTATCAAATGAAAATGAACAGCTTTATGTCTTTTTTTGTTTGCAAGGATTTAACAGGAAATACATCAATCTCTCCTGTTCCTGCTCTGGAGTTTCCTTCCTGACACAAGAATATCTGGAGAAAAGGCAGCAACAAATGGAAGTGCATTGCTGTACAAGATGTAGGTGCAGCAAGAGGTTTGAAAGATGTATTTCTGCATAGTGGCCTCAGTCACTGGACAGCCAGCTAGCTGTGCTTTGGTTCCTACGGACTTTTATATTTTACTTATAGGTACACATACAAAAAAAAACAACTAATTTGACAAATTCTGATATTTTTTATTTAATTTTAAGAAAGGATTTGGGTTGGGATGTGTGTATGTGCACGTGTGAGCATCTGTTCTGAGTCTTAACCATGATGACTGTTCAACAGGCCTCCGCTGAGTCTCAGCGCTGTCCCTCAGCTCTCTCCCACCCTCTGCTGACAGAGTTCAGAAGACATCCATTTTTTTCTGGATGGCCTGAGTTTCTCTTAACCAGCACTGGTGTCACTGTAACATGTGGCTGTCCTCCAGACATCAGAATGTGTGTCTGTGCCCTCTCTGTACCTCCCTGCAGATTTTTCCATCAGTTTGGAGGAGAGGTTATTAAGGGAACTTTGCTGTTTAGACAGCGCTGAATACTACATCAGTTTGGCTGGATGGATCTCTAAACCAAAGAGATGCAACAGGAGCCCTGTCCGTCATGTGTTTGTGTATTCGTGATGATACTATGCAAGTGCATCTGCGACAAGCCCCTGCTCCTCCCTATTCAAATTCCCTTGTGGCACCTGCACACACACGGAGCTCCCTGCAGAGCAGCATCACATCTCCCTTAACTGCCTTCAGGGACAGCCAGGTAATGATAGTGTTTGCCTTAAGCCTTGGCATTGTTTGTCACTCTTGTGAAATAAACCACTATTAAAATGTCTAAATACAGCCAGTCTTATTTAGGCAATAACCCACCATTAAGCCAGACAACAAGTAAGTAAACTAGTCCGGCGTATATCCCAATTCTCTGGCAGATTGGGGTTCACCAGCTGCACTGCCTGAATTGCTTTCTCATTTCCATCTGTCTTTTTAAAGCAAAACTTCATTTGAAATAATGTTGACATCTCCCACATTGTGTCTCTGATAAACAAATTAAACAAAAATGACAGTTTGAGGCTGTGGTGCATTAAGAGCACTGAGGAGGAGCGCAGAGCTGCATGTGTCTGTTCTCTGGGATACTTTAAGAATATTTTAGGCTAGGCAAGGCAAGGCAAGTTTATTTGTAGAGCACAATTCGTACACAAAGTAATTCAAAGTGCTTTACAGAAGAAGAAAATGCATTAAAATCACAATACAAAATAAAAACATAAATAATCATTATAAAATTAACTTTAAAAGAGAAGAGTGCAGATAAGATCCTTTCAGTCATATGCACAGTGAAATGGAGCTGTTTTGAGCCTAGATTTGAACATTGTCAGAGTAGAGGCCTGTCTCACATCTTCAGAAAGACTGTTCCAGATTTTAGCTGCATAAAACTGGAGCCCTGATTCCCCATGTTTAGTCCTGACTCTGGGCACCAGCAGGAGGCCGGTCCCTGAGGTCCTCAGAGTCCGAGATGGTTCATATGGCACTAATATGTCAGAGATGTACTTTGGTGCTAGGCCGTGGAGAGACTTGTACACAAGCAGAGCTGCTTTAAAGTCTATTCTCTGAGCCACAGGAAGCCAGTGTAGAGACCTGAGCACAGGACTAATGTGCTCGTACTTCCTTGTACTTTAAGGCTATTTAGAAGATGATTATAAGAATTAGTGCGCTGCTATTGAAAAAGGGGAGGGGGGAGGAGAGGAGGATAACAAATTGAGAAAAGAGAGAGGAGAGGCAGTTAGCCTGATGGTGGTTGGTTTATTATTTATTTATTTATTCAGAGATGAGCATTTTTCAATTTGGCTACTTTACTTTATAGATAACTAAAGTTGCCACAATGAGACATTTTTCTTTATTGTTGTCTGTTATAAATACATGATGTAGAAAGTGAATATGTATGTGTTGCAGCTGCTAGGTTATATACAGTTTGGATATGTAGGCACCTCAGACATTTCCCTGCTCATTACTATGCACAAATGTACTGTATGTATCTATATTTAGGCCTCAAGGTCCCGGCAAATAGAAACATTTTTTTCTCTTCTTCCTCTTCTTTTTTTTTTTTTTTTTGTTGCACCATCACTACACGCAGGCAAATAAAAAAAGTGGAATATCCTTTTATCCACTTGAGCACCTGCCCTGCGAAATATATGTGCATGGAACTGGTACAGTAGTATCAATTACACAATTGATCAGTTGACCTGAAGAAGTGTTTTCCATGTCCCCCTTTGAAAGCTGATAAGTTACATTGATGATGGCTGTGCTTTTTTAATGATTGCAATGTAATACAGCAATTAGTAGTATTAGCTTATGAGCTGCTCCTGTGATAGACAAGTCAAGATGTCAGCTGTAAAAAAGGTCCACATATTTGTCTCTGGTTGCGTGCGGAGCCCAGAGGGGTCCATCTCAAGATTTGGAAAATACTGACCTTGAGGGTGGAGACAGCAGGGCAACATGAACTGCAAGCTGCATACATTAACACTTACCAAGATACTTAATTTAAGTTACATTTCCTGCACAAATGTTTTTGTTTTGTTTTTTTCTTCTACCATGTCTTTATTGTTTGAGGAGTGTTAGAATGTTTTGGAAAAAAATACTTAACACATTTGGATACCTGTGTGTGTATGTGTTAACTACATGTATGACAACTTTACCACAGTCTGCTGCCCTGGACAAACCATATGCCACAAGTGTTTTTCATGCATAATGCTTTGCTGTTGTAATACACTGAGGGAAACTCAGCAGCGTGTCTTAAAGGGGAACTGTGTGGACACAGGAAGTTGTTGATTAACTTGAAGATTTCATCAAATCTTTTTGCATCACATCAACAGACAAAAGAGACAAATCAAATCTCTGTTAATCACTGTATGTTAAATAGTTGTTTTCATGTGAAATATCGTCCATTTCATTTGTGAAATATCTCAAGGTCCAAAGTCAAATCTATATGTTTTTTTTTTTTTTAACATTTAAAGGGTATTTACATTCAATTGTGAAAAATGAGTGTGATGTGATGCAGTGATGAATCCAGGCAAGCTGCCAGTTATGCAAGTCTTTCAAGTTACAATTATGCATTGTTAATAAATCTTATAACTACAGTATTTATTGTTGTTAAGATACTAGGCATGACACCTGAAACCAATAGGTCTACAAGGGTCAGCAAAATCTGTAAACAACTAAAGTTTAATGTAAAGGAAAAAGTCATCATGATGTCAAACTGTTTCTAACTATGTCATCACACTGTTCAATTACAGAAATGTTGCATTTCAGCAAGTTGTGTATGTATGGTAGGTGGTGTAATGTTAACCAGACATTATTGCAATGTTGCTTTCAGAGGAAGTTAGTGGTTGAAGAGATGATGGAAGATAGATTTCTGCAGTTCATACCTGGCAGGGACACAAGATAGTCAGTCTGTTGACAGGTTAATGGACCTGCATTTGTATTGCATCTTTCTAGTCATCTGGTGACCACTCAAAGCGCTTTTTACACTAAGAGTCACGTTCACCCATTCACACACACATTCATACACTGGTGGCCATTCAAGTCTACTCAGTTTTTTAACACACTCACACACCGATGGAACAGCCATCGGGAGCAATTTGGGGTTCAATATCTTGCTCAAGGATACTTCAACATGCAGGCTGGAGGAGTCCAGGATTACACCGCTGATCTTTCGATTGGTGGATGACCCGCTCTACCTCTGAGCCACAGCTGCCCCTAACTGACAGGTAGTCAGAAACACACAGGTTTGTTAGTATGTTGGGGACATTTGTGAATTACACAAAGTCTAAAAGACTTAGGTGCTTCTCAGTCAATATATAGTTAATAAGTGATCTATTGTTGAAGTGTCATTATTTCTTCAGTCCTAGTATTGGTAAGGAAGGCAATATCCTTAGCCTAACCCAGTCACCAGAAAATATGTTGGTACTGTAAGTTTCTGTTAACCTAGATACAGTTGCCTATTGAAGCAGGTACACTGAAACTTTACTTTTCAAAAACATTGTGGTTAACATGTAGTTATGTTTAGGCATGAATACCACCTGGTTATGGTTCGGAAAAGATTGTGTTTTGCTTAAAATACCTGGTTTGGGGAAAAACAGGAATGACCTACTAAAAAGGGGGCTAAAAACTTGCAGGAAGAACAGTGATAGGTCTCTAAAAAGCACCCATTGTGGACAGCAGCTTGACAGGTGTCTTGCCTAGATGTCATGCCATCCACCACCTCCTCCACCTCCTAATGACAATGTCAGCTCATATACAATGCCACTTCAGAGATGTTGATATGGTACGTATGAAACTTACAAATGTAACATATTTGTGGTTTGCAGAAATGTACAGTGGCACCATTTTCTTCTGGTGATTGGGCTGCCTAACGGATCAAGCACTAAAGCCCAGCCTTTATCAGTGAACCTCATACTGCGCATCAAAAATTAGCTTAATTTTCTGTTGTCCCAATGTTAGCAGGTTTTAGACAGAACACAGTAAACTACTATCTGCACAAACTGACTTGACAACAGCCAGGGCACAGAGGGGAGGTCATGACAACTTACAATATCTAAAGTACATGGCTTACAATCTGTACAAAACAAGGACATAATTATTTGATTTCGATCTGAGATCTCTAATAATGTGTAGAGAATTAACAGTGGAGGAGAAAGCCTTATACTGTGTAGGCCTACTTCTTTTTATCATGCCAACAGTGAACTATGGTTGTAATAACATTGTAGACTGAGCCCAGGCATTTGTGTTTTGCACTGTTGGAGGGTAGACAATGTTTACCAGACAGAGCAGGCCTGATAGACATGTTTACTGAGCTGCTAACACTGATCAAAGGTCTGTGCAGTGACAGAACACAGAGAGAGACACAGAGAGAGGAGGAAGACAGTAAGACTGAAAGAAAACATGCAAGGTCATGAAGGTAAACCTTAGAGCTCAATAAAGCTACATTACTGAGGCAGTCTTTTGTACCAATGAGTAAATATTAATCGTAGAAGATGTATTGAGATATTTTACTTAAAAAGATCCAGTATGTAGGAATAAGGGGCATCTATTGCCAAAAAATGGGATATAATATTCATGACCAAGTTTTCTTTAGTTCATAATCACCTAAAACTAATAATGTCTTTTTGTTCCCTTAGAATAAGCCATTTACATCTACATACTGAGCAGGACCCTAGAAAGTGCATCAAGCTTTGAAGCCAATTGTTGTAGTGGCCAAACAGTGGATTACACTGTCTCGTGATGCCATGTGGCCCAAAAATACTTTTTCCCATAGACTTACATGGCAAAGTAGACGTCTTTAAATCAGTGGATACATTTTTTTAACATCACAACCCGCACAAAACGACTCATTTTACTATCAGAATTGATCCATTTGATCTGATAACATTTATAAACACCCCATGACCCTGGGTTCATCACTGATGGTGTGTCCACGCCACACCGTGTTTCAGAGAACTATCTTACGACTGGCCTAGCCGGTGACCCCATACTGACGGATTTCTGGACACAAGACATGAGCAATGGACAACAAGAGCAACCTGTTTTTGTGGCAAGATCTGTAAGAACTTGAGAGATCTGAGGATCCACCAGACCAAGATGTGCTTCACAAAGAGGAAGCAAGTGGAGCAACACACAGAGCCAGTGCCCAACGCTTCAAATTGGATGGAATTCTTATTCCATTGGTATCAAAGAAGCCCATTGGGAGCCTGGGAAAGATCTTCTGCAGCACCCTGAAAAACAAGGTAGCAGTTCAGTAAACTCACACGGACCTGAAAACCTGGCCATCAGCAGCGGATAAGTCAGGTCTCCCAGGGAAGTTCAAGGCATGGATATATCAGCATGGTATCCCGCCAAGACTGCTGTGGCCACTGTTGATGTACAAAGTCCCAATTTCCATTGTGGAGGCCTTCTAAAGAAACACCAGTCACTTCCTGCACTGGTGGCTGGGCCTGCCTGTCTAAAAAGCATTGCCCTTTATGGACACCCCAACGAGCTGCAGCTTCCCTTCTCTAGCCTGACAGAGGAGTTCAAAGTCACCAGAGCCAGGGAGGTGTTTCTTTACAGAGACTCATCTGACACCAGAGTCTCCTCCGCAGGCATCACGGAAGAAGGGAGAAGGTGGCAGGAAACACTGGAAGCAAGGAAGCAGTCAAACAGACAGAAGCGAGGCTGAGACATGGTGTCCTGGTAAGATCAGTTGCAGTTGGACATGCTGGTCTTGGTAGCCACACAAGACCACAGTGCGATAATGCCCAGAGAAGAGAGAGAAGCAGCTGGTTTAGGGGGAAATCCATGCAGAGGTGGAGGGGGAATGCTGCAGCAGGAAAGTGGCCATGTGCCAGCAAGATGCTTGGATGAGATGGGACCATGCATCTGCCCCGAATATCACCTGGATAGAACTATGGTAAGAACTAGCAAGACTCAAGTTTCTGATCCAGTCAGTGTATGGTGTCCTCCCAAGCCCATCCAACCCACATTGCTGGGGGCTAGCATGTCCACCGTGCCCAGCAAAAGGTTCCCCAGAGCACATCCTGAGCTGCTGCCCCTAAAGCCTTGGAATAGAGGAGACACACTTGGCGCTATGACCAGGTGCTGAAGGCAATGGCTGACATCATCTGCACTGGAATCCAGCAGAGCAAACATCAGCTCTCAGCAAGGCACAACATCACCTTTGTCAGAGCAGGGGAGAAACCTCAGGCAGAGTGCAAGGCCTCAACTGGGCTGCTAGCCTTGGCTTGCGACTGGCAGCTGAAAGTGGACTGTAGGAAGCAGCTAAATTTCCAGAGCATGCTGCAAGGACATCACTCAGGCCAGGATAGGTCTTAACATCTGATTCCACAAAGCAAGTAGTGTTGCTGGAACGTACAGTCCCCCGGGAAGACCAAATGGAGGAGGCTTATGAGCAAAAGAAGGCCAAATACTTTGTGCTGTCAGAGGCCTGTAGAGTGAGTGGTTGGTCGCCGTGAGCCAATCGAGGTGGGCTGCAGGGGTTTCCCAGGGCAATCTGTGCACTGGGCACTCAGGCTCCTTGGCATCAGAGGGTTGCAGAAGAGGAAAGCCACCAGAAACATCAGTGAGGCAGCAGGAAAAGTCTCAAGATGACTGTGAATCAAAGGAGGAGATCCATGGTGTTCCACGCTGCTTGGACACAAGCCGGAGACTGATCACTCCCAGCTAGGTCACCCAGGTGAGAATGTCTGATAATCAAAGATCCAAAATACCCTATGACCCCAGGTTCATCACTGATGATGTGTACAAGCCGCACCATCCAGGTGTTTCAAATAACTGGAAAGTCAAGATTGCATCAGTCTATCTCCATTCAGCTTAGCAGAGCGCTAAACTGGAAGTAACTGTCTCAGCCAGTGGAAGGTTTTAGTGCATCTGCTCTATGGGCCACACAGTTCAGAAGCAGTGCCGATCATCCAGGTAATTGTCAGTTTAACTTTTTTGGCTTCAGGCGCCACTGAGAAACTTTCACAGGAATTAACGGGGCCCCTCCTCCAACACTGTATCCAGTTCTCCTTTTACATCCACGGTCCTTTTCCATGGAGTCCGCCACGTTGTTTGTACAGTAGCCCAGAATGGACTAACCAAACACTGGCTCTAGATAAGGCATTTGCATTTTTGAGTCAGCCAAGTAGTTCTCCTACACATTTGGCACACAGGAGGATTTTAGTTGGTTGCAATCTGCAACCTCATCACTAAATCCTTCCCACTGGAACTTTAGGTTAAAGTAGCTATATTTCAATTTAGAAACACCCTGTTATGAATAGAAGTCACTCAAAATCTTATAGTATGAGGCAAGGGATCTCTGTCTATCTTTCTTTCGGGGAGTCCCTTGCATATCACAAGAATCGTTTATCCAATCCACTTTACACTTGGTGAGTGCATTGCTGGGGACCCAAGATTGCCTTTTCAAATTTGGTGCAATTTGGCCACACAACACATTCAATATTATTAAAATTTGAATAAACAAGTGGATAGTACTCTATTTCTCTGTGCAGTGGTGGGGATGGGGTGTCAGGGCTATGCAGAGAGCAAACTGTAAATCAAGCATGTCATGTCTCGCCATGCATATTCGGTGTTTCTGACTAAAAGTAGATCTTTGGTTGTTTTTTTGCCATGTTAATTTATAACCAGGGAAAGAATAAAGCCAGCACAGGCCAGTACTCCATACCACTAAAAGATTCAATGTCAGTTAGTGCACACTACTGAGAAGAGGGGAGAGCAGCTGCCTGACTGAACCAGTTCATTTAAGTTGGAAAGATTTTCACATTTGAACTCCTGGGTCATTAATTCAGAAGAGAAACATTGATAAAACACAAACTACGCGTCTTTCCAGCTGAGACAACACGCTACATTTCATTAAAGCAATTCATCCTCTGAGCAGACAGACAACGTTGCTGTACTGCGTGTGTGCAGCCTGTGAGCAGAGTGAGAAGGGACCGTCTGCGAAGTGCAGCACCGAAAAGAGAAATATTCCATAAAATTCACTCTTATACAGTGTAGTGTCACCAAAAATAACTTCACTTTTAGAAAATTGTTTTGATGTGGCTAATATTTTAAACTTAAATAACAGAAAAACTGAATTAAGTCCTAATATTAGTCTGATTTTTAATTTTTTTTCTAATTAAGTTAACGGTTTTGTCAACTCTAAAATTATTCATTGGCCCTTACACCATTAAACTAAATTGTTTGCTGTACATGATGTCAAGTGTTCTAATTTTAGTAAAATCTGAACCTGCAGTGTAACCAGTAACATGGCTCTGTAAGGTAAATGTGGTAATATAATGTTTTCCTCTGAAATAAGGGGTACACAGTAGGTTAGGAGTATACCACTGAGTTGCAAATTTTTGAAGTGCTTTGGCAGCCTTTTGTAAGTTATTTTGGGGTACAATGGATGAAAATAGCAACATGATTCAATTTTTATCTGATCTATTCTAATCTAAACATCATAATAAGTTTATAGCTGTCTGGTTCCAGGTGTGTTGCTCAGGAACCAAGGAAGTGCAGTGCTGAGTGTGAAGCTGTTTGCATGAGGATTCTTGAGAAAGCTGCAAGCAGCAACACCACAAGTCAAGCAATGATAGTTCCTGTTCTGACCAGGCAGGTTTTGAAGGGGCACTGCGCTGCTTAGCATAAAAGCATTACAGTATTGTCAGAATGTACTTAGCAAAAGTATGCAGCCATAATGGTCTCAGTCAGTGTTACTGTGATATTCTGTGAAGTTTATGTTCATGTGTTTGTGTCCTGTTCCTGTTTCATTTGGTTAAAAAAGCGTATATACAGTATTTTCATTTTTTGACCAACAGATCAGATTTAGTTGTTTTTTCTACAAAATTCAAATTGGCATTGTCTATGCCCCTGTTGTACACTGTACTTGATCCCTTTTCACTGTGCACTGCTTTCTGAGATTAAATATCTACTATCAGTCCCTTGACAAACTCACTCAATTTTATCATCTCTTTTGCATCGACATGTTGATCAGTCCTTTAATAAAATCAGCTGATACGTTAACATGTTAGCAGTGGATATGTATGACACATCTACCTAAGATAATTCTCTACTTGAATAGGAAAAAGGTTTGTTACTGAATGACGCATTCTGTTGCTCTCAATGCTGTTGAGCTGAAATGTGACTCCGGTGTAGTTTCTGCCTGAGACAGTATTCTCCATCATGTACCAACTCCTTAACTTGAAAAAACGAAGAAAATGAATTAGAGCCTTTGCACAGAAGTTTTGCTACACACCTTTTATTTCCAACATTTTGAAAACCTTCAGTTCATTGACCCATTGCACAAATATGTCCTGTCTACTCATTACCAGACATATAGGAATACAGGAAATATTAATAAGATCTTTCTGATTTAAAAATAACTACAATCACATTGTATATGTCAAATTTGTATAAACAGTTAAAGGTGTTTTACCACATGAGCTCATAAATTGAGCTTTTGTGTTTGTTTTTTTACCTTTATGTTATTGTAGAGTCAGTATCATTGGATATGCTCAGAAAGGACCAAGTGGCAAAGAAAAACATTCATTCTTATTTTTTAAAAGGAGCTCTTTACGATATTCAGAGCATATTTATGATTCAGAGGTTGTTACCACATGGCTGTCAACATGGAAGTGGATATGCTGGCAGCTAACTGATGATGCTAACAGTGTTTACAGCACTAACAATGGCACCTGTATTGACAGAGCTAACAGTCAGTACGTTTATATGCACAGTTAAGTGGAGCGACAGTTCTAACTCCTCTAGGCCATTTAATTGGACTACTGTTCTTGTCCAAGTATACAAGCACGGGAGGGGAATCAATTTATTAACCGAAGAATGTTCAGCTCTGCTACAACAGGTGGCGATATGCCCCCTTTCAGCTTGTTCGTACTTTTTTTGGTTGACCTATTACATCAAAGATCAAACAATCTCCATTCCATGTTTTCCTCCCATCTATTTTTCAAAAAAATATTGAACTATTTCAGCTGATACAGCATAAACTCTGTCTCCTCGTCCATCCAAATATGCACAGCTCTGGACGTAGATTTCACCTAGATGTTACTGGGTTCTTCCTCTGTTATGCATTTAAAGCTATCTGGTCCAGGTCAAAGACCGAGGCGGAAGCTGTGGAGCATGTGCAGATCGCCTCGACCAGTTACAGTCTGATGACTGTGTACATGTGGGAGTAATTTGACTCCCGATCACATTATCTGGGTGTGTTAATCCCACTGTGACAAATTCGATTTAGTATAATATCAGTCAAACCAACATGTTTACATGTATATAAAAAAGTCTGGTTTTAGTCAGACTAACACAATATATCGATTTTCTCTAATGCCATATAAACGTACTGACTGTTTACGTGGAGGGGAACTGGGGGGTGGGTGCTGCCCGTAGCGAGGCGCCCACCAGAAGCATAGTTGCCTGAAATCAGCGGTAACCGCTGTATGTGTTCGGCTACGATTAGCTAGCCAGCGGGATACACACTCACAGGGACTCAGATGCACTAATATACATGCACTGCCAGACCATGTACCACAACAAAGAACAGAGAAGCTCAGATTACAACACACACAGAGGGACCATGACTTCACTTTCGCTTTACATAGCAAAAAGTGGTTTGATGGTACATTAATGCTGAGTTTTATATAGAGCTCCTTTAAAGGGTGAAGTAAATAGCATAAATCTTTTATTATGAACCTATTATAAGTTTTCCAACAATTGATAAAAATAATTAGAAACTCAGTGTGAACAGCAAGTTCACATGTTTTACAATACCTGGGTATATGGCATAAGTGCATAATATAGTCAAAGGTTTCTTGTCATAAATAGAAAGAAAACATGTAAACTTTTAAACTGTTAAACTGTTATCAACCCTCTTGTGAGTCTGAAATAAAGTTTGAATAGAACTGACAAACTAAAGTTAAAATGATCAGCCATGAACAAATAGAGCACTGGATGGATTGATTTGACTGGCTGATAAGATGAATGTCTGGAAGGAGTGATGAGTTAGAAGGAAGTCAAGGTTCATGCTCGTCTGTAGAGCTTCTGTCCACAGTGACATAAAAACACACTATTATGGAAACCATTTAGCTTCCAGGATTTTTTCGCAAAGCATCAAACTCTCACAGTAGCAAGTTAAGTTCACAGGTTTTTCAGAAAGTTTGTCTCTTGGTCCTCTGGTTGAAGGTTGGTGCCCTGCAGCTGTGGCACAAACCTCCTAATAGCAATTCATCCCTGAGCTCCACTGGAGAATTGGCTGTTGGAGCAATCCCTGAAAAAAAACATGTCCATATAGTAACATCCAGCAACATTCACGTAAAAGTGAAAGATCTGATAAGGTAGGTTTGTTGACACAGGAACCTTTAGATCCAGTTTGTACTCCATGACACTTAGCAGCTGCAAAAGAGTTGGCTCAAATAAATGAACAAAACTGTCAACACTGAGCAGCTAGCAGATACTAGCAAAATTCTTAAACATGAATTAAAAATGTATCAATCACATATGAAAACTTCAATATTGTGGGAAAAATATACTTGTTTGCTTTTGATGAGCAGATTGATAACAGTTAAATGTTGTGTTTAACACCCAGTTCAGACCAATGATTCACAACGAGACACAACAACAAATGTTGCAGAGAAAAGTTGCAGCGGTGTGAACTGGCTGGTCTGAGTAGGACTCAAGTTGGCTGATGGTGTCTCCTGCAAATCAGCTGGTCAAATCTCCGGCACCTGGTTTTAAAACAAAAAGCATGTTGCCTGTTTCTATAGCTAATCGATTTGTACTGAAGTCAGCTGGTCAAATCAAAATGACCGCAGACGCAAAATTGCACTTACTGCAGCAGGTGCTCCATCCCTGCTAAGCTCTCTGTTTCTGTCCTTGACTTGTGCCGGTGCTGCTCGCTGTATACGCTTATGCACCTCAGGCACACACATTTTAATGGACTGATTAACTGCTGCTGCTTATTTATATCATTGTGGCGTACTGATCATGAATACAGCCCATCTGTTGCTTGTTTTGTTCCTTTTTTGCCATTTCATCACTCCTACAAATGCAACTGTAGCCAGTATCTCTCTCCCACTATCCTCATTCATATTTTAAGAAGCTACAAATTATATTCAGCCACAGAATAAGCCTGAAAAGTTGGAAATCAGAATGGAAATACAGAGAGTTGTTGCATAGAGATGATACAACATCTCATCTAGCTGCACTGGTGTGAACGGGCAGGTTTTTAGAGCGTTTAGAGGCGCAATGCAAACAGTTGCCTGTTTCAACTCATCTCGTTGCGAATCTTTGGTCTGAACTGGGCTTTAAGTACAGAAATGGAATCAGGATGTGGTTAGCCCACACCCCAAGAAAGTGTGTCAGGCTTTAAAAACTAATCTAACACAATGTCCAATCTGTGAGACCTCAACTTCCAGCCCTGTCAAAAAGACTTTCTTTTCCCCACAGATTTACACTGTGGAAGAGACATCTGTAAATCAGTGAATATATTTTTTGAGCATCACAGTCCCCATGAAATGACTCCTTTCACTGATGGGATTTGACCCATTCAGTCCGATAACATTTGTAAAGTCTTGAGGAGCCACATGATTAAATCATTTTGTTCCTGTTCAAGTTAGAGGAAGGCTAAACTGGAAGTTAGCTGCTTAGCCTGCAAAGTCTTTAGTGCGCCTACTCTGTGGGCCCAACAATGTAATCCAGGGACTTCTACTTTCCAGGTAACTGTATACACAGGAAGTCAAACTACCTGAATTTCAGCTTCATGCCCATGAGCAACTTTCATTGGAATGAAAGGAGCCCCACCTCCAATGCTGTTATTGTCTTTATACGTCCATGGGTTAGCCTAGCGTAGGGTAAAAACTGGAGGGTAACCAAGAGCTTGACTCTTTTCAAAGTAAAAACATGTCCACTGATGATTCCTTATTCATAACATTGTATCTTGTTTGTTTCACCTGTAAATGAACAGAAATGTAAAAACAACAATTTGTGGTTTTAGGGTCTTTCAAACAAAAAAATTGTAATTGTCTGCGTTATTGTTCAGTGGTACATTTGCTCTGCTCTTTTAACACTGGGTTGTGTTGTTATTGTGCTGCCTGTCGAGCATCTTTAATCCGTCCTGTCAGTCTTCCGGTTTCCCTCTTTGAATAAGGAATACAGATTACCATGGCATGCTGGTATAGAGTTATTTCTTATCAGGCAGGCTAGTTTGCCGTCGGCTGTAGCAACGCAACAGACAGGTTTTTTTTGGGGAGTTTTTCCTTATCCGCTGTGAGGGTCTAAAGGACAGGGGGATGTCGTATGCTGTAAAGCCCTGTGAGGCAAATTGTATTTGTGATATTGGGCTTTATAAATAAAATTGATTGATTGATTGATTGATTGATTGATTGATTGATTGATAGCTTTCATCACCTCTTGTTCTGATGTTTGTTCGATGTGTCTTGGCCATTAGGGGAGTTATTTACTGTAACTATTTCTTGATAAATAACACCCAGCACTTCTGTGCAACTCATCTCCCAACTTCCACAAAACTCATACATTGTTGTGTTTACATTTCTTTTTGTGGACAGGTTCAAATATATGAGACAGTTAGTAAGCCTTTTTTCCTTTTTTTACTTACACAGCCATGTAGCTGTTTCCTCCTAAGCTAGGCTAACTCCGAACTGACTCACAGTGTGTCTCAAATCGCATACTTCTGTACTAAACATTTAATATTTTGAGTGCGCTAAGTGCGTTCACACTTCATAGTACAGGAAAATGCAGTGTGCTACTGGCGCACTGAAAACAGTTAAAAGTTGAGTGTGGAGTGATGAACACCTCTCACCCTTAACAGTTGCTGCCTTCTCAACTTTTGACATGGCGGT
>CM048926.1:36205722-36258222 GCA_026686955.1 Epinephelus cyanopodus | reverse complement strand
TTAACCAGATGGATTCCTCTAACTTTCAGTGGGAAAGAGTCCTGAACATGCAAACACACACAAATAAAGACAGTTGTGAAACAAACTGAACAAGCTCACTACTTGGTCAGCCAAACACGTCTATAAAGCAATGAAGGTCCAGCAAACAATCATCAAACCATGGTCATGTCAAACCCTGCAAAACATCACTCTACTGTTCACACCGAACAGGAAACAAATGTTTACATACAGACTTGGAGCAAAGGCACGCATAGATGCACATTTAAACCAGGCGACATGAATGCTGCAAAATTTGCCCCATTTGCGTATTCGCACAAGTTGTAAATTTTCAACTTAAGTGAGAATGCTATCTCAAGCTGGTAAGCACTGAGATCTGATTGAGATTCCTGATGTTACTGAGAATCACAAATGGAGGACAAACTTATTGTTGCTGTCTGTAGGCAACCAGAGCTCTATGACTCAATGTCAGTACTGTACAGAGACGGAAGAAGTTATCAATTAGCTGCCTTCCCAAGTAAGTTAGCACATCTGTTAGCACTGCTGTTAAGGACCAACATTCACCAGTTGTGAAATGCTCCAACAATACTCCAGTGGTCACATTCATGCATTAAAGTGAGGCAAAAATTTGCTTTGCGTTATCTGTAAACACACCATTGGAGTTGTGCTATGGTGCAAGGGTTGCAAGAAACTGCACAGCAATGTAAAAATGTCTAAAAGGTCAAGCCACAAATGTGTCAATCCATATATTCCCACTGATGAGTACAGGGCATTCTGCATAAAGGTAAAAAAAAAGTTAACTGA
Source organism: Epinephelus cyanopodus (assembly GCA_026686955.1). Taxonomy (NCBI): domain Eukaryota; kingdom Metazoa; phylum Chordata; class Actinopteri; order Perciformes; family Serranidae; genus Epinephelus; species Epinephelus cyanopodus. The sequence continues at coordinate 36,257,421 of CM048926.1, read as the reverse complement.
GTAGATTGTGCCTATAATTTTTTGTCATGTACAGAGAAGTGACATGTTCAAGGAAAAATCTGGATTAAAGAAACGTAACAAACCTTCTAGAGCATGAGGGCTCACTGTCTGGTTTGCTGAGTATAGAAATTATGTCAATCATATGCTACAGACTTCACAATCATAACCAGTCTGAGAGAAAGAATGCTGTTCATCCCTACAGGTCAGATGAACACATTTGCATGACAAGGTGCACTGAAGCTGTTTTATATTAACTGAGTGTGCTGTTACTGCCACAGTCTCCATGTGGTTCCAGCAGCAAGAAGACAGGGATCACTCTTGTTTACAGTAAATAAGATTCTATGCTTCAACCAGATCTCAGAAATGCTTCTGATTATAGAAGGTGGAAAGAAATAATAATAATAAAGTTTTCTAATAGTGTATGTTGGGAAGAATAACGCTGCGGGAAAAGGCCACATTTCCTTAAAGGTTTGTTTTAACTAAAATTACTAGGACAGATCCTTCACCTGCTTTTGATTGGCTTAGGCCACGATTAAGATAACCACCATTTCTTTCTTTCCTGTCACTGTCTAATACCGTGTCCTAACCGTCCTAACTGGATGCAACACGAGTGAGTGTGTGTACGTCAGTGACTAAATCAGTTTGATTGAATTGTATTGTATTGTCTTGTATTGCATTTCTATTGGACGGTCCTAACTGTGAGCAATTTGACATGATGCAGCGCAAAACGGCGTGCTGCTTTGAGCTGAACTTTTGTCAAACACCCTGTTTCTATTTTTAATCTCTTGCTTTTGCTGGAGGTGCCTCAATGGATGAGGAATGGCTGTTTCACAAGGTTTAAATGAGGAGTTACCTTAATGATGCCTTCTTGTTTTACTACAAAAACCTAAATAAGTTGGCATCTGGCTGGAGGGAGATCATCAGGAGGTTGAAGGTTTCTGGTAAGAAGTGTGTGGGATGCTAGCAAGGTAGCTTGTTTTACAAAGTGGAGATGGTGGTATGATATAATATGGGAGCTACAACAGCAATATCTATAAGTTACCTGTGATAGTATAGTTGTGAATATGAATAATAAGGAAGTATTTACTCATCCAACTTCTCAACTCTGAGGCCACATCTAACAGATCCACTGTGGACAGAGATTGTCTGATGTAACGCGATATGGCGTAATAGTCTGATGCTCGCATCCAGCTAGGACATAGTGTAATAGAATATTTCGGCAGATCTAAAAGCTACACATTACAATAATCGAGCCACTTTGAAGCAAATGCATGCACAACTACTATGTCTTAAAGAAATAATGAGACTCTTAAATGGTATGTTCTTTTAACTGGAAATTTTCACTGATAAGATCTAAATGTCCTGTCTGAGGTGCAACATGCTGTTAGATGTGTTCAGATGACACCTCAAGTTCTCCCGTTTTTGGTAAAAATGTTCTGATTAGCGTTGGGTGTCATCTGCATAGCAACAAAATGTTATGATGGAAGTAGACCCACATGAAGCATAGCACAATATGAAGAGTTAAGTGTCGAGCTTTGAAACACATAACCTGAAGCATGAGCTCACCGAAAGAACAGAGGATATCTTTCTGGCGAGGGAAGGGTTAATCTGCAGGGCGTGGCCTAAACTCCACCCCTGCAGGTCAAATATGACCTTCAGACCACGTCTCTGTGTCTCTGTCTCCGTGGAGATGATCTCTGATGTCATCAGGCTGACCCTGAACACCTGGAAGGCTGACCAGTCTTTTGGGTTCCACTGTCCTGCAAGACAAACGTGTTCCTGTACTTTCATGGACTGTTTTTTTCATGGTTTTAAAATTGTCTAAACAGGCTAGGTCAAGTAAAGCACCAGTATGTAGCTACACACTTACCGCACTGGCTGGTATTAGTACATCAGCTACATATGTTGTCTAGCGAGGCAGACTTTCTTTTGTCTTTTTTCATGTGCATCAGCTGCGAATGTTGATACAGGTGTTGTCATACACACCACTTGTGCAATCTGTGCTCCAATAGGAACAAGAAAGGTGTTTTTGTGCATAAATGATTAAAATAAATTAACTAAATTAATGAATTGAATCAACCAAATTGAGAAAAGCAATTTGACAAGCAAACGTATAAACGTTATAACATTATAGGGAAGGATCTGACTGTTTTTTGTGAATGTAAAGACTCTGAAACCAAAGAGTCTGTGCTTTTAATTTACAGACAATATGCAGCAGAGAGTAAAGTCATGATCACAAGACTACACCGACTATGACTAAATAACTCTAGAAGAAAGCAGGGTGCACTAGGAGTGCCAGTACCTGTTAAACCTCAAAAAAGAAGAATAAGTCACCATAAAACTTTAATTAATAGCCCGGGCTACTATTTGCTTAAATCACTGAACTCAATAAGGACATATATGGGACAGGCCTTTTACACCAAACTGTTGCTCAGCAAAGATGGGAAATATGATCAAATTGTTTATATGAACCAAAAACTGAAATAACTTGTATAAAAATTAGACTTCAAATGAAATATCAATACAAATCAGTCATCTGATCTAGCTCGAACAGAAAGGGCATCACAGAGAGAGAGAGAGAGTGAGCGTTATGACACTCTACATGGCACTGAAGGTCCCGACACACCAAGCCAACAGTTGGCCGACGTCCAAAGTCGGGCCGTCGGTGAGCGTCTGTTGCCCTAGTTTTTGCGGTGTGCCCCGCACCGTCGGCACTTCGGCGTCGGCGGCTTTTTGGCCGATTGAGCATGTTGAATCGGTGGCACCCCTGTAGCAAGTGAATCTGCCTGTAGTGAAACCGTGGCTAACCGGTCCTTCTTCCTCAGGGTCCACTTCATTCAGCTGCCCGACAAACTCGCTGCTTCTTCCCACTTTAATCTGAATAACAAACCTGAGCTAGCTGGGAGTGGCTAGCGGAGCGTCAACCGCAGCATGACCAGAGGGAAGCACAGCCAGTTAGCCTCTGCTAGCCTTCCAGCTAGCCCCGGCACTATGTTTTGATCCAACCGGAGCACCAAGCCCTGGTTTGTTATTCAGGTTAATGTGGGAAGAAGCAGCGGGTTTGTCGGGCAGCTGAATGAAGTGAAGCCTGCGAAGCAAAAACACAGGGCCGTCTGGATGTAATAGTCCATGGAGGTACTGCGGTGCTGGGCTACACAGATAGGAAACTCCTCGGCTGTCAAAATGTACCACTCTCTCACTCCGCTCTCTCTCACGCTGGCGCAGAACGTTCATGCCACTTGGCTGTCGGATGTAGTCCGTGTGGTGTGTTCAAATGCAACTGACACAGGACGACGTGAGGCGATGTAGATGACGCAACAGTCGGCTTTCATCACTGCTAGTTCTTTGATGTCGGTTTGGTGTGTCCGCACCTTTAAGGATTACAGCACCCGGCATACCCACACAACACTTTATCCTATTAAAACAATATTCACAGCTTAGATTGGATTTTGTGGAAAAAACCTGTTGATTCTTTTGATCAGTGTTGACTCATGGACTAAAGAAATCTGAACATCTCACTGGGTAATAGAGGAATGGACACATATTCTGACTTTAGGACAGCTTCAGAGGAAGTAGCCAAGTGGGTAGCCAACAACTTGGTATAATACATCCAAAGAACTAGACTAGTTCACTAATAGAGACAGGCATTTATTTGTTAAAATGTTTAGCTACAGTGGGCTAGTAAAAGGGACTGGGTGTTTAATTTGGACCAGGCTTTAATAAAAGTTTTACGGTATCCCACCAGAACTCTGTCAATACTTGGTATACTGACCAATCCTGTAGATGAGCACCCTGCTGCCAGTGTGGTCCCGCTGTGGGAGGACGGTGTGATACGTTGTGTTGAGGAGGCCAAGCACCGAGGAGGGGGACAGACATTTGCTGATCTCAGGACTCTCCCTTCGCCACCGCTGGTAGTTCAGTAAGAGCTGCACAGGACACATGGAACATTCAGGGACATCAGAAAATAGAGATGATTCTACTCTATCTATCATCACCTATTAGTGCAGTTGAAACACTGGTGCATTAAAGAAATTATTGTGTTATAAGCTTGCAGGAGTTGACAAATATAAATTGGTCTAATAGCTAACCCTTAATCTGTCCTGTTATCTGTGCCAAGCCCTCATTGTAAATGCTCCTGCTGCTGCAGATCAAACAGGAAATAAGAATATGAGGTTGTAGGAAAAGCAAATTCAGAGAACTATTTGTGTGGTTCAAATTTGAGTTACTTGTATCTGTGATTCAAGTCACAGCACAGACTGCTGAGCTTAGGCCCAGTTGGGTGAGCTCCAACTGCTTTCAAATGAAAATAAGCAACTAAGTCTTCCTCTTGAGCCAAGATCTGTGCGTGACCTACAGTGACAGGCTCAACATGCTCACTTAAAACACTATTGTCATTTTAAAATCAGCCCTAAAAAATACATTAGTAATAATGCAGCAACAACAATACTATGAAGTATGATAAAGTCTCTGTAAGTATTGTATACAACACACACTGTACACCTATTTACTGAATATAGTCTGAAACAAATACACCTCCTGATTCCCCCTTTTCATAGTTGGAGTGTTTTAAACAGTATTCAAGGCAACTTAATCAGCTACTGGCCAACCAGGACAAAAGTACTTGAGCAGAAGACTGTCTGTTTGTCTGAGCTGTATGATTTACTGCCTGAATATAGCCAATGTGTCTCTGGTATCTGTCGGCTGGAGTGAGAGAGTGCAAGGAGGCAGCAAACAAACATACACAACTACAGTATGTACTTACTGGTTCAATTTATGTCTCTATCTTTTATATTTGCTAATAAACATGAGCAAATTCACAGTAGCTGTGGCCCTAGAAATAGAATGACAATAGAATGGACATTCCCACTCAAATCAGCGTAGCAGGATGGCCAGAATGACACCCATTTTTATGCAAAACATTGCTTTGCAACATGTATGACACTACTTGTGCCAAGTCGCGAATTCACTGAGGCGTGGCTTTGCAGTGGAGTAATAACATTACGTTTTTAAATAAGCAATCCATTATTTTTAAAATATTACCATGCCATTTCTCTGTTTCTTTTGTTGACGGCCCCACTTATCTGTGTTGTCACCTCGGACTGTATGAAATGATGGACATAGCTATCATGACATCACTCATTGGTTTGTAGACTCCCGTTTTGAAGCCTGGAGTTTAGCATTATGGCCATTGCCATCTTGGATTTTTGGAGCCAGAAGTGACCATATTTGGACAAGAGGGTGGAGCTGTGGAGGAGCAAGGGGTGGTTTTGACTTAAAGACTATAGCGATGCTTCACAGACAGCCTGTCACTCAAAGTGTCCACGCCCTTAATTATGCATAACTTTAAGCCTTAACAAACATACACAGCTACAGTATGTACTTACTAGTTCAATTTATGCCTCTATCTTTGATATTTGTTACTAATCAAGTGCAAATTCACAATAGCTTTGAGCCTAAAACTGTTCTTTGTACCAGGCTGTAAACATGTTTATTTCCGCTGCAAAGTTGTGCATTTCAACATGGGGGTCTATGGGGATTGACTGATTTTGGAGCCAGCCTCAAGTGGCCATTGGATGAAGTGCAGTTTTGGGCACTTCCATGTTGGCTTCATTTTCAGCCCTGGCAGTTGCTGCTTGGTTGTTGCAATAATTAACACAAATTCAACTAAAGTCTACAACATCTGTGGGGGCTTGCAATTTTTCAAAAGTCTCGCAATTTTTCCCACGTTTTTTCTGCATTTTCCGGCCAACTGAAAGTCATCAAGTGTGCAACATCATTTGAAACGTCACCAGATGCATCATCAAATCGCATATTGCAGTGTGGAGAAACGCTCTGTATTGACATAAGAACTTACACCGTTTAAATTATTGGAGTCCCTGTTTTGAAACTAATACAAGAAAACTAAAGAAGAGAACTATAAAAACATTTGCAGCTATTTTTTTGTAAAATTCAGTGATTATTATGGCAAGTGATTACATGACTTATTTTTTGGAGGTAGTAGTATAAAAAAAATTTTTTTTCTCCCTTTGTCATTAGCTACAATTTTTGTCATTTGCCGCAATTTCCCGCAAAAAAAAAAAAAAAAAAAATCACATAAAGATGCCGTAATTTTTGACAAAACTGGCCACAAATTCAAGGTTTGTTTGCCTCAAGATCCTGGAGGGACTGATTATTCAAATGACCATGGCAAACAGGTCAATGTCGGCTCAACATTCATTCTAACTGTCTGGCTATGACGATGTACGCTCATGGATCTATGTGTTCACGCATTCAAACCAAGCAGTAATCTCTGGCCGCAGAAGAATGAAGCCAATGCGGAATTCCATAAAATTGTAGTTCCTCTAATGGCCACTTGAGGCTGGCTCCAGGACCCAGTCAATCCCCATAGTTCCTCATGTTAAAATGCCCAACTTTACAGCAGAAATAAACATATTTACAGCCTGGTACAAAGAACAGTTTTAGGCTCTATAGCATTTAGTGTTGTCTTACAGGCCTTATGACAGCACACATTTAGACTTGTAATAGTAGGAAAAGCCCAGGTGTTACTAACTACGATGACTCTGCTTTATTCAAGTGCCGCAGTAAGCTGTCATAGCATAACAAGGGACCAGCATGCATAACACAAGGACTCTGAAACTAAAGCAGCTCAATGAAATCCAGCCGACATTCATTTTATCATTTACACCTGTGCTTTTGCTACCCTGACATGTCAAAATGTCTGTCAACAGTGTTCACTATTTCTTTGATAGATAATACTTCTGGTCTTGCCATAAATGGAAACTATCTGCATTTGCTAGTTCAAGTGCTAGACAACTATAGTTGTGAAATTTGTTATTAATTTGCCTGAACTGATGCTTTATGGTAGTATTCATTGATGAGGGTTTAGTTTATTTTATTATTCCAAGAACATACAAGAAGTCCTTCAAAAAAAAGCTGTCTTTTAGTTTTAAAGGCTGTGTCCCCACTGTGAAAAAAACACAACCATCTCATTAAAATTCAATGACAGAGTTCAGCCAGAAAGTCACAGGGTGGTCTTGAAGACCTCTGCCACATGTAAATATAGCAAAGCGTAGGCCCATTTGAAGTATCAAAAGTAGGCCCCCCCACACCTGAAATCTACACCTACATGTAAGTGTTTTACCTTTATATTAACAAAATGTAATTTGATTATAATCACTGTAATCAGCGTTAAATTGGGTAGATTCATCTAAAAAAATCTCAAGCTGAAACAGGCCTAGTTGTTAAATAATATAATAGGGTAGCAAAATATATCATTTGCCTGAATTGTGGTACAAAGGATTTGATAAAGTGGCTTGAAAATTGTACTTAGGTGCTTGGATAAATGTATCTCAACATCTCACTTTTAACTGTTCTGTTCAAACTGCTCTGACACTGAATTTATACCAGCTGCATGAGAGCTGTAGCCTATTACTACTACTATTAATATGAATTACTATTTTTAATTAAAGTCATAATAACTGGTTTTGATCGGGGGCATGGAATAGTCTATTAGTGTAAACGTGTAAACACTGATACTGTACACATTAAACCCGAACCCTATTTCAATAAATCCAAACCGTCCAAACATGTCTCACTCAGCAGTGTAGAGGTGGTCAAATACACCTAGAGAGTAGGACTAACACACTCACTGTTTGCATAATAACATTGTCTCTTGAGATCGGTAATGATAATGTACAGACACTGCAGCAATGCCTGTGGAAGGTACAAAAATCGGCCTCCGTAAACTTTTGTAAAGTCCGAGTTTAGTTGTATTTTACAAACTCGCTATGAGCCCTTGCACCCTCATGTACTCTGAGTCTCTCACTGTGTGATATGTCCTGTAGCGGACCATGGTGTACCTTCAGGGAGAGCTCCACGTCGCCGTCTCTAGCCCGGAGAAACTTGATGAGAAACTGGTCGGAGAAGGTCCTGACAGCGGACGGCTCGCTGGCCTGCAGGGCTCTCCGTCTCAGGACGCTCACACACCGCTCGAGCTGCTTCCAGTCGTCCGGGAGTTCACTGGGCTGAGGCCCGCTCATGTTGCACCCAGGTCCGGCTACATTTCACTGCCAGCGGGCTGGAGAGGGGGAACAAAACGGGCTGTACAGACAGGAGAAGGAAGAGGCGTGTGTGTGTGTGTGTGTGTGTGTGTGTGTGTGTGTGTGTGTGTGCACCAAAGCTGCAAATGCAGTTAAAAAGTGCTCTCCCCCACAGTATTCTTTTTTTTTCATCATTTTGTAATATTAACTTAAGAAAATGTTATCAACACATTTATGAGTGAACTATTCAGTCATATCTGCAGGATGGACTCTTGTGTTGAAGCAACATGCAACTGCTCCAACATCTCCCCCTGCTGGTCACTAGCAGCTACCTCGGCCTCTGCACTGATGCATTATAATCTGCCAAATGAATATTTTGAAATATTCAGGGATTTGGCAAAATAAGATGCACTTGCAAAATGTAATGCAATCTTTGTAATAATTTGTGAGAAGGGATTGTTTTCACCCTGTGTCGGAGCTGCTGACCCAGCCCTGAACTGAAGATGTAGATTGTTCGAAGAACAATGGTAAATTGACTGTATTTCAGATGCAGCCGTCTACAATGAGATCATGCATGTCACAGTGGACACCATTTAAATAAACAGAAATTTTAATATCATAAAACACATGTCATTCAAAGTTGACAGAAACAGAATAAAACTCACAAATCTGTCTTGGTTTGTCTTTCCACTGTTCCAGCGAGCCCGACCTCGGGTTTGGTTGAAATAAACCCTTAATTCACCCAGTTAGATGTGAAAATATGCTCTATACACACACAAAAAAAATTAATGTAAATGGAGAATGGTGGGACTGGCAATGGCGATTTTGGGGCTGTTTGTGGTTAAACAAAACTGATCTTATTCTTTTACAAAAAAGGTCTATCTCTGTAGGGATCCTTTCATGTTGTCAAACACTTAGAATGACAATCTGAGCCTGCCAGTAACTAAAACAATCAATTTGTAGACGGATGAACATGCCCGAGTGATCAACACTGTAGCCTGTTTGATGGCTGCCAGCTGCAGAGCTGTCACTGAATACTAGGTGTGTGTGTGTGTGTGTGTGTGTGTGTGTGGGGGGGGGGATCGATACAGCATGGTATCGCGATATTTTTGGCAATATCGTATTGTCACACAGTGCCAAGTATCTATTATTTAAATATTCAAGTTATTAATATTAAAAATACAAATCAAACTTTAGGTAACCTACCAGAATAATAAAATCGATTGCTTTTTCAGTCCACTACATAAATTTTGCTGCTGCTGCTGCTGCTGCAAGAAAAAAAAAACTGACTGAAAACTTTACATTCTTAGATACAACAGATGTTGACAAAGTTTTCCTTTGAGGACATAATTTGTAGTTGGACCTATTATGCTTTTTGGAGTTTTGTGTTATACAGCTTTTTTTTTTTGCCTCTATAAGGTCTGCTAAGTTAAAAAAAAAAAAAAAAAGAAGTCCAGTCTAAAGGGAGTTTTGTCTCAGCACAGACACACAGATCCTGACCTGCTTGAAACCGCTCGTTTGAATTTCCCGCCCTCACTTCTGCGAATGTATTTCATGACAACGTGCCATTAGCACTGCCGGCCACTGAGCCACACCCCCAAACACATTGCTCTGGACTGCCAAAGCACAAAGGAACAACGACGAAGTGGTTGGAATTTATTTTTGATACAATTCCTCCACAATACAACCCAAACATTTTATTGGTGTTCTATTTTCCTGAGGACTGCTTCACACAGTCAACAGTTTACTGCTGGATTTTTACAGCACTTACTGCTGATGATGGGGCAGTTCCCTTTGTTGGGAGATTCAGGATCACAACCTGTAAGTATGCTTTATGAGTTGTGAATTTGTTGTGTAAAAACAAACTAGGAAGCTGCTACCAAGTGTTGAAGCGTGGAGTAGATGGCTGTAGGAGCTAAGGTGAGGCTGTACACCCAGTGCTTAGCTATAGGCCTCAGCTAACTGAATAACCTAAGCTGTGGTTTAAAAAACTTTTGCTACTCAGCGTACAGAAAGTTAAACTGCTAGCTGGGTGGTGTCAGTAAGATGAATTTAATGACTGAATTGTGGAGAATCAAACAGAGCTTAATGTGCAGGATGTCCATATTGACAAAAGTTGAAACACTTGTATGTGTGACGCCTCTGTATTTTTATGTGTTAACGTTTTTATCTGCTCCCGTTTGCCTTGATAAAGTTAATGCATCGCGCCGTCATTTAAAACTCAACACTTCCTGTATCTGTTTCAAATTAAAAGCCCCTTATAACTTCCTTTGAGAGAATCCCTTAATTGTCTAAATGGGCCTTTATTGCGAAACATTTGTAGGAACTTGTTGTGGAGGATGCAGTGACTTGTATGTTTGTATACGCTATTAGCTCCTGACATCTGCTGGCACCTTTTCACCTTACTACAGCATTTTAGCTGGCACATGAACAGACAGTGACTGAAATAATAGCTGTAGGAGCAGTCTAGTACTTGGCTACTGAGACGTTTTGACCCAGAGCCTGGCTGACTCGCTGTGCATATTTAAATACCGTACGTTGATGAAGATGATGAGTGAGAATCCGGACACTTCCTCTGATGCAATGCGATGAATGGTTTATTGTACAAAAGCAAAAGTCCATATTCCGTGTAACAAACAGCAGCACACAAAACGCCGGCATCTGCCGCCACAGCGGTCAAAAACCTTTTTGCCCTTCCGGGTCAAAACCCTGTCCACAATAGTGACATGCATACCTATATGCATTACTGCCCAGGTAACCTCACAGTGACACCACATGGACAAAAAATGAATTGCAATGCACATACTTCATCCTCATAACATATTTGGCTGCTATACACCGGCCCCTAAATTGTTCATAAAACAATTTCAAACAAAAAAAACAAAAGGCAGCAAATAGTTATGATGAACTCAGTTACAGCAATATACAGTGCAGCTAATTAAATTCACATTCCATGCACTAAACAAAGCTTTGTGACTGCTCTTTCAATAATGTTTGCTTTGGTCTGCAACTTAACAGAACGCACAAGCCCATTTTTATCTGGAAAAACTTCCAGAATTTTGCCAAGCGGCCAGGAACCACGAGGAGCTGACGGATCCATGATCACCACAATATCTCCAGCTGTCAAACTCCTTTTCCTTTCGTTCCACTTCTGCCTCTCCTGGAGCAAAGGCAAGTACTCCCGCATCCATCTCTTCCAGAAAAGATCAGAGAGATACTGTATCTGCCTCCAGCGCCTTCTCACATACTGGTCATGAGGTTCGAACACTCCTGGTGGCAAAGCTGGTTTACCTTTCAGTAGGAGAAGATGGTTAGGCGTGAGAGGTTCCAGGTCATTAGCATCCTCTGAGAGCTTTGTAATTGGCCGATCGTTCAAAATGGCCTCCGCTTCACATAACACTGTATGCAGCCCATCATCATCCAGCTTCTGCTGATGTAGAAGAGAACTTAGAACTCTTCTCACCAGGCGGGTCATTCGTTCCCACACGCCTCCATGGTGTGAACCTGCTGGTGGGTTAAACGTCCAATGAATTCCAGCCTGTGACAAAACTCCTTGAATCTTGTCCTGATCCAAAGCAGTAAGAGCCTCCTTCAGTTCCCTGTCTGCTCCGATGAAGTTGGTGCCGTTATCAGATGTTAAATGTGCCACTTGTCCTCTTCTGCTGATAAAACGCCGCAGAGCATTTATACATGCATCGGTGTCCAGTGAGACAGCAACTTCCAGATGAACAGCCCTGCTAGCCATGCATGTAAATATCACTCCATAACGCTTGCAGGTTGATCTTCCTCTCTTTACTTCAACTGGTCCAAAGTAATCCACGCCAGTGTTAGTAAACGGTGGTAAATCAGGAATAACCCTCACTTTGGGTAGATCTGCCATTTTTTGTTCCACAGCTCTCCCATTGTAGCGTCTACAAAAGCTACAGTCGCTGATGACTTTCCTGACAGCTGCATTAGCGTTTGTGATCCAAAACCTCTTCCTCACCTTAGACAGTGTGTGAGTCCACCCGCTATGACCCAGATTCTGGTGTGTGTCTCTGAGAATGAGCATAGAGATGTGCTGCTCCTTGGAAAGAATGAGTGGATGCTTAGCTTCCTCAGGCATTGCTCCTTTGCTCAACCTTCCTCCGACTCTCAAGAGTCCATCCTCCAAAACTGGATCCAGCCTATATATGGGACTTTGTCGACTCACTGTCCCTTTCCCAGATGACAGAGAGAAGATTTCCTCCCCAAATCTCTGCTGCTGACAATAGCGAATTATGGCCACTTCTGCTCCCTGTAGCTCTTCCAGCGTCAGAGCGCCACTCCTGCATAGCAGTGTGACCCTCTGCCTTTCAGCCTGCCTCGAGCTATCCTGTCTGCTTTCCCCTGGAGAATTAGCCACAGAAGCCTCAAACTCCTTCCTCAAGCCACTCTTTGCCAACAGCATGGCTTTGACTCTGAGGATCTGCTTTCTTGAGCTTCCTCCAGCTAGAAAAGTAGGTAAGGAGCCGGCCAGTGGGACTGAACATGTCACACACACCTGATGGTATTCACTGTTACCTCCTTCCTGACCTCCTGGTCATTAGAGTCCATTGAGATGTCCAATACAGAGTTAGGCCAATCCTCCTCGTGCCTCCAAAGAAATGTGGGACCTTCCAACCATCTGCTGCTGCTCAAAAAATCAGAGACCTTCATTCCCCTGGATGCATCGTCAGCTGGATTGTCTTTGGAACTGACGTGTTTCCACTGTGAGGGTTCAGTTGCTTCTCTGATGATGGTCGAGATCCTATTGGCAACAAATGTGTGAAAGCGTCTGTCCTCATTGTTAAGATACTTCAACACTGAAGTGCTATCAGTCCAAAAGACTGAATCCTCCAACTGGAAGTTCAGCTCCGCCTTTAACAATGAGTCCACTCTGACGGCAAGGACAGCTGCTGTTAACTCAAGTCGGGGAATAGTTACCGCTTTCAGTGGGGTCACTCTGGCTTTACTAAGCAGGAAAGAGACCTGGATGTCGTTGCCATGATTTAACATCCGGAGGTATGATACCGTTCCATATCCACTTTCACAGGCATCGGCAAAGTGATGTAATTGTGCATGTTTGACATCTCCAAAGCTCACTGGCTTGATGCACCGATCCACACTGAATACAGCTAGCTGATCCAAATCCTCCAACCATTTTTTCCCATCGTGGCAAGATGTCCTGTGGCAGCCTGTCATCCCATCCATAGCCTCTTCGACAAAGCTCCTGCAGCATCATCTTAGGAAGCAAGGTGACAGGTGATAAAAATCCCAGCGGGTCATACACTGAGCTGGTGACTGACAGCATGCCACGTCTGGTGAGAGGTTGTTGTTTCATCTCCATTTTGAAAGTGAAAGAGTCTGTCTCGACACACCACTGTAGACCCAGAGCTCTTTCTACTGGAAGTTTATCCTGGTCCAAGTCCAACTCCTTTAAGTCCTTGGACCTTTGCACTGCTGTGATGGCTTGCAAAACAGTTCGACTGTTGCTGGTCCATTTTTCCAGGATGAAACTCCCCTTCAGACACAAAGCACTGAGGTCCCTTATCATCTGAATAGCTTCTCCTTCTGTGGCTGAGCTCTTCAGACAATCATCCACGTAGAAATTCTGCTTGACAGACTGAACCACCTCATCCAAAAAACTCAGATTGGTTGTCATCAGCAGTTTTCCTCAGTGCATAGCTCGCACAGCTAGGAGATGACACCGCTCCAAATAGGTGTACACACATCCTGTACTCCACAAGCTCCTTAGTCACATCTCCATCCGGCCACCAGAGAAAGCGTAAGAAGTCTTTGTGTTCCTCAGAGACTCTCACCTGGTGGAACATGGCCTGAATGTCTCCCATGAATGCCACTGGTTCCTTCCTGAAGCGAACTAGGACTCCAAGCAGTGAGCTGGTGAGGTTAGGGCCTTGTAACAGTTCGCTGTTCAACGATGCTCCCTGAAAGGTGGCTCCACAATCAAACACCACACGGAGAGATCCTTTTCTTGAATGATGGACACCATGATGAGGGATGTACCACACCTTTCCATTTTCACACTGCAGTTGTTCCTGAGGCACCGGTTCTGCATAGTTTTTACTTATGAGTGTGTTCATGTACTCAGCATATTCCTGCTGCAGCTGTTTGTTGTTGGAGAACCTTTTCCTCAAACCCTGGATCCTTTGCTTAGCCACTGCAAAGTTGTTAGGCAGACAGACTTCCTGGTTTTTAAAGGGCAATTTCAAGCAATACCTTCCCTCCTGAAGCACTGCAGAGTTTTCCATTATTTACAGAAACTTTAGGTCTTCTCTTGACATTTCTTTCTCCTTTGTGTTCTTCTCATTAAACTCATGGTTGTACTGCTCAGCCAGCATTTCCTCGAGTTTACACACAGAGATCCTGTTCACCATGGCCATAGGCAGCTCCGCCTCCAAAGCCCCACTGTTACCATTCAGCGGACCATTAACAACCCACCCCAGCACTGTCTTCACAGCGTATGGGCCACTCCCACGACTGTTAATAACCTCCCACGGTTCCAATAACTTGGGAGCATTAGTTCCGATTAACAGCTCGACATTTGCATTTATGGTGGGGATGTTCACTTTGGACCGATATGGCCATTTTACCAGTTCTTCAAGTGTCACCATGTTGTCCACAGTAACAGGCATTTTTGTCTGAGTGAGAACCTCCGGGAGCACATGAAAGTCACTGCTGTCCAGCCCAGACACCTCCAAACCAGCCAATGAATAGGCTGGGACAACTGACCTTTGCCCCATGGTGCTCAACAGGAAGTTGGTTCTTCTGCCTGCAACATTCAGCTTCCGCATTAGATACTCTGAGCAAAACGTGGCTGAACTACCTGGGTCCAAGAAGGCATAGGTTTTTATAAAGTGATTTCCTTTTGCATTTTTCACCTTTACTGGGAGGATGGAAAGAACACACCTTTCCTCCCCGGCCCCTGTATGTCCACATGTTTTGAGTGAAGCTGTCTGATTAGATGTTTCAGGAGTTTCCAACGCTGGTTGCTTTTTGATGTGAAGCACAGTGGGATGGGTTTGACACACTTTGCATGTCAAGCGTCTGTCGCAGTCACGGCTCATGTGACCGACACGTAAGCATGCGAAACAAACCCCCTGGCCCCTCAGAAACTGAATCTTCTCCTTGTGCTTTTTTCCTTTAAACTGCTTGCATTCCTCCAAAGAGTGATTATGAGAGCAGCAAAGACATCCAGCTTTCTCCGCCTTCATTGAGTCTGATGTTGGTGGCTCCTTAACTCCTTCAGCCACTTCCATAGAGGTCACTGTGGTGGCAACCACATTTCCTTTGCCTCTGTGCCTGGGCTGGGATTTAAACCCGGTGCTAGGCTTCCCTCCAGAAAAACCAGAAGTCGGATCCTGTATCTCTCGAAACAGAGGATCAGAAAGAATTCTAACCCGACGCTCAATAAATGCAACCAGATCAGTGAAGCGAGCTCTTTGGTTAGTCGACTCCATTATGCCATGAGCTATAGTCCTCCATTGTTCCCTCATTTTGAATGGCAGCTTTGACATGATGGCTCTGATATTTACTGGCATGTCCAGTTCCTGCATGTATTGGAGCTCCTCCATAGCATTGCAGCATCCACGTAAGAACAAAGAATAGGCCTGGAGTGATTTGACGTCCTCAGATTTTATTGTTTGCCATGCCAAAGCCTTTTCCATGTATGCACTGGCGATTTTGTATTGATTTCCAAAATGCTTCCTTATGAGTTCCTTAGCCACTGTGTAACCACGCTCAGCAGTCATATGCTGGCAGCTGCGCACCAGCTCACGTGGCTGCCCTCTGGTGTACTGTTCCAGGTAATACAGGCAATCAGCTTTTCCTGCCTTTTCCTCAACTCCGCGCTCAAAGGCTTTGATGAATGCCCTGTATTGAAGAGGGTCGCCATCGAAGGTGGGAATATCTCTCGGTGGAAGTGACATCAAATGCTGCTGCTGCACCAGAGCTGCCGTTATTTCAGTCTGCCTGTGCATGATGGCAAGTATGTCTCCAGGTGGGTTGAGACTGAGTTGATGATGGAATGCAGGTTGAACATTTACTGATTGTTGTTGGAAGTGCTGTGGTGTTCCCAGTGTATCCTCCTGTTTCTGTTCATTTAGGTTGCACTGATACATTGAAGCAGCTTTGACCCATTCCTCAGTTTCCTTTGGTCGCTCATCCTTTGGTAAGGTTCTGTTGTGTGGTAGCGTCCATTTTGTCAAATCATTTTGTTGTGTTGCTTTCCATGTTTCAGGCTTGTACTCCTCCGTCATAGGATTTAACCCAGCTTCACACCTTCTTGTCTCCTTTCCTAAATAGGAATTCATGCCATTGCTGGATCTTTGAGAAGCACTTCTGCAACCTGCAGCCTGCAAGACTTCCAATTTAGCAGTGGACGCAGCTATTTCAGCCTCCAAGTTGAGCAGCTCTCTTTTCCTCCTTAGCTGCTGTTCCTGCTCCTCCAAAGCATGCTTTTGTTTTAAAGCTTCAAGCACGTGCAACAAGTGCTGCCTTTTCAGCCTCCACCTTTGTGGCTGACATGGATGTGGTACTTGTCCTGCCACTTTTATGACTCACACGACTTGAACGTCTATCAATATTTGACACACTGTCATCCACAGCATTACCATTTTCATTACATTCATAGCCTGCAAAACATCTTTTTGCTTTTGCAATGCACTCATTATTAGGCAACATTTTGGCTTTAAACCATATTTCATGTTTTTCTTTTTCGTCACCTGGCAGTAGACACAATAGAGCATCATGCACATTTTTTACTTCACCACACAATTCAATCAACTCTCCAAGAGCATCCCGGACCTTTGTTTTGTCATGTTTTACCATTAAACTTTGTATTGATTCCCTTATACTGGCTGCTTTATTTAGCTTACTCTTTCTGCTAGATTGCAACCTGTCCAATACATTGACAAGCGCCTTTTCAGTGAGCTTAACCACTCGTTTTTGAGACTGGGTTTCAACACCGCTAATCACACTAGTTTTACTAGCAGTTTGCACATTTGTCCCGGTAATTAAGTCCGACGCCGCATCGCGCTTCTCCATAATGAATGAACAGTCAATGAGCAGATCGCAGTCACGAATTTATCAACGCAAAGTCTATTGTCATTCGGTTTCGGCAACCAATGCACTGGGTTTATGCCCAGTTATGTGTGCACACAGTTTAAATGGCCATTAAAGGGTGTAGCGCTACACATACCTCTGGTGCGTTGGGCGCCGTGCGGTGATGCGGGGGTCCGGCGATCCAACAGCCAGCCAGCTCAGCACTAATACCGCAGCTCCTGCCTCCACATCCGCAGACGGATCCAAACGTCCTCACGAACAGCCAAAGTCCAAACACTCTCCAGCAGCTACACTTGTCCTGTCGAGCCACTTCCGACACGTCCAACAAGCGTCGAAGTTTACAAACGAAATCCAACTGGTGCAAGGTTTTTGACTAATATTGTAGGAGCAAAGTCTAGTACTTGGCTACTGAGATGTTTTGACCCAGAGCCTGGCTGACTCGCTGTGCATATTTAAATACCGTACGTTGATGAAGATGATGAGTGAGAATCCGGACACTTCCTCTGATGCAATGCGATGAATGGTTTATTGTACAAAAGCAAAAGTCCATATTCCGTGTAACAAACAGCAGCACACAAAACGCCGGCATCTCCCGCCACAGCGGTCAAAAACCTTTTTGCCCTTCCGGGTCAAAACCCTGTCCACAATAGTGACGTGCATACCTATATGCATTACTGCCCAGGTAACCTCACAGTGACACCACATGGACAAAAAATGAATTGCAATGCACATACTTCATCATCATAACATATTTGGCTGCTATAATAGCAATGATAATAAAAATAACTCGATGACATCACATGTTGTGAAAGACGACCGGGGATAATTGGTGTGGATCATTGTGTGGTGTGTCGTGTCTGTTGGCCAAGTCACGGCACGATTTTATGACTCCACGATCGCCTAATGTGACATAGTGACTTTCAGAGCGGGCAGAAATATTGTGTAGTGTGAACCAGGCATAACAGAGCTAACAAGCTCTGTAAGCATTGCGCCAATCACAGCAGACTGAGCAAGCTGATGAATCAGAGCCGACTGGGCTGCTGGGGAGGCGGGACGTAAGCCTAAACACAGCATTTCAGACAGAGGTGCTGCATCACTGAGCACCACAAGGCAAATAATGTGTTTTGAACATTGAAGCACATTCCATATTCCATTAGACCCCAGTGTTACATATTTATATCAATATGACCCTGAAAATAAGCATAATAGGTCTCCTTTAAAATTGCAATAGTGTATTGTGACTAAAGTACTGTATTAATATCTATTGTGGATCCCCCGGTGATTCCCATCTTTACTATATACTGAAGCAATTTCCAAGATTGTTGTTCTCATAAGTCATTTAGACACAAATACATCCAGGTTGGAAATGTACCTTTTAAAAGAGATTTTCCACATGAATGGCGTTCCTGTATGTAGTTAACAGACACATAAACATCAGTGTTAGCTAAAGAACACAAATAAGACTCCAAGTCACAAACACCTTTTTGAGATTTAGCTGTTTTTTACTGAAAAACTGTAACAGGGGTTGGTGAACCAGGCACCTCTGTAGCATCACGCTGCTACTGTACATACAAGACAACACCCACAGCACAGTCACGATTATACAATGCTTCTAATCAATATATTTATCAATATATAATGTATTGTATAATCAACAGCTCTGGGTCACACCATAGTGGGGTCAGAACGTGGACCAAAATGCTCTCTCTGTGTGGTCAATCATAGTTGTGGTACATAGGACCTAACCAGAAAACATCTGTCAGGTTTTCTTTTTTGGCTCCTTTTTATACGAATATGAATTTTGCTTTAACTTTATGGATGTCAGAATTTCAATTCATGTTTGTTTCTCACAACCTACTCTATGTTCCACGCAGAGAAAGCTTTGGGCCAGTGAGCATGAAACATTTTAGATCATCACACATCTCAGGTGAGTTGATTAGACCAATAACTTTATATATATCTTTTAAAAAAGCGATAAGTTTGTGGTGTAAAAAGACAATAAAATTAACAGCATGGCTTTATGTCCGTGGACTCTCCACGCTCCAGGCCCAGAGGTTCAGTGATTACTTTAGGATGATGACTGGAGTGTATACAACAGAACTGGTGGCCAACAAGTGGTCCGAACAAATTAAAGGACACACAGTATCCTCACAGAGCGGGGATCACCAAACACCAAAGATCACAATTCACCACCCTTCACTTGAGTAAAAGCATTAGAGAGGTTTGTGACAGAGCCAGCAGCTGGGACATCCTGGACCTGAAGAGAGGACAGTGTTGCCAGGGAAACTGAGGACACTTCATGTGAGCTCAGCTCAAGCTTCAGCAACAACCCTGTTTTCCTATTAGTGCGTCCAGAATGCCTCTAAGCTGCCAGCTGTGTTGCTTCCTCTGGAATAATCAAATAACTGCCTGTTTCCAACGTTAGGACTTTGCATCCAATCATACCACTCAATGGTGATCAAAATCATGAGAACTGCTTCACCACAGAACTACATGTCCTCCATACCTGGGTCTAACACTCTCCAATGCCTATGAATTCCCTCTGGTTCCTTGTGCATCCATGAACTTTAGAGGAAAGTAAGACATTGGGCCTCGTGCAAGAACCACATGTACCAACAGACTGTTGAAAGGGGAACTACACCAATTTTTTAATGCAATTCCTATGGTCTTAAGCAGTCCAAAAATAATAATAAATAGGGATGCAAGATAATATCAGCACATCATCGGTATCAGTCGATACTGGCTTTAAAATAAACTATGGGAATCGGCCAACATGCTGATAATTTCGGTACATCATCAGTATCTGCCAGTATTGGCTTTAAAATGAACTGGTCAACATGCTTTTTCTTATTTTTCACAATGACTGAATATTACATACATTGAAAAGCATTTCGTTTCATGTCTCCATCTGCTGGTGGGCCATCACAATAAGAGTATGTATGCATAATATGATGTTAATTTCACCACAGAAGGGTCTTGATGATTACTAAAATTAGGTGGGCAAAAAAGTGGATATATCAGTTTTGGTATTGGTTATTGGCAAAATAAGTTGTTATATATTGGCATTTTAGATGTCGATGACGATGTAGCCTTGAAATTCAGCTACTTAACAATCCTTCATTGACTGGGACAAGCACCAAATGAACTGGGAAAGATGTTCTAGATCAGTGGTTCCCAACTGGTGGGTAGCATTCCAAAAGTGGGTCATGGATCAATTCTGAATGAACCGCATGTGACTCGCAAATGTGTCAAGTTTGTAAAAAACACACTTTATTTTAAAGTACAGTGAATAGCAGGCACAGATCGACTGAGTGACTAAGGGACAACTACTTGGCAAAGACCGCAAACTCGCTCGATGTGGCCAAGCGAAAGTATGATGCTGAATGAATTAAACTGTGTGGACCTCAAACTAATGACTGAGGAGAAATCTAGACCCTCTGGCTGGAACAGTTGGGAACCACTGTTCTAAATGACACTGAATATTCCTTCTCTGGTTACTGGCTTTGAGAGAGAGTGGCTCGTGTTCACAAATATTGAACAAATTTTACCAGGCAATGGAAATAACATATTGGAATTCTCAATTTAGGCGGTGTTCCTTCTTGAGTGTCAAGTACAAGCCATTAAAGAGAACTTGTTGAATTCACTTGTTTTCAGACTTATGAAACAAGAGTCATAATGCCTTAACCTCAGTGAATTTGGAGTTTAAAGATGATACGTAATAAACTGAAATAAAATTACGTGATTAAAATAACATGATGCAAAATTAATATTGTGTTCACCATATCATCACTGTGGCTTACCAATGTACAGATTTTATTGGCATATTTCAGCAGGTAAATTCTGTCATGCCTGCAGCTATCTCAGTGTCTTTATGTAGGTTCCTGTTCAGGTGAACATTCTCTATCTCACCAATAGTGTGACATCAATTACTGTATAGTTTTCTCCCATTAATGACTACCATGTCTCCCTGACTGCCTCCCATCTAAATCATGCACCTCTTTGCTTTAGAAAGATGTTTTCAGTGTCTAACTTTATGTCACACTATTCCATCCTTATTTCTGTCCCAGTACAGTACCACTCTTACAGAATGTCATTGGCTGCTGTATTTATACCTTTCTTATTGTTTTGAGTCATTTATCAATGACACTACTAAATTACACGTTTTTGTGTGCTTCTTTCTGACAGCAGAATTTGGAGCTCTGCAGTGTGAAAGTTACCCACATGCGAACCAATTTTAGAAGCATCAATCAATGATCACATCTCACAAAAGCTCATCCCCTCTTTAACAGGTGACATTCATCAAGTTCAAACCAGGGAGTTCGGTGAACAAAACGTGGAACACTCGAACAAGAAAACCTCACCAAAAAATGTCAGACAAGTTTAGGTAAGAAAACATTGCATGAGGCCCAATGAGCAGCTTTGTTGTGAAGCGGCTGGTGAGATTTTGGTCAAAACCAACTGGTACAATGTGAAATGTTAGAAAATAAGCTTGTTTTAAATAGACAGAGTTATACTGAAACATTCCCAAGACATTCTGAGAGAACTTCTGTGTGATTCAACATATCCCACCAATCTCCACTAGGGCTGGGTATTATTTTGAAAGTAGTGCCGATATGATACTGGAGTGTCAGTACCTTAATCTGAGAAATACAGTTTATAGTTTTCTATGCCACCTATTTTTTATTTGACAACAGAGGCCACATTTTTTAAGTGCTGAATGACATCTGAACACAAGCATTTGTGCCATAACTGAGCTAATAAAATAAGTCTAAAATTAAGAAAACTTTGGTGTAAATATGAATCTGGAAACAAGGTCACAAATCTAACCAGGTCATTTATGAGAGCTTTCAATACTCTATGCAAATGGTACATTTTCTGATGGTAGTAAAAACGTATAGAAGATAAATACCCAGCCCTGCCCTCAACTTTTGGAAAGAGGGTCTTCACCTGTCTGTCACAGTCTCAAACATCTTAACTGAAAAGCTGTGTGGTTTCATTTTTAATTGGAGTGTGAGTCACCATCTGGATTGTAGAAAAGGAAAACTAAAAAGATAAGATTAACTATTTCAAACAACACAGTCAGCCTGCCTGCAGCTGAAATGTTCAAATGCTCAGAATCATAGCGACATAAAACACCATCAGGCTTGACTCTAGAAGCAGAGAATACATGAAGGTTTGGGAGATCATCCTATTTGGCATTGTACTGAAACAACAAAATAACTGAAAATGATTACTTTCTAGAGGTTCCTTTGCTAAGCTCTGGTGCATTCATGTCAGAAACAAACACATTCGTGGAGTGAAGTTTCAAGTGGTACATTCATAAAATAAAGGCTGTTAACAACAATAAAAAAAGAAGGGCCAGGGGAATCAGGGAGCTTCCATGTGGCTTGTGAATTAGAAGGCTAAGGTGCAAATGTGCTCACAATGTCCTGAGTCAAATCTCACCTCCTACTCTCCTGACACTACGGAACATGCAGGAATGGCTTAATAATAATCACACTTCTTCTAAAGTGATGCATCTCAACATGAAAACCTAAGGGATTTCAAAATAAAAGCTCCTAACAAATATGATGCATTTAAAATCAGAGAAGTTCTCTTTGGATGGAATGATTGTATTTGCTGCTTGGACATTTCAGAAAACAGGAAGTCATGAAGGCAACGCCCTCATTTCAAAGCTTGTGTACAAATCTTCTCTGATTACAAGATGGAGAGAGAGGGAGAGAGAGAGAGAGAGAGAGAGAGAGAGAGAGAGAGAGAGAGAGAGAGAGAGAGAGAGACAGATGAACCCTGAGTGCAACAAAAGGCAAAGTAGAAAACTCAGCTGCTTATTTTACTGTCCAACACAAGACAAACTGAAATATATACTAAGCAAGATCACTGCAGGTGTATAAAGAAACATCGGAGGATCCAGGACAATTCTTGGCACAAGCAGAGCTGCACCTGGTCTTTCTGCTGCTCACAGAGGAAGTTACACACATTTTAAGACCCAAGATTTAAAGTATAATAATTCCAGGTCTTGTTAAATGTTTTAATTTTAGTATTTTTTATCAACATTTTCTAGGTTAAGTTTAATTCAGTTTATAGCTAGCTAGTTATTATAAAGCTTGTTGCTTCCTGAACAGCCAAAAGACTGATTGTCGACAGCCTGACAAGCTTGAGCTCCACTGTGCCACCTCAAGGTCTGATCCCAATACAAAGCGATATGGCTGAATTAAGCCGCACATCTCTGTAAAATATTTAATCTAGAGTCTTGGTGACATAGTGACCATACTTGCAGGGCTAGTTGGTGAGCTGCTGTGGCTGAGCTGATCATTAACTCAGTAGCCAGCTGAACTAGTTCAAGTCAGACACTATAACTCAATATCTTCTCTTTTTTTTTCTCTCTCTCTCTCTCTCTATCTTAGATACTACATTCACCGTGGAGGCATGACATTAAGTTTTCTTCACAAATTCAGTCATTTGCAGGTGAAGTATTCCCTTAAAGCTGCTGGTCTGAACTTGGGCACCCATGATGTTAGGGTAGGGGAGAGAGAGAACCAAGGGGCTGAGCTGTATGAAACTATAGGGTACACAAGAGGCTCTCAGGAATGACAGAGCAGATTATCAAGATATCAAGGTACAACAAAATCAAACACCAAAGACAAGGTGCAATGAGAGAAAAGGAAAACAAAAGAGAAAGGAAACAAAAATAGAGCTCACTGACTGCTGTGTTTCAATCTTTTTAGAATTGTGCAACCAGCACAGATGATATGGCTAAAATTCCCACATTATTTAATGTTGTATAATTTACCTGCATGCCAGCAGAACTTGTCTATTAAGTATCCACCTTGGGTGTTTACTAGGAAATGTCATTATTCCTACTGTCTAACAAGTGGAAATGCAAGAAAGACATGCCACCCTTAATCCACCAGCATCCTGTCAGTCAAACAAAGTTCCTAACAGCTCACATACCACTGCTAACATTTCTACTGTTGATTTGTATATGTGCTCATTTGCCCTCCATTAAAAAAGTAGAAACTTCTTTAGATCTATCAAGTATTGCTATTCTCTACAATTTAATAAGACATTATATATGGTCTTCAACGTTCTATATCATGTTGAATGTCACATATCTGTTGGTCTCTGCTGTTGCTACACACAAAATATCCAAAATATACATCTATTAGAAAAATGACTATATGAGAATGTCAGCATGCAATGAGAGACAATATTGGTCATTTGAAAGATTGGCTGTTTCTCAAATTAACTGAAATTGAAAACCGAAGACCTTAACAATAGGGACAATTATATTCAACTTACATGTTTAATTAGCTACACTGGCAAAACGCTCTGCTATCCCTGCAAGCTAGAGTGTCGACCCATAGTTGAATAGTGGATTATGTCATGTTGGAGACCCAGATAAAACATACTGCAGTTGCATTACACATTTCTGTCCTCAAGTAGTTGTCCTACTGTATATTTAAGAGACAGCACCAGTAAAACAAGATGATGAAAACTAAAACTCTGCTACAATTAAAATTCTATGCACCTTCCTCAAGTCTGAGCACAGAGACTGTTTTCACTATGACAAAGAAAATGTAGAAAAACAAAATGAAGTTTAAGTCCACACAGTTACTGAGGGACTTTCTGCTCACTTGAAACTGACTTCAATCAGGGCTTCCTGAAGGATTGTAGAAGTCAATCATTTTCATTCAGCATCCACAAGCTACTACCAAACTCACTGAAAACCATGAAAGCAGAGAGGTTTGTGCTAAATGGCTGATTAATAAAAGCAATTGGAAAAAACTCTAAAAGAACCTCCTCAACTAAACTTATTTTCAACAGTTAATGTGAGACCACAACATAAGCTGATGTTCGACTGAGCGGCTACACACTATGGATGTATGTCAACCACTTTTGGAATGTGAAAGAAAAGCAACAAAATTTATATCTTCGCTCTATTAAAACATTTAGAAAAACATTTTCTCCAGTGTAATCACAACTACCTGTCCTCATCAAACAATAGAAGATGGATTCATTTTGTAGCTCTAATGATCAAGTAACACAGCTTGACACTAGAGTCTGCAGTGTGGCCACAATGACATAGTGTATCTAAAATTAGTTTGCAGATATACAGATAAAGTGATGGTGAATGTGTAGAACTTGTTACTGACCGAGACTTTGTCAAACTTTGGAAACAAACAGACACCACACCACAGCCAAGCCCCTCAACTACCAGCTGTTTAAGGAACATTACACTAATTTTTCACAAGACAACAGATTACCATGGAGGAAGTTTTGAGTTTGCATTAATGGGGAAGCAAAAGAATTTAAGAAAACAACTTTCTAATATAAGCCTATTCCAACGAAGAGAGAGCCCTCTGCCAATGAGGCAATAAAGGCCAAATTTGAGAATTTATGGTAGACTAAATTAAGATGTGTTTGAAAAGTACAATGACATGCTGAATGTACAAAAATATTAAAATGATGTTGTCTCAAAACAAATGTTCTTTAATTCCACCAACCTTGTCCATTAAAGTCTTAAACCCAAACTGGAGTGTTTATGGAACCTGAGCTACACCAGCATGTATCTCATGAGTGTAAACACAGCCAAACATATGACCTTCACCACCAAACCAGCTGGAAGAGCCACTTCACTGAGATTCAAGTTTAACTACACCACCCTTTTGACTGTGACGGTTTGAACCAGTATGTGACAGACAGGTGACCTCTCCCATTTCCATTATGGTCACATTTCAGTGAACCAGTGTAACAGACGAGAAGTACTGTTTCATAAATCAAAAGTTTTCAATCAAGATGTCAGAGGGAAGAAATTAAAAATCTTAAGAACTCATCTTAACTCTTATTTTAAGTTTCCAAAAGCTGATTGGCCTAAATGGGTTAAATGGTAGTATTTAGGCATGTCTCCCACTCATACATACATAAATAAGTTGGCATACATTCAGCAAAACCATTTCCAGATGGAGGATATATTTTTCCACATTGGGTGACTGGGAGTTTCCGCAGGATGATTAAGTTGATCTTCATCTTTTCCCGGAAACAAAAGTAAAGTTTTCCTCTCAGCTCCATGGCTGAACAGTCATTCCAGCTGCTGTTCCATGCAGTCCGAACTTAGCACTTTTTTTAGTGGAATATTTATTTTCTGAATATTTTCACACCACCTCCTACTTTGGTCCGTCTCATATTTACAACCACGGTTATAAATAATCACTAGTCTATTTGTGTGCGTGTGTGTTTCTTCCCAGGGTCTAAAAACGATTAATGGTCAAGTGTTGCACACTGAAATCAAGGTCTGTGTGTGTCAACACACAAGAGGCATTCCACTCCAGTTCCCTCCTACAAAGTGCTTGTTTCTCTGTGTGTTTATGTGTGTGTGTTTCTAAAGCGTGTAAGGTGCAGGTAGGCAGCTCTGTGATGATTTGAAGGGGCAAGCTGAAGTGTGAGGGGAGTCAAGCCAGCGACTGATTACCAAATGTTCATCAGCATAGTCTGTTGGCTGAGGGTAAGGGGGGGGGGGGTCACAAGGCCTAAAAAGTCGCCAAAAAGTAGAAAGACGAGGAAGAGGAGGACACTTTCCAACCCGTTTATTCTCTTACAAGAAAGAGGGGCTTTTGGTTCATTATGAGGCCCAAATTACAAGTTGACTTGAAATCTCTTGAGTTGTGGTGTGGGCGGAGGCTAATAACTAAAGGCGGGGAGAAAACCTTTTGGTCCTCAACAGCAGTGGGTTTGAAGTGGTCGGCCTCTCCTGGTGTGGGAGCTTTGTGGCACCGAGAGGGAGCAGGGACACTTCCTGTCAGGATGATCGGCTTGCATTCCATTTAGCTGTGTTGTTCATGCTAGGCTGAGGCTTTTAAGAAAGCCCAAGCAATGGCTGAGGAGTGGGTGCAGTTAAAGAGTCCACCTCTGGGTGGCTGTGGTTGACAAGGAGAGCAGTTTTTTCACCCACTGCTTGAGTAAGGTAGAGTTTAAGTGACTGGCCCACCCCTGGTTATTATTGAAGGTAGGAGTAGGAGTGTGATGGCCGTGTTGCTGGGTTGTTTGTTCAAGAGTGAGAGTTTCTCCCTTGAAATACTTCAAATAGTTCTGAGCCCACGTAGAGGCTCATACATTGGAGAAACAGTTACGTAGGCATGAGAGTTTAAAACTCATCCTTGGCTGAGAGTTCAACGCCCGACTCGCTGGGTAATTCCTCGGTTAGGAGGTGGAGTTCCCTCCTTTGAATAAATTCTGGACCCAGGCGAGGGGCGTGGCCTGATGTCAGGAGTCATCATCAGTGTCCTCTATCAAAACCTTGGTGTCACGGGTCTTGGACCTGGAATGGGGGAAAAGGAAGAAGGTAAGCACACTGATGCCACTAGCAGAGTGAGAGGTTCATTATATGGGTTATTAAACCCACATTTTGTGTCTTCACACTAATTCCATTTTGTTTTACTGCTGCTAACTACTGCAACTACTACAACTAACTACCTTAAAGTCAATTAATTGACTAAGTTCACACACAGAGAGATTACATGACCTAAGATATTAATCACTACAAACAGCAGACATCATATATTACAGAGTAGTTATCACAAACAGCCCAATAGCACTGCCTTTATGGAGAACACTGAACACAATGAGATCAGAAAACCTTGGATCAAACCACTTACTTTAGCTTATGCTTTATTGAATACACTGGATCATATTAGGAGATTGTGGCGATTAAAATTAAAATTACATAAATAATGAATCAGAATAAAGAATTAAATTTTAATTTTTTTCATTGACATTCGAGTTAACCAAGTGTATTGGAAAAACTTAAGAAACAAAACTCTTGGTGCACACTACCGCCATGAGAAAATCTGTAATAACTGTAATAATTTAATGAATCAGTTGATCAAATCCATGCAATTTAATATCATTGTATGAAATAACTAGAAAACAGTTTGACAGGGTCAGCCATTCAACATCAAATTTATCTGAGCACATATTTTCTGTTCAGTCCTATAAAATACTTCATACAACTACAAGGGAAAAAATGTTGAAATTGAAGCAGAAGAGGTTGAGATATCCTGGCTATTCTTATGCCTTAAATCAGGGGTGGGAATCTCAACATTCAATTCAATTCAATTCAATTCAGAGAGCTGGGATACAATTATTGATGCATCAAAATTGTTGACATCTATATGTGATTTCTTTTTTCTACCTGTACTTGCTACTTCAATAGAGTTAATAGGGTTGTGGTATCAAGGTATACCATGATAACAACCCTTCCATTTTCATTACTTTAAGGGTCATTCTGACTGATAGTAAAAATAATTCTGTAATACTGTGAAACCACAGTATTTTCTGAGACAGCGTACTGGGAAAAACCTACTGTTGCAACCATACTTTTAAAACAGCGTACTTGCAATGATCCACAATTTAAAAAAACAAAACAAAAAAAAAAAACAACCAACAGATTAATTTACTTCCATAACTTTTGATTAATACAATAGTAGTAACACATAGAGGAGATGTGTCAACTTGAAGGTTTCATTTTACAACACAGAGCCATTTCTTAGTTCCACCCCATTTTGCTTTGGGTTCCAATAACCCACTGAGCAAGCCTGGTATCCGTGACTGGTAACTAGTTACTCTTAGCTGAATGCATCGTAGCTGCTCGTAGTGCCGTGCTGTTGAAAACACAAACAAAACATGTCTGTGTCCTCCTGAAAGCCTTTAATTTTACTTTATCAACTTCAAATACATACTCATCTGTTTTTATTATCTACGGCAACCATTTTCATAAATTACTACAAGCAACCACGGTGCATCCGGCTGAAAGTCACCAGTTAACACAGTCACTTGTTAAAACACCTGCAGAACCTTGTTCAACTTTCCTCTTTCCTATTACACTCAATGCTAGATGTGCTATGTGTTAGAGTTCTCAATGTTGCATGAACAAGTAGCCAAAACAACTATCAATCATGATCTGAACAGCCTTGTCCATATAAGGCCCAGTCAACACAGACACAGACACAAAAGTCTGGCTCATTCAGCTAGCAAGCTAGCATAGGGTCGCTATGATACATTATACAGAATGCTGTCTTACATTAACTACCAGGCCCCCTTGTTGCGTTGCCAAAGTATATCTTTGTGTACGAGAAACCATCTGATACACACTGCAGCACCCAGATAAACAGAACCAGTGCTGCCATGTTTATTTATTTTTTTGTCAAGCTTGACTGAACTAGCAACAGTAATTATGGAGGGCGGGACATTGGATCGGTCAAATTACAGCTGTAAGGAACACACAGCCTAGTTTTGTAGGTGATCATGATAAAAAGAATTAGATTTTTAATTTTCGGATTATTGACTATTCTGCATGGAGACAGAGAATTGCAGTGCATCTAAGAATTATTTTTTCTACCCACCCCTGTCCAATACTACTGTGGATCCTGTGATTTCCAAAAGGCAACTTGACAGTGTCTGTTGTTTGACCCTTCCTGCCTGGTTAAATCCCACTTCTCTTCAACTCTATGCCCATTCCGTAAAAAGGCTTTAAATTTCTTATTAATTAATTAATTAATTAATTATTTTTACTCCCACATCACATTTGCATCTGTTGTTGTTCAGACTCACTGTGAGGCCAGTCGTGGCCTGCGTAGACTCATGCTGTAGCTCCTCTTCCAGCTCTTCTTGCCCTGACGGTTCCTGACTCCGTCCTCCTGGTCCATCATCTGTTCCAGCAGTGTCTGGTCGTCAGCATTGAGCGGGGCCACGCTGATGTCTCTGACAGCCCTGAACTCACCACAGTTATTCAGGTGCTCGTTCTCTAATCTGAAGAAATTCCACACAAAACGCCTGGGGAGGAGAAACGCTCACTGTCAGTAGCAAATCTTTCTTACATACCTTACGTCACATATTACATATTTTAACAACAATGAATAACAATGATTCACATCCTTTTGCCAGCCAGTGGTCATCACACACTATATCAGCTGTTACAAATGTTTTCTTTAAAGTTAGGAGGAATATTATTATTCTATAATGTAATCATTACATCAATGGCATAAAAGGATTGCAAAATGACAATAATATTGCTTGTAGCAATTATTTCTGGGACAATATGTCATCCAACAAAGGCAGTTATTGTTACACGCTTAATCCTAAATTCTATTTCATGTTTCAAATAATTAAAGTAACTGCTAATCAAAAGTGTTAAAAAATGTCCATCATTTGCTGTTTACAGTTTTCAAAAAGGAGAATGTATTCTACCTTTGCTGCTGACGACTAAAAACATCAGTTTTAAAGGTTGATGGGACATAACAAGCAATTTGAGGATTTCTCCCAGGGCTCCAGGAAATAATCTCTGACATTTTATAGAAACATTCATAAGTGGAAAGAAAAACTGACATATTGACCCAGACGGAATAGGAGGAGTAGAAAGTAAGAGATGAAGAAGCAAACGAAAGCAAGCAAGCAAAAGAAAGAAACTTTCAGTTTACATCCATGTCTGTGAAAACATAGACGCTTCACACACATTTCCCACCAGGCAGCACAGAAGATCTATACCATTAGCACAGTTTTAGCGTCTCCAATTCAGTATCTGACCAAATGTCACCCCTTCTGTTCCTGAGATAAGACAGTAGGTAATAGCCAGAAAAGTGTTTTTGAAGAACATTATGATGTCTGTCTCTTAGTGTTCACGAAATGAGATAGACACATGATCACAGCGATCTTGACCTTTGACCACCAAATTCTAATCAGTAGTCCAAGTAAATGTTTGTGCATAATTTAAAGACATAGTCTTTAAATAGTGTGTTCATGAAAATGTAATGGATGAGGTCATAATGACCTTGACCTTTGAGCACCAAAATGTTTTCAGTTCATCACTGAGTTCAAGTGACATTTGTGCCTAATTTGGAGAATTTCTCTCAAGACCTTCTTGAGATACTGTGTTCACAGGTATTAGACAGATGAAGTTGCAGAGACCTTGACCTTTGACTCATCTCCAAAAATGATTCAGTTCATCATGCCGAGTGAACATTTGTGCCAAATTTGAAAAAAATTCCACTTTCCTGACTTATCATGTTCACAAGTATGGGACAGACAAACAACCTGAAAACATTATGTCTCCAGCCATGGCTATCGCTGGTGCGGAGGCATAAAAAGTCAGATATCAGAATGATTGTTCATACCTAAAGACCTCCATTGGGGCTAGTATAGTTGCCAGTATGTCGGAGATGCCATGGATCCCAGAGACTCTGCTGAGGGTAATTGTTAAAGTCCATGAAAAACGCAACAGCACATCCTCCACTATGGCACTGTAGTAATAGGCCTGGAATAAGACAGAGAGAGCAGGGAGAACACATCATCACATGATCAGGGACGCACACTGAAAGGATCAGACTACTGGACGAGTCCCTCTCTTCTCTGTGTGGACAAATACCTTATGTGGGTAGACTATCTCCTCTCTCAAAAAGGTATTTTCTCCTGCGTTGCGGTCAAACAGGCCCCAGTCCATTTTCAGATCCCAGACTAGTGTGTAGCATGAGCTGACCACTAAGCAGCCGATATACAAGTAGAAGAAGATCTGGGCGTCAGCGTGGGCTTCGGCTGAGGAGGAGGAGGAGGAGGAGGAGAGAGAAGAGGTTGAGGTTAGACAGATGGTATAGCATCAAATTGATATGTTTAAAAATGGAAACATCAAGCAAAGATGTTTGCTTATTTGGTTTTTAATAACCCAGACAGCTGCATTTTTTATTTAAAGGAGAGAATATATCTATGTATGTAGACATTCCCAAAATGATTCCAAGCCACCATTTCCTTCAAGTGATTCATACTTTAATAAAATCTTTTATGCTGTTAGTTTGGTTTCTGATGCACAACAGGAAAAGCTGCTATATAACTAACTATACAATGGACAACACAGGCAACAAAGCCTCACTAGGAAATAAATATAAACCTGAAAAAAAAATAAAAAAATCCTTTTTCTTAAAGGAAATAACCCACTGCTGTAAAAGTCTGTTTTTGTCTTTTTATTTTATTCTTATTGTCTGAGGCTTTAGAACTTCTGGTCAGCTGTCATGTAGAACTGCAGCACCAACTGTAGGTGGTGTGGGGTGGCAGTGAACACTTTTACCCTCTTCCAGACCTAAGGCATCCATTGGGACCAATCATGTTATGCTAACTTGTCGGTAAGGGGGCTACATAATGCTCCAAATCTAGGCTAAAATTTAGCGATGGAAAAAGTGGCATGGCCATTTGAACAGGGGTCCCCTCACCTCAAGATATCTTTACAGATATGCCAGCTTTATGTTTATCCTATGCAATTTTGGACAAAACCCATGCATTTTTCACATGTAGTACAAATGTATTGTTTTTGCTAATTGTACTGGACTATTTCTGCATACTGGGGTCCCTAAACAGTCTTGGAATTGCCTGAGTTTGGGTATGAATGGAAAACTGAGACTCTTGTGGATTCAGTGAGCCAAAGTTAATTAATGTGTGATGATATTAACCCCCTTAGTAGCTATTTCATTGTAGTGAGACAAAAAAAAAATGACATCACTATATAAAATGATCTATTGTGACCTCTAGGATAATCACAGCCTCGTGAAACTTTACAAACATGCACTGGAGACCTCAGGCATTCAAGGGATTTCATAGCTACTTTGACAATTAAGAGGTTTCTGATCAGTTTCCAGAACAAAGGTTCTCACAATCCAATTGTAGAATCATGCAATTCTTACAAAATCTCCAAATGTCCTAAGTTTTTGATACCAAATCACAGCATGGATTTTTTTTTAGGTGTTCCTAAAGATCTTGGAGTCTTAATGTGGCATTTTGGAGGGATTTTTCACCATTTTTATTAATTCTCATGTGGTCTGTAATGGATATTCCAATCAAGGTCTCTGTACATTGAATACAGCAAAGGCGTGTAGTGTATCTGAGTTTCCATGCTACCTTTATGTGTGTTGTACAGGGCAGCAAAGGTGACAACAAAGAAGGAAGTTGAGTATTTCCCAGCATTAACCAGGTGAGGAAAGGCCCGTTTGGTGTCACGGTAACGTCGCAGACACTGAACGAATCGGAACCAAGCAGGAAGACACTGGATCACCGCACGGACGCCATACGAGTAGGAATTACAGACATCTCTACCTGCAGAGGGTGGCATGCAGACAGTGTAGTTATGTTGAGTTGTGGGTC
The DNA here is from genome assembly GCA_026686955.1 of Epinephelus cyanopodus. Taxonomy (NCBI): domain Eukaryota; kingdom Metazoa; phylum Chordata; class Actinopteri; order Perciformes; family Serranidae; genus Epinephelus; species Epinephelus cyanopodus. The sequence continues at coordinate 36,224,125 of CM048926.1, read as the reverse complement.
CATTATCACTGAATCAGAATCTTACCAGTCTTTGATTGTTCAGTCTTACCTTCACTGCTGATGAGTCCGTCATGTTTCTTCCAATCCAGCTCAAAACTGTAGAAACAGATCATGTACTCCAGATCCATCAGAACCACACCTAGAGAGTTCAACTGGTCAGCAAGCCAGAAGTCTGCAAAGCCAACACGATGAAATGGAGCCGTCACCACCCGAAACTGTGAAAGAAGGGACACAGGACAGTTTCTCTTCAGAATCCTGAACCAAAGGAATCAATAGTGTGTTTATTAGGGTCGAATACATAACTGTTCTCCACTGATTTCAAAGTGAGTCCATTCGTACTTGGTCTTTATTAAGGGCGTTGTGATGATACTACTTTTAAGTTCTGCACATTGTTGATTCCTAAAGGCCTTCACCAGGCTGTCACGCAAAATGCAAATTACTAATATAGTGGGGCACCATAGCTAAACTATCGTTCATTTTGTGATGAAAGCACCAAATTTGGTAACCTCATTGCTGAATATATGTGGAATGAATCTGGATACTGGGGCATCGCAAAAACGCACCCTAGTTGCCGTAGCAACCATTTATTCAATAAAATTAATCAAAAATATTTAAATGATTCGTTACAATATTTTAAAAATGTAACTGTGTATTAAATTAAGAAAGACACAGTTAGACACACTCACAGTTCACATTAAATTAAGAACAAGCGCAAATTCGCAATAGCTGCGACCTCATACATGCATGCATACACACAACCTCAAGAAAAGCAAAATTTTCATTTTGAAATGCTTAGTATAGCGCCACCTATGAATGAATCCTGGTCATTTTTTCTGTCATAGTTACTCATGGTCTCTACTTACAGTATGCAAATTTCGAACATTTTTGGTCAAGAAAAGCTTTGTGAACCGACCGACTGACCAACCAACCAACCAACCAAAAATGGCTGCCAGTGGTTACTGGCATGGAATGGTTTGGCTATCCTATAGCTGCTGTTTCATGTTTTTAGTGCCACAAATATAATTAGAGGCATATTAAAGTGGAAAAAGCTTTATAAAAATGTAATAGAACAGAACAAGAGGTTTTTAAAAACGTTTTATTAGCTTCTCATTCACAGTTTACGGCCTCCCCTTTGGCTTGTCTTCCTGTGTTGCTCCTTAAAAAGCAAAAAATGAAAATATTTTAATCATTTGCCAGATTAGTGGGGCAGCATAGCTCAATATTTTTCTAGAATCATTCAATTTTGTGATAAAAGCACCAAATTTGGCAGATGTGTTGACAAATATATTTAGAACATATCTGGATATTGGGGCATCAGAAACTTGCCGCCTGGTGGCCACAGCAGGCAATTGAATCCTACCTGCCCATGGACCTGTCCCGTTAATTGGATCCACTCCAAAATGTAATGGCTTCTGTTGGACCATGCTACAAGCCTCCACCAGGTTTTGTGAAAATTGGTTGGAAAGTTTTCACATAATCCTCATCCAAAAAATTAATGGAGGTGAATGGGCGGCCAGCTTGTGTGCAAATGGTGATCAAAAAATATAATGCCAGTTGGCCAGATGGGGGTGCTATAATTAAGGTCAAGGAAACTTTTTTTTTTTTAAAAAAAAAGCCACCCCACCATTTGTCGGACTGATGTGAAATTCCACGTCCAGGTGAATGTGTTCTCAGAAAGCAGCAAGAACCACGAAGGTCCGCCTGACTAAATTTTTCCCCATACTGAGCCTCCAAGTCTGTAGCTCCGATCTGTACTAAAGTTTCTGTGGTATTGATTATTGATTGTTGCAGCTCAAGTAACATGTCTGACGCATGGCAGAAAATATCAGAGAGGTTGTGGATACCAGGTTTGTATTAATATAGTGATTTTGTAACAAAACTCTGGAAATGTTAAATGGTGTACCTTTAAACAGTCAAACACTTGAAACATGTTTATCAACTACAATTAACTAAATTTACTGCATCACATATACTGAATATTTGAACTAAAAATGAAAGGTGGTGACAGAAACATCAAACGAAAACAAACTTTAAAAAAAAAACTTTGTAATTGAGTGATGATACCAAGAGTTTGAGCAGCCAGAAGCGTGACTTGTAGTAGCACGTCTTGAATGGGTTGATGAGGAAGAGGAAGAAGAAGCCGTAGAGAGCGAGAGGATTAGCCTGCATCGGTACCATGATGCTATCCCTGAAGAGACAGGACAGCAGGCTGACGCACCACAACACCCCCAGCAGACCTGCAATCTGCGTGCACACACACAAATTCAGTCACAATATTTATCACTATCAAAATATGCTCTTTAATCCAGAGGGACAAATGAATATCCAGTATATTAGGCCATACAAAAAACTAACTGGTAGAAATGCTCATGGTTACAAAGTTATTATTTTCATTTCATTTTGAGGGTTCTATATTGAGCTACAGTACTTGGTGTGTTTGTTAGACAGCAGGTTTGCATGTGTGTGCTCAAACCTCAAACAGATGTTGATGTGACAGATTGTTTCTGGGGTTGAGTTCAAATATGAGTACATGGTTCACTCCTGCCTGCCTCCAGCCATACGTGTTGATGCCTGGAAGATAAAAACAGTGGGACTGGTATTTTTTGTGCACTTATTTTGAACAGGAAATCGTTCAGGCTTATGTGGTAGGGAAACGTGTTGTGTGTGTGTGTGTGTGTGTGTGTGTGTGTGTGTGTGTGTGTGTGTGTGTGTGAGTGTGAGTGTGTGAGAGAGAGAGAGAGAGAGAGAGAGAGAGAGAGAGAGAGAGAGAGAGAGAGAGAGAGAGAGAGAGTACCTAACAGGAAGAGGAATTCTATTAACAGGAAGCCTCCTCTGTAGATCCTGACCATAGGCCAAACATCAGCTCTGCGGATCACCACAGCTCCTAGTGACAGTTAGAGAAACATGGGAAAAGAGTGTGTAATGTATGGAGAGAGGAGACAAAGGAAAAATGAGAGAAGAACAGAACACTCACACCAGATCACTCAGTGCCATCTTATAAACTACTTTATGGCCTCATAAAGTAGTTTATAAGAGTACTATCATAAAAATACCATCGCTTCATGCAGCATCAAAGTCATGATGAGTGTAGCAGATTTTCAAATGCTGACATTTGGTTAGGGCTGGGTATCAGAATACCATACCTTTGAGGTATCTATATCAAAACTTTTCAAGTCAAACGATACCTGCATTTAGGGCTGGGCGATATGGCTTTAAAAAAATATTGTCACATTTGTAGGCTATATCATGGTACACAATATATGACTCAATATTTTGAAAGCTCCTCTAAACCACTGTGGACTACTAAAATGCATCATTATTAGATGACCTACAGTTACACTAAAGTTGATTAATAAAGTAGCTAGTGTCACAATCAAGTTCAATTAAGTATTGTTAAAATAAAGTTAAATAAAATACTGTTATAATAAAGTTAAAAAAGATATTGTTATAACTAAACAAATCAAAGCAGAACCATTGGTGCTTTCTATTATGACTCAGGCCTAAAGTGTTGATGTTTTTGCTGTGAACCCAAAACCTCTGGTCAACAGTTAGATGTTAGCAGTTGGCACGAAGTTAAACTGTTACCGCAGTTCCTTTGAACATGAATATTTATTTGCTGTGAACTACAAACACAGTAACAGTTATCCAGTTTATATATTTATAGTATTGCAAGTCACACTAGTGTTCCACAGTTAAAGAATGCAAGTAAATAGTCAGAGTTTGGAGCCCTGCAATTAACAAAAACAAATGCTTTGTCTGCTCACACCATCATTAAACTCTTTAAACTGTTACTGCAGTGCCGTTAAACATGATGATTTATTGATTTATTTACTATGAGCTAGAATCAAAGTAACAGCTCTCCAGTATATATATATCTATATATATATAGATATATATATATATATGTGTGTGTGTGTGTGTGTGTGTTTAGGTACATGTTTGTGAGTTTTCTGTATGTGTGTATGTGAGTGAATCAAAATGCTGAGGCGAGTCCCCTGCTGATGGTTTAAAAAAACCCAAAAACAATATGACAATTCATACTAGACGTTCGCAACACAGTCATTTTATACATCCCACGCTGAATTATAGCTGCTGCGCAGCAAGGGTTGGGGCCGGGCAATTTTAGGCAAAATTAGACAATTCTGAGCAACACACACACTAAAACAAAGCATATCACAACATAGAAGTTACATCATATAATTATGGCATGCCCTTCAAATTGTGGATGAGTGGCTGAAGTGATCAGACTCATAATATACAAAGGAAGGAAACTCAAGAACAAGAAAGTAAGAATAACATTAACTGCTAGCAATTATGAACAAACTGGCCTGATCTAGCTTAAAGCTAAACATTATCCATGGTGACAAAGATGAAAACATTTTTTAAAATGTAAAAGTAGCTATTAGATAGAGTCTGCATATTGACTGATAGCTAAGCCAAATAAACAGGGAAAAGAAACAGAGGATAACAGGGAAAAGTGTTGATAAAGAGTTTTTGTCTCTCTGCAAAACTGCCTGGATCATAATTATTTTAACCTTAGTAGTCTCTAATCCACATAAGATGATGCCTGAACATAAGACTTTCACATTAGAAAAAGAACTCACAACTTCTGTGACTGAGGTCCGTCTTCTATCTCACTCAGCTAATTGGCAAGTGACAGTTCACGTGTGGCTTCACAAATTGACTAAGCCAAGCATCAGGGTGCCAGACAGTAGCCATCCATGCCATGGAAAAGCACATTTCAAAGTGAAAGTTCCAAAGCTGTAGCACATATGGTTGATTTGCTATGAATTTTGAAATTTAGAGGCTTGCTGTAGCGCCACTATCAGGACTATTGTCTTGTGTTTCCAGTTGAGGACATCTGGCATGGGACTGGACCTTTATGAAAGGTTTGGCTAGATTTCTCATATGGAAATGTTGCATGAGCTGAGGCTTGAACTCACAATCTTCAATACCAAGAATCATCCTCTATCTCACTGAGCTAATTGGCAAACAGAAATGATACATGTAGCTTCAGAAATTGACTAAGCCAGTCACCTGTGTGCAAGACAACAGCTGTTAGTGTGTAAAGGCAGATTTCAAACGGCTGTCAAAAGTTCAGTTTTTAAGACAAAAGTCCGAAAATACACAAATTGCATCTGGACAGCATGGAGATGTTGGTAATTTGTTTTTAACAATGATTTATTGGCTCCATAAGTGAAAAACTGATGTTTAAAAATGCCACTTTTGCATTGACTCCAATTGCTCGCATGAGAGCGAAATTCAAAATGCTGTAAAAAAAAAAAAAAAAATAATAAATCAGTTTTTGAGATAAAATTCTGATATTTTCCAAACATCATCTACCATGACTCTGAAATTTTGTCATTTTTTTTAATGAACATTGAAAATGTATTTAGCAAGAATTTGCAAGTATATGTTTACAATACCGTTTACAGTCAAACATTTTGATGCACTGTAGGCTCAATTTTCGATAAATCAAAAATCTGTGTGGATTGTTTGTGTAGGACAGTCTGAAATGCTCTGTAGCAAGTTTGGTGTCAATTGAGCAAAAATTGTGGGAGGAGATAGGTTTAATAAGTTTTACAGTTTTTGAAAAAAAACAGAGTGCTGAACTTCATAATTTGCCATAGGTTTAAATGTACAAAAGTTTCTTCAGGATTGGAGCTACATTTTGTTTAAAGTTGCAAATCTGTAGCACGTATTTTCAAAATTTTGAACTTTAGAGGCTTGCTATAGTGCCACCATCAGGACTATTGGCCTGTTTTTTGCAGCTGAGGCAATCTGGCATGGGACTGGACCTTTGTGCAAAATTTGGTGATTTTTTTGTGCATGGGAAGTATGATTTCCTCAGAAGAAGAAGAAAGAAGAAGAAAAAGAACATGCAGGATAACAATAGGGTCCTGGCAGCTTACAGTAGGCTGCCCGGCCCCTAATAAGTCGTGATACTAGGGCTGGGCGGTATACCCACTTTCTACAACATATCGATATATTTTCAAATAAGATATAAATTTAGGCAGTACCGTTTGTATTGATATAGGGTTAAGTTGCGTCACATAACACATTTCACTGTTAATCTCTCTTCTCTCACCTCTGCAAACAGCTCACCTCCAACAAGTAAACTTCTTTTACCTGCCCTGCTGTGGAAAAACACATGTAGCGGAAATAACAGGGGACTTTAGCCGTGGATCAGCTTGCAACTGAACATGTAGCCCACTTAGTCAAAAATACTGGGATATATATATATATTGTGTATCACCATTCAGCCTGAAAATACCAGGATATGAATTTTTGACCATATCGCCCAGCCCTACGTGATACATTAAGTATTTTCGATGTATCACCCACCCCTACCTGCACCCTGTCCTTTTTGTACCCACATCTATAAAAAACAAACTATTTCATGGTTTTACTTGCAGCCAATCACCACAAGCATTTTTGGACATAATGTAACATGTATTTGGCCCACTACTGCAGCAGCTACAACCAATACAGTCTATGGTGTGGTGAAGTTAAGCGCAGTGTATTTTAAAGTGTTGACAGTTCAGCGAGAAGAGATGCCACCAAAATGTTCAAAAGTATGGCTACACTACAATCCTGTGGTGTCTGGTGAAATTTTACACAATGCTTCTATTCACACAATGGGTATTAAATGAAGTAAAAAAACAAGGTATTAAATGAAGTACTCTCTTGGTATCTGTATCCCTTTGAGGGTCCTGGTATCAGTACTGGTATCTTAATATTTTTAAACCATACCCAGCCCTACATTTGGTGATGTAATATATTCTAAAAACACTAAAACCAAGTCACAAAATGATTCTGTCCAGTTTTTTTATTGCTACTTTTTCACAATATTATTGATGAATTCTGCATCTATGAATGAATTTTAAACCAGGCCATGCTGTCTCTACAGCACACTTAGAAGAAGTATACTGTAGAGGACATTTTGACTTATTTTTATTCGAACAAATCAGACAAATGGACAGTAATATGCAGAGAGGACAAAGGCCTACGTATTCTAATACCTCAGTAGCCCACCAGATGTCACAATGTAAAGAACATAAATAGGTTATTCCACTCAAGTCATGAAACACACTAATTCCTAATACTAACCTTGACACTACAGTGTGTTCCGCTATGATCAATTTTAGCCAAATATTTTAAGTACTGTATATTTCTGGCCTGGACACACTGACAGTTGTTTTCCAGGAAGTCAAACCTGAGTCACTAGATGATTAAATATTTCAAACCTTTAAATCTTATATTCTTAGATGCACAATTTTTATAACAATTGTTTAAGAGCTGAATGTGTGTGTTACCTGTAATGACCACAGTGACTATTAAGACAAGGAATACTCCACAGTAAAGGCCGACTCTGAAAGTGGTCCAAGCAGGAGCAGGCTGTAGGCAGACACAGACACACAGTCAGAGCAGGACAACACAATCAGTAACAGGCCCAGCTGTCCAGGAGTAATATATATACCTACTGATGCACTATTCAAATTTGAACACACAGAAAACTCAGTCACTCTATAAAACTCATAACACGAATGTCCAGAAAAGTACGTATGTATATATATATATATATATATATATATATCTCAGGGTTATTAAAAATTGTGGACATGCAGACATGTCAAAAAACTGGACCATCTTTCAGCATAACTACATTCTCTGAGCTTGTTGTTCATTACCCAAACAAATAAGTCAAACTAATAATGAATTTGAAATTGCATTTGTAACTTATTCTTAATGTAGATGTCATACATGTAACACAGATCTCAATGTAAAGGCATAACACTGTCTATTTGTTAGGGTAGAGTGGACACCTGTCACCATGTACAGTATAATAATACTTTATTGACTGTGTAATTTGAGAGAAGTTTAGTTTGTAGGGTGATATTGGGTGCAAAAAAAAGAAAAGAAACAGACAGAGAGAGGAACTCTATTAGACAGACCATCTTAAAGTGTCAGCAAAATTCTTAATGATCGGATTTGTTTGTTTCCCCCCAAGGAAACACAAACTTATTGGGGCAACAATTATCTGGGTTCATTTCATGATAATTTAAATCGGGTACTTGGTCCATCACTTTGTTGGCAACTGTTAGGAAAGTGAGCTTTCTGTGGGTGAAAGTTTGATTATAAGCAGTAACAGGACAACAGGAGGCCCTTGGAGGTCTGATCCTTCACAGAGGAAGATCAAGCGACAGCGGGGCATGTTGAGTTAATACTGACTAATTGATTGTGTGTGTGCGTGTGTGTGTGTGAGAGTCTGACCTGTGCGGCTCCCAGAGGAGGTACCCTCAGCCTCTTCATGGCCCTCTGCCTGTCACCACCTTCCAATTCTGTTGTGACCAATGCCTGAAAGACACATAGAGAAAGAATTCTGAGGGTTGTTTTTCTTACTGTTGCCTTTAAATTACATATTGACATTGTATAAACGTCTTCAGCATTACTGTAATTGACCAGAGCAATGCCAATGAAGCATTTATAAATTTGAGCATGTTTATACTAATATCTACATAGATACTGTATATATATATATATATATATATATATATATATAGATATATAGATATCTATATCTATATATATATATATATATGTGTGTGTGTACACGTGTGTGTGTGCGTGTGTGTGTGTACGCGAGCGCACCTCGGTCTCAGAGATAAGCTGTGTGATCTTCTTGCATGTGTAAAACGGAGCCACTTCAACATGGGCCACCCTCCAGTCAGCCCCCCTCGACGTCTCCAAAATCTTATCATGCTTCTTGAGGATCTTCCTGAAACCTGTGAAATTTAGGTTCTACAGGGACAGGGACACAGACACGGATGGTGTTTCATGAAAGAAGATTCAGACCTGTCAAAAGCAGCTGAGTAAACACAGTTGATGAAAGATGTCAAACTATAAGTGACCTAAATATGACAAAAGGCTCTGCATGTGGTTTAGCTGTATTTAGTAAAGCAGATCGAATGCAAACTGAATTTGCAGTATTTGCACCGACTAAAATTATATCTCTACAATTAATGGCTTAATCTACAAGTGCAATTATAACCACATCCTGTTGGGGATTATTCTATTCATTACTTAAAGCTGTTTGAATTGAAAACACACCTGACATATTATGAAGCTGTTATGACAAACAGGCTAACAAACAGCTGCTTAATTACAAATCCAGGACTTATCTTAAGTTGTGTTTGTGTCCACATGATGAATGCCAGTCAAGTATTCACTCTCTTTACGCTGTTCTTCATCAATTCCTGAGGGGAAATATCTGGCCCTTTAGCTGCTAAATGCTCCACTACGCTCACCAGCTAATAGCTAGATTTGTCTTTTGGTGAAGGACAGGTAGTGCACAGTGGCTTTATCAGTGTTTTGCTGTAGAGCAGTGAGAGTAAACTAAAATAGTTAAGTGCCATACCATAATAATGAGCTAAAAGAGGACAGGTAGTTCAGTAGAGCTGAGAGGAACTGCAAAGTTAGTGATAATTCTATGATGGTTCATCACTATGACACCTTTCACACTTCACATAGTCGATTGATCCATTGTTAGTATCAATGTATTGATAATGCTGGACTACACCACATATCTGTCTGCTCCGACAGTCACCATATCAGATTAGGCAATTGTGGAATCAGAAAATCTTCCTGTGACTTGGCTGACAGACATGACTACATGTTGGTCCGCGACCTATCATCACTGGTCGTCTTTCATGACGTGTATGATGTCATTGGATTATTCATGTCATTTTTTTAATATGATTATTATTATTTCAGTCATTATGGCTTTTGATATGGCAGACAAAATGTTAATATTGTAATGTAAAAAGTGGCGGCAGATGGCAGGAGCTACATTTGAAGTATGCATGTGAACTATGCAGGTCACTGAATCCTCTACAACAAGTTCCTGCAAATGTTTCACAATTAAAAGCCTTTTTTTAAGAATATGAAGGGATCCTCTCAACCGAAGTTATTAATTAATTTATTTAATTATAAATGAATACAGGAACACTTCCTGTATTTGAAATGAAGGTGTGATGCGTTAATTTTAACAGGGCAAATGAGGGCGGATTAAAAGTAAAAATAGAATAATACAGAGGGAATAACAACAAAAGGCTTGTTTTTAATGTAGTTTGTTTCAAATGAAGCTGGCACCCTCTGCAGTTGTGGTAAGTAAAAGCCCTGCCACTATTTGTGAATTTTATTCCTTTATACCTTCTCTATTATGGAGAAACCACATTCTGTGCTAGCCTGACGCTGTTGGCAGCACTCAGTGGGTTGCTTAAGTGCCTCTGCTGTTTCATGCAAAAATTTTGCCTTTTTACTCCGTATGGTAATCCCTACAAGATTATCAAAAAGGCTGTGGTGTTGTTGCCATACAGTTCTCTAGGGCAGCAGATCACTCTGTGTTTCTATCGGTGAAAGTGATGGCTGAGGATGACAAAAAGAAAATCAAACATGCTTGACGACTTTCTGTCCTGACGTCATGAGGTGACCCAGATGTTGCGTTGGTTGTCTTCTACTGTGATGCAATACACAGGATAAAACCAAGGATTATCGCATACGACACATAAACCAACACAGTACGACACCACGGTGTGCTACAATCCGGCTGATATTGTGTAGTCTGAACATGACACAATTTGTTTAAAAAACACTGCACTGACAGTGGTAAAACTGGTCAAACTAAAGTTAATATTCATTGTCCTCTTCTCATTTTTGCTGTGAATTAATTTATTAATATCACATCTATAGCAGCCACAACAAAGACATTATAATAAGTTATCTGGCCTAAAACAATCTCTCAGTTTACTTATGAATAGTCTGGTGAGCCTTTTCAGGTTGTAACAGCTGTATGTATCAACCTGTGAGCCCAATAACCCAATAGCTAATGGCTATTATGCTGTATATATTATATGAACTTTATAAAACAAATCTGACTTTCTAACTCTGTTTCTTCAAATTTATTTCTTTGTTGTTGTTTTTTTTCAAGCTTAAAAAATTGTCATAAGGCTTCTGAGTTTCTTTCTCTGGAGCTTTTGTCTGCATGTGTGAATATGCACCTGATAATTCTGCAGCAGTATGAGGCTGAGGTAGAACTCGGAGAAGGCCAACTGCAGGTCCTTTATGTTTCTATGTTTGCATCGTTCCTGCTGCGACAGGGCGAACACCGTCTTCCTCCTCCTCAGGCCCCGCCCGTTAGCCCAGCTCTCCCTCTGAGCATCCAATGATGACTGCAGCTCGTTCTGCAGCGTGGCGAATCGCCGCTGAGCCTCAGCCAGCTTTTCTGGAGGGAAGAGAGGGAAAGAGATGAGGATGATTTTAAAGATAGAAAGCCTCTGCAGCATAATAAGCAAAACAAACCGCCAGAGTTATATCTAAATGAGAGATTTCTAGCTTTAAAGTATATGAATGTATGTGCATAAAGCAGAGGCAGTAGTTGTCGTCATTACCAGAGTAGAAGGTGTTGATCTTGGCCAATTCTTTTTCACATGTCTGGAAGAACTTCTCCTCAAACTTGGCATAGTACCTCTTAACGGTATCCTCATCTGTGACTGCAAGAAGATACCAGTTTATTAGATTAGTGAACCTTGAAGAACAGAGTGAAGACTATTTGTCTCACAGTACTGATCAAACCACCTTGATGAACCTGCATTTACATAGAGAACAAACAGGAGGACAGAAAGGGAAGTTGAAGAGAGGACAGCAAAGGCACAACAAGGACAAGCAGTAATGGAGGACTGAGTGTGTGAATGTAAAATTCCATGTTCCATGCAGCAAAGCCTGCGTACCCTCCCGCTCTGACCAGCAGATGGAGCAGTGAGACAACAGCAGGGAGTCCAGCTCTGGCAACAGTTTTCAAAAGGTGGATTCTCCTTTGTTTCTGTGAACTCTTGAATCCGTCTTGACTTAATTTGCCTTAAATTTAAATATTTAAAATTTGATATTTTAGTTTGTGTAACTGGGCTTTTATTCCCATAAATCATGAATGACAAAAAAAGTACTTTTAAACACACTGAAATGATTTCACCGAGTTTTACATTGAAAGCCACAAGCAAAATTAGCATATTTTTTTTGTTTATATAAACATTACAGTAATTGCATGGCCAATATCTTATGGTGTGGTAACACATGAAAACTATATGTACTGCAAATGTGCATTAACATTAAAGGACAGTCATTGAAGTTCTTGCTCAAGCATCTGTGTCACTGTAGATCAGGCATGTGCAAAATCTGGCTTGGGGGCCAATCATGGCCCATGGACCAATTTTTAAACAGCCCCCTGCTTGTTGTATGAATTATACTAAATGTGGCCAACCGCACATATCAGTTAATCATGCTGGATCACTTTACATTTTTTCCATTCACCTCACAATGCAGGACTATCACACAGTTTGTAGACATGCACAAAGTAGGAACTATGCAGACGAAACTAATGTGTTTTCATAAACGGATGTTAACGAGCAAACGAACAGTTACCTAACAGCAGGCATTTCCTGCGAGGTAGAAGACATGGCCATAGCAACAAAGTCTAAAGTCAACAGTGAGAGCCGCTGCTTTCTGGAGCGGCAGAAGACTGAATACTTTTTCACTTAAAGATGAAACATTTGCAATTTGTCTTTTTTGTATGCGATTCTTTTTTTAATAACTTGTATGACATTATCGAATCTGGCCCCCATTCAAAAAAGTTTGGACACCCCTGCTGTAGATGAAGATGAAGTCAAGGGACCAGTAGCACCACTGGGTTTGCCTGCTGCACGCCCACTCTGTAAGCAAGGCAACAGCAAAACAAACCCATGTTGCATGCTGCATATGTGCTGCATGCTGCTAACTCTGGTCAACTCACTGGACAGTAAGTCTTTCAAGGTAATCAAACATGGTTTCAATGATCATTAATTGATCATTTTAACGTTGTTTATTGTCAAACTGGTAACTGTTTCATCCCTATCCTGGACTATGACTATAGACTACAGTGCAGAGATGCTGACAAATGAAATGTCATCTTCTTTGCACATTTATTTATTTCCTATTCTTTTTTTTGTATTTTTTAATGAGTATTTATGGCTCTTTCAGACTTACAAACAATCAATCCCAAAAGATGGCTTGTAATGACGATCATGTACTGTATGTTTACTGCATGTTACAGTGTGTGAGAGGAGTCTAATAAAAATCTTGCATGGTTGTTGAGGTTGTCCGATTGTGTGCTAAATGTAGGGTGAACTGTACTGCTATGATGTTGCTACATCAGCTTGCATTATCAATCTGTGCTCTCATGCTTTCAAAATACAGCAAAACAACACACAGAATTTGGCCATGGTGTCCCCCCCTTTTCTACCTCCATCACTTTGTTTTGTGTGAGTTTTTTCTAAAATGACCCACCAGCAGGTGTGTTGTGCATCATTTCATGTCGTATTATGATTGGCTGGTTTGTAGATATGGCTCATAGCAGCCTTCACACTGTGGAAATTTGGTCTGAAAATTCTGACACTGTCAGATTTTTGCTGTAGGCAATCAGTGTTACCAAAGCTCTAGACTCACAAGTCACTCTTTAGATGCTTTGTTTAACTCAAGACTGATGTCTTTCTCCCTGATTTTGTGTTTAAATGGGCGGATACAATTTCAGAGTTTAAACAAACTCCCTACGTTGCAGAACCAACAGTAAATCCGCAGGGCTCGTAAACATAGTCCAACTGCGTTAAAAGTTTTAAACAAAGTCGCTTCAAGTCCTTCATTTCCACAATCTTGTGGACTGAGCACACGTCTGATAAAACAGAGTAAAATCTCTCGGCATCCATTTTCAAGCTCTCTGTGTGTTTGTTTCCTTGCGGACGAGAAAAGGGGAAGCGCACATTTCCGGGAGGGCGTGTCCTTTTAAAAAATACAAGAGGCGTTGCTTTGTTGTCGGTTGTTTTGTCCAGTGTGTTAAACACACTTTAGAAGGGAGTGTCCCCAGACTATCAGAAGGCGGAGATCTCTGATTGTCTGGTGGCGAGACTACCAAAGCTCAAAATCAATCAGTGGTGAAAATGTCCCACTGCAATGAAAGACCACCTTTTTTTGGATTAATATGCAGAAATTTGACCACGTTTCTGTCACAATTAGGGCGGCATCTAACTAATTATTTTCATAATCAATTAATCTGCCCATTTTTTCCTCAGTTAATCATTTTGTCAATGAAATGACAGAAAATAGTGAAACACGCCCTGTGTATTCAAATTGAAGTGGCTATCATCATGTCTGATTTTGACAAAAAAGCTGACAATAATGCTCATTGATGTTACCTCTGATATGTCTGAAATCAATATTTATTTCTATGATTTTGGATACATTCAACACCAAGCCTTTATCACTACACTAATTAACAAAAGCAGGAACAGCATTAAACTTTAAGATAAACAGCCACTCTCTAAAACTTTCTGCTGATGTCTAGGGATGCACAATATTTTCGGCAAGTCATCGATATCAGCTAGTATTGGCTTTAAAATGAATGAAATCAGAATAGTCCAACATGCTTTTTCTCATTTTGCACAGTGAATGAATATAACATACATTGAAAAGCATCCTATTTTATATCTCCATCTTCTGACGAGCCATGCATGCATCTTCTGATGAGTATGCATGCATAATATGATGTTAATTCCACTACAGAGGACTGATGTTCACTCAGATTAGGTGGGGGAAAAGTGGATATATATCGATATCGGTTATCAGCCAAATGAGTTATTATACATCGGATATCGGCAAAAATCTAATATTGTAAATCTCTACAACGGTCTGTCAAAAAAACTTAAGTCTGTACCACAAGTTCATAAAACAAACAAGATGCTAGCCACTCTGCAATGCTAATAGCCATTCCAGCTCAGCCACCTCCATGTTTGCTTGAGATGTCCAAGGTGAAAGTCATGTGCATTCATTGCACATTAAATGAACATGAAATATAATTTGTGATTCCACCCTGCAATTCGGAACTACTCTAAAATTGAATGGGTTCTTCCTTGATCCATGCTTCACCTTTCCACCAAGTTTCATAAAAATCGGGCCAATAGTTTTTCTGTAATTCTACTCACAGACAGACAAACAGAGTTGAAAAACATACCTTGGTAGAGGTAATAAGACAGATGAGACCAACTAAATTTAGAAACCAATCTTTTGGAAATTTCACATGATAAAGTTTTCCATCAAAGTTTAAGATTGTTTTCAAAATAAGTGATGTGACAGCATCTTGTTTGGGATAATCATATTGATATCAGTGTTATATTTACTTGTCTGCAAAACACCATGCTAAAACGTTTAATTCCTGTTCCTCCCATTGAGTCAAATGTTTTTTTTTATAGTTTTACCAGAACAGAGTCCTGTAATTTCAATCAAAAAAGGACACAGTGAACCTGTGTGTCCAACCACTAACTTGTACCCACTGTCACGTCAACAACAACCAAACAACAGACCGGGCAGGTGGTTTTGAGTCAGACTCTGCAGACTCAGTGATTCACTGTGTTTCAGACTGGCTGCTTTTAGACAAGACACCAAATTAACTAAATTGGAGTGTCCCAACCACTCCCTCCCTCCCCCTCTCTCTCTTTCTCTACCTCTCTCTCACCAGTGCACAAACACACAAACAGCCACCACAGTCAGACTACAGTAATCTCCTTATCCCTTTTTGGCCTTATTCGGCTCTTTTCTCTCTGTGTCTCCACTCATGTCATCATGATTATTATCATTATTATCATTATGGCATGTCTGTCTCTCGGTAATAGGCTATACTTTCCATTTGACAATTGATGTTTTTTAGCTCTATTTTTCTGCAACACCCTGCTTTCCTCTCACAGTTACACACACTGACACTTGGTAGCCAGGTGCAGAGGTGTGCTCACGGCCAGCGCACGTCTGGTGCTATCTAGTCATGCAGATAGATTAAGACATTTGTCCAGTTTTTTAAAAAATATCTTTCTTTTCCCATAATGCAATTTTTGCACCCCCCTCAATACAATAAACATAAATGGAATGTCACTGACAGTGTTCAGAGCATTAAAAATACTTTTTCTCTCCCTGTCAACCTCTCTTTACAATGTCCCCATTCTTGTGAATCAAGCAGCAACCCCCAAGGCTGAAAAATGAAGCCAACGCAGAAGGGCCAGAAACTGCAGTTCCTCAAATGGCCACTTGAGGCTGGCTCCTAAAGCCACTCAATCCCCACAGACCCCTTTGTTAAAATGCCCAACTCTACGGCAGAAATAAAAATGTTTACAACCTGGTACAAAAAAACAGTTTTGGCCTCTTTATCTAATTTCTACTTCATCAAAATAGTAAGGTGGTGAAGTTTATATGTTATCAAGGCTTTAAGTTTCAAAATAAGAAGCATGGCGGTTTTCAGTTTTGACAGGTGGGTGCCATCTATTGACAAGTTGCTAGCACGGCTACACCACTGTGTAACCCCAAAGGCATAGCTGACGGTGTTGCCACTTTAGTGTGTTTTCAGTTCATGAAAGTTAATTGTAACCTTCTGGCTGTCTTCTTCAGCATTTAGTTGTACTCAAAACCCCTCTAAAGAAGGGGTGTCAAACATGCAGCCCATGGAACCTTCCTGCCAGAGGAAGTACAAAGCTACTTACAAAGCTACTTTATATTAATGCAAAGCTACTTTGTATTTATATGCACCATGCTAACCAAGCTAGCAGATAGTGTTAGAGTTAGCTCAATCCTTTCATCCAAAGATGGTCACTTCTGACTCCAAAAAAACAAAAAAAAAAAAAAAAAAAACAATGCCTTTATTGATTCTTGATGAATTTTCTGGAAAAAAAAGTAGACCTTCAGGTTTTCAGAGTCAATACAGTTATTTTAATATCTCTGAGTCTGAACATAGTGTAGATGAAATGACAGAATATTTGTACAACATTTATTTTCATTTAGGTTTTCTAAGTAAAATAAAAAAAACATATTATCATGTATTATCTAAGATATTCAACTTCAGAAACACACGTTGCTCGGCTGGGAGGCAAGGGCACGTGTGTGTTGAGTGTCAAATACATGGCATTTCTTACATTTAAGCCCATGTTGTGCAGAAAGATGTTTCAGCATATTTCTGGTGTTTCCATTCTTCCATTTATTTTTTCTAAGTTTCCAGAATTGTAGACCCATGAATTTGCAGGGTCCGACGTTAAGGTTTTTTTCCTACTTGCCCTGCTGGGCAAGTACTTCTCAAATCTACTTGCCCCATCTAAATTCTTACTTGCCCTGCTTAAGAGGTTCTTCTTCTGGCTGTGTGGTGCATATTTTCACTCATAACTTATATCTTACATCAGCAGAGACGATCAGCCAATGGAGGCAGCACCACATAAAAAAGCAGCACAATGAAACTGGCCCCTCCGAGGACAGAAACAGGAGAGGACATACACAATTTTTAGGGCAAGGCCACTTTGGCCTTTGATAAATACAAATTTACTGGGGCATCATGGCCAGAATGTGGGGCACCAAGGCCAAAACCAATGGCGCAATAACAATATGTGCTAATTACATTGAATGAAGACAAAACAATATATGTGTTGAAAAACTGTACTGAGTTTATTAAAACTGGGTGTGCATGACTGGGGATATATCTTGTTTCTTTAAGTCTTTGAAATCTCTTTATTCTTTTGTTATCGCCTAGTTATTAAGAAATTATTATTAAAAGAAGATTCTCTTTATTGTCCTTTCTCAGCACATAACATACATTGAAACGAAATCTGACCTCTGCATGTGATCCATCCTACTGTATACACTGGGAGCAGTGGGCAGCTGCAGTGCAGCGTCCGGGGACCAACTCCAGTTCTTTTGCCAATGCCAGTGGTCAGGATCACTGACAGGAGTATTCACCTAACATAGCCTACATATCTTTAATTATATAATTATTTATGTCTCTATGTATATTTTTACATAAATCCCCAATATTTTATTTGGCTTTAAAAATCCTCTTCCTTCATTTAATTAGACAATGTTTATTATATTGTATTATATGTATTAATTATCTACAGGATCTTGTATGTTCTTTAATGTGTGTTCAATGTATTAAAAGAAAAAAACAAAAAAAAACGTTTTGGTGAACCCTGCAGCAAAGTGAGCCCTCTTCCTCAGAGATGGATCTTTGCCTCCCAGTTTGTTCCTGGCGACAGAGCAGAGTGAACCATTTTCCTTCACAGAGGATCTTTGTCCCATCTCCGTGTCCTCAGTGTAAACAGCTTTTGCTGGCGATTTGACAGTCACTAGAAGCACATTATGACCCTTTGTAAAAGTTTCTGTGTGGTTCAGTGTTGTAAATGAGCTAACGTTAGCAGCTAAGTACTGAAAGGCTGTCCGGTAACGTTATGTATGTGCGTGTGTGTGTGTCTCAGAGAGTCAGTGCGTTAACTTAGCCGTAGCCTTGCTATGCTGT
>CM048926.1:36120722-36200722 GCA_026686955.1 Epinephelus cyanopodus | reverse complement strand
TAACTGTTCAGATAGGCGTTTGTCCCTCACCATCTCATCATGAAAAGCCCCGTAACCGCAGCGCTTCGCCAGGCACTGCAGCGCCGTAACAAAACTGTCGGCCGTCTCGCCCATTTCTTGATGCCGCTGATTAAACTTTGCTCTCTCAAAGATCACATTCCTGCGATTTTCTTGCATTTCCAGTCCAGAAGCAATGCGGAATCTGTTGAAGCGTTTAATCCATTTAGGCCAGTCTTCAGCCTTGAAGGTGAACTCCGGCAGGGAGACTTGAAACTACCATGTTGCTGCTTCGTTTCGCTAACTGTGGCTAGGCTAGGTAGCTCCGTAGATGGTCTACTGGTACTGTGAACTTTCCCGACCTACAGCTAGACACTTTTGCTTGTCGCTATATGCAGATTAAGTCACTAGTACTGTCGCTCGCATCTGACTTTACTTCTGACATCATGTTCAGTTATTTATTGGTATAACAGCAAACCACTCATGAACCACGCAGGCTTCAGGTACTTGAGCAACCCTTTTATTGTTCCCCTGCAACACAATACAGCATGAGTTCCCACCTTACAGGCTGGGACCTATCACTACAGTTGACCCACGTCTTCCGAAGCTGCTGGAACATCCGTGGGCAGTGTTGCCATGTTGTCTCGCTAATGTTTGTGTAGCAGCAGGCTAACCTGCCAGGAAGTTGCCAGTGAGAGATCATGTGACCACCTAGGCATACTGCGGCATGCTGCTGCACGCAGGTTTCGTAACTCTTGTTCGGTGAATGTGTGGGGTTTCAACCTGGTTTCAACATGTTTTCAACCTGGTCTCAACATGTTTTCAGTTGTTTCTGTGAAGTCATTTGCATACTCGAAGTAAATATGCACATCGTCCAAACAATAATGACGATAATATCGTTAACGATATATATCGCCCACCCCTAATTTGTATACATGTATATGTATGTAAAACATATTCAGTAGTCAAAAAGCTAAATCAAATTAGGATTATGCTATATTCACATCTGTTGTGACTATCAAAATAATGAGTATTGTAAACAGATTTGAATAACACTGTTATGGCTTCTTTAATCACATAATTCCATCAGTGGTTTGTTTTAGGGTGACGCAGAATTCTGATGACACCACCTTCATTCAAGTATCTTGAATGAATATCATATTCAGTATCACACTCACATTACAAGCCAAAACAAATCCTCTAAATTAACTGCTGAAAAAAAGAAGAAAAGGCTGCCCTTTGAAAGTTTGAGATTCAATTCATCAGTCGGAGACTGCTCAGTTGACTGAGATTACTTCAGCTAGACCAGTCTTTTTTTTTTGCTAGTCAATGTGCTGTGCCGTGTACTTCTGGGGAGGTTTTGGTCCCCAGATTTTGCTGCAGAGTAAGTGCCCTTGACTTTCAAGATACTTTGCTTCAGACAGCTGTTGACACAATGCAGCAGCACAGAGGAGAGACTCTGCACCATAAGGCTCTAAAATAACATCATCTTCTCTCTTCTGCTCAGAAGTTGTTAATTTACAGCTCACAGCAACTTAATATGACACAGTTTTTGATTTTTGTTTGATATTTAATGTCCACAAAAAAATGTTGCACATTTCCGATCTGTCGCCATTAGCTTGTTCACAATGTTTCGCTGTCAAACTTAACGTCCCACTGAGCCCCTTTGTACTTTTGATAAACTGCAGATCCTGATGGGTCTGGTGATGAGTGACATTACTACAGAAAAACCTTGTGTAACAGACTGCTTTGTCAGAAACTGCTCTGGCCTTCAGACTGAGGTCAGAGAGCTCAGGGGAGACTCCTTTAATGCCCCAGGACTCAGTTGTTGCTAACTGGGGGGCTAACCTAACTCTGCTTAACTCTCGAGTGGCTGTAGCATTTATGTTCTGACAACTGTACCTCACCTGTACCTTGTCTGACAGTATTTACATTTAGCTTTGTTTTGTTCTATATCTTGTCCACACACTGCCATGTTATCTTTTTGTATCCCAACTCATCTGCATTTTTCCAGGATTTGAGTCGTTTTGTCTCTCTTACTGGACACAAAGAAAAAAAATTGATTACATTGCTTAAAAGTTTGGGATAAGAATGAAGAACCGGTCCAATTTGTGCTCATCAATTCCTATTAATTCCTTTATTTATACATGTTTTTCTGACAGTTGCGCATGGCAAAACAATAATATCAAATCAGGGTCCGACATTAACGGTTGCCTGAATGCCCAGGGCAAGTAAACACATCCGGCGGACCAGCAGACCCTGCGCAGACTTGCCTGATCGGGCAAGCAGCACGACACGGATCTTTTATTTTTATTATTTCTAACCGCAGGGCAGGAATTACACCACGGCCAAACGGCTAATGCCGTGGAGTCCCCAGTGTGGGCGTAATGCCCCTCCTACCCATACGGCCAGTGTAGCATGCCCTGCTTTTTTTTATGACAAACAGCATAGCAAGGCTACATCTAAGTTAACGTACTGACTCACGCACACGCACACACATAACGTTACCGGACAGCCTCTCAGTCCTTAGCCGCTAACGTTAGCTCATGTTAGCACAGTTACCACATAGAAACTTTTACAAAGGGTCATAATGTGCTTCTAGTGACTGACAAATCACCAGCAAAAGCTGTTTACACTGAGGACACGGAGATGGGACAAAGATCCTCTGAGAGGGAAGACGGTTCACTCTGCTCTGTCGCCAGGAACAAACTGGGAGGCAAAGATCCATCTCTGAGGAAGAGGGCTCACTTTGCTGCAGGGTTCACCAAAACGTTTTTTGTTTTTTTCTTTTAATTCATTGAACACAGATTAAAGAACATAAAAGATCCTGTTGAGAATTTATACATATAATACAATACAATAAACATTGTCTAATTAAATGAAGGAAGAGGATTTTTAAAGGCAAATAAAATATTGGGGATTTATGTAAAAATATACATAGAGACATATAAATAATTATATAATTAAAGATATGTAGGCTATGTTAGGTGAATACTCCTGTCAGTGATCCTGACCACTGGCATTGGCAAAAGAACTGGAGTTGGTCCCCGGACGCTGCACTGCAGCTGCCCACTGCTCCCAGTGTATACAGTAGGATGGATCACATGCAGAGGTCAGATTTCGTTTCAATGTATGTTATGTGCTGAGAAAGGACAATAAAGAGAATCTTCTTTTAATAATAATTTCTTAATAACTAGGAGATAACAAAAGAATAAAGAGATTTCAAAGACTTAAACAATAAGGGATATGAATCAAAACAACAAGAAACGAGATATATCCCCAGTCATGCACACCCAGTTTTAATAAACTCAGTACAGTTTTTCAACACATATATTGTTTTGTCTTCATTCAATGTAATTAGCACATTGTTATTGCGCCATTGGTTTTGGCCTTGGTGCTCCACATTTTGGCCATGATGCCGCAGTAAATTTGTATTTATCAAAGGCCAAAGTGGCCTTGTCCTAAAAATTGTATATTTCCTCTCCTGTTTCTGTCCTCGGAGGGGCCAGTTTCATTGTGCTGCTTTTTTATGTGGTGCTGCCTCCATTGGCTGAGCCTCTCTGCTGACGTAAGATATAAGTTATGAGCGAAAATATGCACCACACAGCCAGAAGAAGAACCTCTTAAGCGGGGCAAGTAAGAATTTAGATGGGGCAAGTAGATTTGAGAAGTACTTGCCTGGCAGGGCAAGTAGGAAAAAACCTTAACGTTGGACCCTGGAGTTGTCTATAGAGTAGAAAAAACAAGACAGAAAATGTTTCCTGCCAAGAATTACTTTCCCTTTTTGTGGCATTTAGAGTATGGGTGGATTTCAGATTTCATGTGGCTATGATAGTCTGAATGATTTTATGATGGTGGTGTTATGAGAATATGATATGCTTAGTAATGGATGATCAATTTTGTTTCAATCCTGTTTCTGCCTGAAATATTGTACTGTATATTGTTAAGAAGGAAAATAATGGGGTATCGGTGGCGTGGTGGATGGTGCCGGCGCCCCATGTGCAGAGGCGATGCTTCGCTGCAGTGGTCGCGGGTTCAATTCCGGCCTGCGGCCCTTTGCTGCCTGTCACTCCCGACTCTCTCTCCCCATCTCATATACTGCTCTGTCCATTAAAGGCAAAAAGCCAAGTAACTTTAATGGAATGAAATGTTAATGATACCAGTGTAAATAAAGGACTTAAAAAAAATCGAGTCCCTTTGTGTGTCAAGTGGGTCGGAGGGTCTGATGACCTTCTCATGAAACTAATAACACACACAGCAAAAGACATGCCATCAGATCGATAGGTAGCTGGCAGATCTACAAGTGAAGCTAAATGCAGTGCAAGCGACCTGTATCAGAACTTAAATGAGCAATATGCATGGGTTTGGGTTTGGCATAAGGGGTAGGCTTGTGTCTTTTTGATGCTCTGGTAAAACTTCACAAATTACATTGTTTTGTGGCTGTTGGGGATTTACTCTAAGGTTTAAATTCCCTTACATCATTATTTCTGACTGAAAACAGGCTTCTATAGTGGTGAAACTCTTTTGCCAGTGTTTGTCAAAATAAGATGAAAGGAAAGATACCCGGAAAACACAAATTGTGCTGGTCACGCTGTTTTGTAATGCCTTAAGAGTGTGCAGTTCAGGAGCACAAAGAGGCCTGTCATTACATGATGAAAAAATAACGCCTCTGATAACTGGTTTTAAGACATTTTGAGACTCTTTGAGGCCTTAAATTTTGGTCATACTGTGGCTGTTGTTAGCATATTTTTTACAAAGACACATAATTAAGCAATAATGCAGGATGAGGTAGCCCCATATAAAAAGTAATTGAGGTGCTGGAGGTAAAGGACGGCACGTGCCAATCTTGATAGTAAAGAGAGGCCTTTTCTCTACCAAGTCCATTGTTTTCTGCAACAGAACTCCACAGAGTGCATTATCACGCTCATACCATGAGGCATTATTGTTGCCTCGAGAGTACTGGAAAGACATAATTACAACTTAATCCACTTCCACAAAAGAGGAGCTTCCTCTATGCCCTAAACGCTGTGTTTTTGGATACAGCGCATTCTGTAAATAGACCTCAGAGTTTGACATAGAGGAATGGTGCTCTTTTGTGCTGCTGTGTAGCTAAAACACACTTTCACTCCAAAGTCAGTGAAATCATTTTTATAGACCATTCAATAAAGCTGTCATATTAACGACTTTTAGTTTTTATCGTATTCACGTTGATAGTCATCTTCCCTGTTGTCTCCAAACGTTACACCTAGTGAACGTAAGCTGAATGGCGAAGCTCTGCTGTCAGACCTTCATTTCAGCAAGTGAAGCACAACTAGGAAGGATTCACCCATCACTTCACATTTGAACAATATTAAAGAAACTTTAATATGCTTAACCAAAACCAGGGCAAACGTCTGTTTGTGACGCATCGACTATGCTGAGCAAGTTTCATGGCTCTGCCAGCTGATTTTGATAGCGCACTATAACAAATTTGGAAATAACGGAATCAGATTTTAAAATGACAGCTCCACTTACATGAGTTAAGAAATGGTGGTAAATAAGATTTACTTGACTGAATGTGCAAAACCACCATGTCATATGGAGATAGAGACAAACCTTTTACCATATCATAAGTAGACATAGTCCATTAAATCGCCAAATGAATGCATTCATTTGTCGAATATAGTGCTGCACGATTAATCTAATCACAATTGCGATGTCAGGCTGTGTGACTACATAACCGCATAAAAGGCTGTGATTTGCGATTTAATGTAAATAAATGTTAACGTGTGTGTCTGTGAACATGACTGCCTCTCCTATAGTGTGTGGTTTGTTGACATTACTTTCTTTTAAATTGTGCATGCAGAAGGTTGTCTTTTCACTGAATTTCTATCTAATGGGGTGCTGATAAATGATTTGTACATATGATGGAAGAGTGTGCTGCTGAGGGCAGTGCATTGTTACAATTTAATTAAATGGGCATTATATCGACCAAAACGTGCCATAAGATCAAGTATTGCTTTTTGTGTATATCCTCCTTCCTAATTAGTTAACTATTAATAAGGTATGATTTTTATATTGAAGGTGTGCAAAAATTCCCAAAGTCCCAACCCTTAACTTCCCTTGGAGAATTTCCAAACCTTTGCAACCGTAGAGTGATAGACCTTATTGATGTGTGTGTGTGTGTGTGTGTGTGTGGAATACCTTCAATAGATGGGGCCTGGTCCTGAGCAGCGTACAGCATCTCTTTGAAAGCCTGCAGACACAATGAGAGAGAAGTGATTAAATTATCAAATATTAAAAAATGAAAAGAAGTATTCACATTGTCAAACGTCTCCATGCTGTTAAAAAGCCAAGTGATTTTTTTATGCCCCATCAATGTTATCCCTGTTACATTATGTCAAATGCCCTCATACTTCCACACTTAGAACCCATTGAATAAATGTTTTCTCACAACAAACAATGAACATCCTCAAATGAAAATTTTGTTATTCTCAGCCACTAATTGGCAGTTTAAGTAATGAAAAAGACAGAAAAGTTTTTGTTTTTTTTCTATTTCTATGATTAGTCCCAATGTTCAATTATATAGTCAAACTTGTATACACTGTTGTAGTGTTTAACTTGAACCATACTCCTTTAGTCCTTAAAGGGATAGTTCGACATTTTGGCAAATTCGCCTATTGCCTGCTGTTCTGAGATCGGTGGAGCAGAGCTGCCCACTGAAATGGAGGTGAACGGTACAGCCCCCTCTCGCCCTCAAAACTAATCAAATACACCATCAAATGACTCCAAAACGCTCTAGTGGACAACACATGGCTTGCACATTCTCCCCGCTATGAAATAATAACGTAATATTAAGTAACATTACGACACATGAAGCCAATACTCAGAACTACTTTCTTGAGTAAACCACTGGGCGGAGTGACACAGTGCGCACCTGAGACAGTGCCGTAGTTTTTGCTTGCAGTCTTGCATTTGCGGTATCGTCAGCTGGACGCACAAGAAAGTTTGAGAAAAGTTTACAGAGTGTGTAAATCATGGTTTACACATGTATTGTAAAAGGTTGTGGTAACAAGCCGAAGACATGGGTTTCACGTAGTACCAACCAAAAATAAGGACGGGATGAAACAATGGCTATTTGTGCTGGACATCGACCCCAACACACCTGTGGAAATGATGCGGAAAATGTTTGTTTGCTCCAACCATTTTTTTACTGGAGGACTACAGTGAAAGGATGGAGCGCAGAAGCTCAGGAATGGTTCAAACACTTTTCTTGAAAGATACTGCCATACCATCTGTCGGCATCACAAAACGAGCAGACGTGATAAGTGATCGTTGTGTATTTTGCTCAGCAATCTCTCTGCTGTAACGTTACCTCCATGTTGAGTAACATTAGCCTACAACCCAAGCATGGTAAATAAGGCTAAAATGCAAATGTTGTTGTGGTTATATTATGGGTAAGTGCTTGCGTGCTTGAGTTGTGGTGATTTATGAGTGTGGAGTTAGCAGGTTCTTCCAGTGTTCCCGTGATTATTTTGAGGCGTAGTCTCGTCCCATCCCATCAACATATGTATGTAACACACAGTCACTGGCCACTTTGTTAGGTACACCTGTGTAAGCTAATGCAATCCAGTAGAATGACTATACCATGATTTTTCCTCAAAGCTTATACATTTTTGGTTATTGCTGACATTGTCTAGAAAGTGATGATTCTAGTTTGTTTACTATTGAGGTCATAGTGAATGGTGGTGGTGTACTGGGCTGGCCTCCTAATTTTGTCTAATTGAGGGGGACAAAATATTAGGAACACTTTTCAATATATTGCACTCCAGTACACCAGCACCACCCACTACGACCTCAATAATAAAGTAGAATAATCACCTTTCTGACAATGTCAACAAAAACTGAAAATGTAAAAGCTTTGTAAATATAGAATGTGTAGCAGAGCTGTTGTATTGGATTGTATTAGATTGCACAGGTGTACCTAATAAAGTGGCCAGTAAGCCCAACATTTACACCACCAATCCATGTCGCCTCTGGATCTCCCTGCAGCCCCTGGTTGCTCGGCAGCCTCAGCCTCTCTACTTGCTCTCTCTTCCTCCAAAACCTGTAACTCCTCCTCTATATATTCTGGCTTCTTCTCAACAAACTTGTGTTGTGTGTAAGCTACAAGTTGTCCACAAGAGCGTTTTGGAGTCATCTGATGGTGTATTTGATTAGTTTTGAGGGAGAGAGGGAGCTGTACTGTTCACCTCCTGAGAGGAGTTTCAAGAATGAACATGAATGGAAGAAATGAGAAGCACCAGCAGTGTCTCATTTATGGACAGTTAAACTGGGTGGAGGATTGTAGATATAGGGCCTGGGTTAACCAGTCAAACAGCTTGGTCTTTAAATAGTTCAGCACCCTGCCATCTGAAAAGTTCGACTGAAATCCAAACATTATCAAAGGGCCAGTCTGAAGGTGTCAGACTCAGGAGCCTCAAAATACATAGCTGCAAAAATGAAATGTCTGTTAAACTGTGACTGTGACATAGTCTACTTACTTAGATGCTAGTGTTGGGTGATATGACCAATGTTTCCACAAGACCGTATCAAGATTTTGCCATTTTACTGTTTATCCCGCCGTAGCTATGTTTTTATTGTCTCTGGTTTAATTGAATCACTGTAGGCACTAGGCATTGATTTAAATCGCTAAGCAGGACGGCTTTATGGGAGTATTTGACAGTTATTAGTTTGTGGCCCCTGAATGGATATTTTAAACAAACTTGTTTGTGCTTGTCCATTTCTATAGGCTTGGCAGCATATTCAACAAGCTACAGGTTATACAAGCAAGTCAGTGCACTCAGTGGGTTGTCTTAGAGTCATTTGGTTCTGTAAATGTATTGTGGCCACATACATGATTGCGTTGAGATTTATTAAAAAAAAAAAAAAAAAAAAAAAAAAAGATTTATCCTCTGGAAGCAAGTCGTTCTCACATGCCAACAGCATTTTCAGACCAACATGCTTTAGTGTGCAGGTGGATAAAACCTGCAAAGGTGTCTTGCTTTATTAGACCTTTTCTTGGACGGATGTATTTGTACACTACACCTGATTTCTAATGCAAAAGCTTTCTTGGTGACCTGAACCACATGAACTAGACCAACACAATGAGCCACAACTGCAAATCTTGTGACGGTAGTTTTCAGTTTTATAACAATGTCACTGATGTGTCGACACTGCATTGATGCATTAGTATCATCTTGCCTTTCTTGCTCAGCCTCCATCCTGTAATAATGCAGTGCTGATGATGCAGCCAGTCGGTCTCCTTCAGCCTCAGTGTTAGTAAATCTGCAGTGTATGCTGCAGCTTGTCTCTGCTGTGGAGAGGCCGAGTAGACGACAGTCATTCAGTCTCAGTGAGTACTAGTAGACCAGCAGGACAGTCGCCCTCTTTCATACGCTCTCTCTCAAGGGTTAGATAGTAGAGCAGTCAGTCAGTCAGTGTCTCAGAATGCCAACAGAGGACGAGACCACAATGGCCTCACTGTGTGCCAGACTGCCTGCAAGACAGCCAAAGAGTGGCAGAGCAGGCTTCTGCTGCAAACAGCAGAGCAAGTCAAGGTCATGCTATATCCCACACAGCCAGCCTATGCTCACTGTTCAGCAGTGCTGCCACTACAACAATGTAAACAACAACATCACAGACAACAAACAGCAAAGACAGGGCAAAAACACAGCAAAGGTCTACAAAGAAATCAATGAGAAGGCATTAAGATAAGATAGATGTGTGCCTGCCAATCCAGCTTTACATTTAAAGTTACAATGGTCCCATTAGTTAAGTTGGGTAAAAACCTACATCACCCCAAAATACAATCAGTTCGTGATATAGTGGCCATATTAGTGCTCTGATATTCCTGTGACTTGTTTTACCCCACACACAGAAACCTGTAGATACACATTTATAATGTATTGCATGGTCATGCAGTGTCAACACATCCTAGTGTTTTCATTAACTGACAATACAAATGGTGCTAAAATTTGGGAAAAAAAAGAAAAAAAAGAAGAAGTAGTGAGGATCAATACAAAACTGTTTGCCACTGTAACCTGAGAGATTAGGCCCTCAGCAGGCAGATATAGAGAAGAGTTTTAAAATATGGCGAGGGATAAAGTCTGCCACTGAGTGCCCCATTCATGTTTGCTAACATTCCCATCAGGTCCCCTGCCTTCACTGTATTTTTCCTTCACCACTAAGAAAAACAGCTTCTTTTCACAGAAATGCAATAAGCATGAACACAGTAGAATCTAAATCCCAGGTCAGGACCACTGTCTCTTTCTAATACCACTGTTTCACAAGGGACCCATGTTCACCCCACGTTTCCCCAACATGCTGCGTGGGAAACAGATGACCAGTCAAACAGGGAATTACATAAATGGGCAATTATAATATATATATTTACAAATAAAAAAATGTAATACTGTATTGTTTCCATGGGATATTGTGAATATAATTGCTTTCAATGGTCTTGTCAATTTGGAATGAACAAACACAGGCTGCAGTCACACAAGCAAACTGATCCAGAAGTCTATAAGTAAAGGGTTCAACAATAAATCGTTTTTATATCAAAATGGTGGTTTGATGGGGGTAGTTGCACTGGAAGAATTCAAGCTGCTACAGCCACCAACTACCCTCATTTTCATGTATTTTCATTTATGTAGGCCTACTGGTTTAAGGCCATGTATTTGCGTTTGCATCGTGTAGTACTACTATTTTATTGTCTGATTTATATGCTTTTATAAAGAACGTTTCTTTAATTTTGAATAGCCGTAAGGAAAATAATTATTCACAACCTTTTGTTTCCTAATATTGTGGTTTTACTTTGTATTGGTTTAAGAAATTTGTAAAACAGAGTTTACTTAGTAGAGTTCATGTTGAATGGGTGGTAATTTGCTAATTAAGCTGTCAGCCTATCATGAGGGGTGAAGAAGCAGAAAAAAGTCAGACCTGGCAATCCTCGAAAACCGGTAGCATGGAGGAGAGCAGCAGGAAAAAGTACTAAATAGTGAGCTGACATGAACTGACTGTAAACGCAAGGGCATGCATAGTGTGGGGCTTTTATTCAGTGACTGTGACTGACCTAAAAAAAAAAATTTCAACAAAGTACTGTGTCAGAAGAACTGTGTGGATGGTTTAGCCTGCTAGTATCTAGCTACTTTAGTAGTTAGTGTGGACTTTAGCTTGCTTGCCATTAGCTAGCAGTTGAGTTTACGTCAGTTGGCAGATCAAGAGAGGATAATGGTACATCAGAAGAGGACACTGCAGGACTCATCCTTGGACATCGTAGTTTTTTTGGCATCAGCCAAAATAAAGTGTTTTGTTTTGTTTTTACTCTGAATGACCTCATTAGGAAGCGGCCTCTGAATTAACCTTGGTCTGTATAGTGCAGTGTCATATATTACTGAACTCTGAATGCACGAATTCACTCCTCTGAGCTCCAATGAACATACTACATGGACTTTCACAGACTGTAACACATCTGTGGGCCAAACTGTTTTATTATTCATAACAGTTTGTTATGGTCCTTCAGTACTGCATCTAACCTATGTAAACTTAATGGCAGTGACAGAAAGTTAGCTGATATTTCTCAATTTAACTTTCAATAGGTTTAATAGACAAAGTGAACCTTGGCTGTTCAGTAAATTAAATTCAAATTGCACCTGTCTGTGTTCAGCAGATTTACATTCCTATTCTTACATAAGATTTTTTATTTGCACAAGTGCTTGTTAATAATTTAAACATGGAAGTCACAATGCCCATCCCTAACAGGTACTGGTATTGGTATCATATTTTTTTTATCAATACCCAGCCATATTTCTAATGCTAGTGAAGACTGTTGATAGTGAAGACATCATTGAGTGAGCTGAAAAAAGGTGCACTGGTCTCTCCTTTTCAGTAGCACCACATATTGTGATCTATTGGTGTCTCAATAATAAATTGCTAACTTCAATAACTTTAGAAATACTGATATTCAACACAATGTTTGATACCAGAGGAAAAATTTACATTGACGATATATAATTTGAATTTTTTATGAAAAGATAATTATGACGATTGCAACTTTTCTTTTTTGAGTTAGTAGCAGTGAACAGTAGAATGCTTGTATTAAGCATTAACAATAAGAGAGAGCAATAACGATCAGATTAACCAGTCTATCAATACTGCAGAAAATGAGTACTAAAAACATTTGGAATATTCAGTATCAATATGTACTGATAAACTGATGTTTTTGACAAGACTACTGTGAATCAGAAAATTTCTGCAACTTCTATGGGAATAAATAGTTTGGATTTATCTGCAGAATTAGTCTCAATAACCTCTGAGCCTCAGAGCTTGTTTTGTTTGGTCTATGGGTAATGAAAAATGACTGGATGTATTTGGCTGTGCATTAAATTGGCCCAGTGTCTACACACACAGCCAGACAGAACATGGTCACTTTTACTATGATGATAATTTAAAGTGACAGAGTGCTTTGTTTGCCAATCTGATGACGCTATCCTCAGCAGCAACCATACACACATACATTCACATACAGAGTCATCTGGTTGACAACTGCAAACCTTGCTTTCCCACACTTCTCCTGAGGCCCATACAATGTGTGCCCCTGTGTGTGAATGTGTGTGGTCAATAGGCAGGCTCACCATGTGCTAAGGTGCAAGTTTCCAAAACATAACACACGCAGCTCAACAGGAAGGAGGGCAGCTCTGCTTATCCTCACAGATTACCCTACTTCTCTCCTTTCCCCCTTCTCCACCTCGCTCTCTCTGACACACATACACACACTCACATTCTCGCACTCCCTCTCTGTGGTCTTAGCCTCTTGTTGGCTTCTTACTAAGTCAAGGGCATTTTCTCTTCTCTCTCACACACCTCGGTCTTGATCTAGACCCATGACTTGCGGCTATCACCTCAGGCAGACTGTTACACCATGACCACTGACCACAAATCTGTGGGACTGACCATGTGTGTGAGGTGTCTATGTCATCTTTCTTTGTTTACTTTATCATCTCCATCTAATGTTTTTCTAAATCCCCCATTCCCTGTATTTTTTCTTTTCCCATCTTTACTCCTTTTTTCCTCCTTTGTCCATTTATTTACATTTTAATATTACCCATAACATCTCACTTTCTCACCACTTCTCTTTTGCCTAATCTCTTTTATGCATTCCTTTCCCTCTGTCTCAGCCCCTCTCTCTTTCCCTAACCCCCGCCCACGAGGAGACAAACACTTTATATCTTGACACCAAACTGTCAGTAGGATTATATGAGTCATAACTGGATTATACTCGCGTTTGTGTCCCACAGAAACCTCAGATCTCTAGGTTTTTCCTCATTTTTGTGTTAGTGGCAGCTCAAACTGCTTATATACAAAACAGCCTCATGAAGGTGGTGCATAGAATAGATAGAAGGAAGTTCTGTTTTTAAATGTCAGGCCTACAAAGGGCATTATAGAGTCCCAATAATGGAAATGGAAATATGTTTGTTGCAGGACAGTGACGTCATGCTCTGTGACGCTCAAATGACGCAAACTAAAAGCTAAACCAGCAGCTTTAGTATGTCTTAACATTTGTCTGAGAAATGATTGAAACTATACAGGGATTTAACAGTTCTATTCCTTATTAGGTGGAAAACAATACTAAAAATGTACACATATTTTAAACTCATGTTTATGCAAAGATGAATGAAATGGCCAGAAAATATCAACATCAGCTCAACATTAGCCACTGCAGTGTTTCCGCAACAAAATGAAATTATTGCCGCCACTGCTGCTCCTTCAAAACATTTATTTTATATTTGGCTGAATATTGCAAAAGAACACACATTCGGTATTCGGTGGAATAAGTAAAATGCAAGGCCGAATAATAGCGGCGTGTTTTGATAACGCAATCAAACAGCGTGCGGTGACGGACGGAGTAAAATGCTGGCAGTGTGGTGATATTTTACTCCGTCCGTCACTGCACTCACATTTGCAACTAAAAATAGTTTTGTGCGGGCATAATAAATCATTCAGTACGCTGTGTGAGTACAGATTTCAACCAGCAGCAGAAAGGAGGGGTTGAACGGGGGTCACAGACATGGACAGGAACACGTATTCCTGTCAAATACGGTGGTGCAAGATAACGGCTTACTGGCGACGGGTGAATAACTTGTTGTCATGACTGCCCAAAAGTACCTGAACAGCCAAGCCAGCCGAACACAGGTATGTGGCGTATCAGAGGAGAAACAAGCCATTCACATTACTCTCGCTGTGTCAGTAACGGCCCACAAACCTCACCGCACTTTAGGGACTGTTCTTTACTTATGATGGGACTGTCAGGGGAGGAGGGTGGTTGGTTGATTTTTATTTCATTTATTTATTTTATTTTGATCCCCCCCTATGTTAATCACTTATTGATGCTGTTTTTGAAGTATGAATAAGTCATTAATTTATTCCATTGAAATATCAGTGATGTATTATAGAAAAGTGATTTATGGCAGTTTTCGAGCCCCCTGACCCCCTGATTTAGCTAAGAAAAAAAATTTATAGATTTTTTTTTCCCTTTTGGCTATGGTTCATTTTATTTAAGGGACTTTTTTTAGCTAATATTTCAGGGTAGGTACTCTTCCAACACAACATGAACCTTGAGTGACCAAAGTGTACAGTGGTTGAAAACATGAGCAAATGCAGCACCGACAAAAGATATTTTTAAAAACCTTTTAGCTGTGTGGACAACAGACATGACAAAACACAAACAACGGCTCATAACAAAAAAAAACTTAAGAAACCAGGGAAAATGGACCAACAGTAAAGTCCAGGCTTTACTTAGCATAGCCTATATGTGACAAGGGGATATTTAATGCAATTTTGACTCATCAAAATCTTTCATAGCTGACTTCCCTAATGGCAGTATGAAGGCAAACAGAAAAAAGCCCTTGAAGTAGAGCTGGGCATCTTATCAATACTATATCAATACTGTGATATGAGACTAGATATCGTGTTAGATTTTGGGCATTGCAATATCATAAGTGTTGTCTTTTCCTGGGTTTAAAGGCTGCATTACAGTTAAGTGATATACTTTTCTAAACTTGCCAGATCGTTTATTATTTGAATTATTTATTATTTGAATTTACCCACTTAATTGTATCCACAATACTGATGATCAAAAATCTCATTGTGTAAATATTTTCTGAAGGCACCAATAGTCAACCCTACAATATTGGTGCAATATTGACATCAAGGTATTATGTAAAAAAAAAAAAAAAAAATCAAGATACTTGTTTTTTTTGTATATCACCCAGCCCTACCTTAAAGGTATGTTGGTCTGGGAGAGCTCCCAAGTTAGCAGTTCCTCTCAGGGAGTTCTCAGAACTGTTTGGTCCAGTTCTGCCTTATGTCAAAAAGCTTCTTTTTTTTTTTTTAAATTGACCTAGGCATTTAATTGCATTATTTTAAGTAGCTAAGTGCTGTGATTTAAGCATGCTTTTCCTGTATATTTTCCACTGCACAGTATTTTGTCAAAATTTAAAATCATGGAAGGACTGACTGACTTTGCATATTTTTTTGCATTTACAAGGTCACAATATATGATTTCCCTATGAAGATCAGTAATGTGGCTGACGATCCAGATCCAGACCAAAAATCTCCTGACATTAAAACAGCACAGGGGCCTATGTAATTGGGAGCGTGTTGTTGAGATAATGGTAAGACCAGGGCTAAGATTTTCACTGTACAATAAGCATCTCAGAAGAATCACGGTTCTATGGTATCACATCATACAGTTTTACACAATTCTTATAATTATCTTGCAAAAGAGATTTTTATCTCAATGAGAATTTCCCTGGTTAAATAAAGGAAAATGAATGAAAAAAAATGAATCACTTACACTGACCCTTTAAGACATAATACGCAGGACTTTATGAAACACAATATATTGACTCATACAGAGGTAATTGCTCTCAATCATCACTTATGACCCACTCTTAGTGTGTGGTAGTGTATTTTCATGGATTTTCTTATTTTCTGTGTTCGGGACTTTTAAGGGTGTGTACCCCCACAGCCCTTGGGTGAGGTAGTGGCTTTATAAAAAGGTGCCAGACCAAAAGCAGCAGGCATTCAAGAGACACAGTGCCAAAAAAAAAAACGTAAATATAGCAAGGCAAAACGCTGAACGAGAGTGAATCTGAGGTTGGCTTTCACATTCACTTTTGCTGGCATGCATGCTAACAAGCAATAGCCAACAATCCTGCATAGTATACCTTTAAAGGAGTCAAAATATAAGGTTTTTTGGGGTTAAAAATGCTTTATTAAAATTGAAACCTGACAACCTTTTTTAATGTAAGTAGTAATGTAAGTAGAGAGACCTCCTGGAGATGCACACCTACAGGTGAGATTCTTCATCCCATTGCATTTTCTTTCCCAATACCACAGATAAGCAAATGAACACGGTATGATAATCAGTTTTTGAACAGTGCACTGTGAAACTGGTACACCACTGCAACCCTTGGTGAGACAATGAAATAAAAAGTCCAGTTGGAGTAACAGATTAACTTCAGATGTCAAAAGACTGTGGTTGTCACTGCCATTGGAGAGTATTGTTGTCATTAGAGGGGGTACTTGGTCTTAGGGCTGGACTATTGATCAAATTTTAATCATGATTTTCACGATCATAAAAACATTATAATCGAAGAAAAATGATTAATGCGCGCAGCATCTATGTAAGTTCCTGTGCTGGAAAAGCATCGTGAATGCACCTGTGTTATGTGCAGCAGCAGCAAGCATGTGACGTGTGTGGATCAATAATATGTGGAGCGAGCAATTGAAGAAAGGTAGGACAACTTCAGTCATCTGGAAACATTTTGGCTTCAAGTTGACGGACATCGAGGAAAAGGAAATTGTTTGCAAAGTTTGTCATGCTGTCGTGTCTGCCCCCCAAGGCAACACGAGCGTAAAGAAAGTCCAAAAAAGTTAATAACTTACAAATTATGGCAAAAAGGTAGTTTCTTGCGACCCTAGAATTAAGATAAAAATATTCACAAACGAAAAACACTTCTGACTGCTGATAAGTAGTGTTTAACTTTTGATTTAACACTAAAAATTAAACCCCTCGGCACACTGCAGCACAAGCAGACAGATGAGCGACTCAGAGCAACATGTGTCACTGACACCAGACTCAAGAACGCAGCGCACCGATGGAAAATGTCACCATCAGCATATTATTTCACATCAATAAAATCTATTTTATCCTTATTTTGAGTCACATTGTTGAAAGAATTTAGCTGTCTGTGTTCAAGCAGGATAACAGGTCTCCATTCACTGCACGTTGGGCTTTTCATTTTCTTGTCGGAGATGGTGTTGCGTTCAAGGCCCCCCCCCCCCAAAAAAAACAGGAGAAACAAAAGGCTGAATATTCGAATTTTTATTTCACAATCGAATCCCGTGCCATTGAATGAAGCTTCAAAGCTTCGAATTTTTTGGGCCAGCCCTAGTATTTAATTTTATTTATTGTTTTTATTGCTATTACTATTTTAATTTACTATTATTAATTTCATTTTTTTTTACTTGTTTACTTGTTACTGATTTATTTCTGGCTGTTCTTTTAAATTATATTTAAAGTTGAGTTTTGAAATCAATGAATAATTGTGTTTATTAATCGTGATTTCAATATCAATCAAAATAATCGTGATTATTATTTTTGCAATAATCGTCCAGCCCTACTTGGTCTGCAACTGTGTTTGGGTGATTGGAGTTCGTCAAGTGACATCCATATAAATGCCAGGACCAAAGGTCACCAAGCAGAACACTGCAATGTAACAAGGTCAACAATATTATTCACGTCACCCCAGGGTTGGAAATGAACATCCACCAATTGCAAAATGCAGGTAGATTTTCTATTTAAGGCTTCCACCACGGTCGTAAATGTTTGTACAAAAAAGTCATGTGATAAAAACTATGCTGAGAGTCTCTAACACATTTTGGTGTTATTTACAGTTGCACTCCTTCGGTCCTCTTTGGCCTGTCTGTGTCAGAGACAAGTTTGACACTCACAAAGTGACAGGGATTTGATTAAGCGTTTAGATGTTCTTCATAAATCTACATTGCTTTGTACAGCCACGTGTGGATGCTGACCATGGTGCATTCAAGTTCACATTATTAACTCAGTAATCTATACTCCAATGACCACAAAGTTTTTTTTAAAATAGGGGTGTTTCTATTATTTTTCTCTCTATACAGCATTTTTAATAGTTAGATTCTAAAATCATACCAATATTACATTAATTTAAACATATGCAGATTTAAAAGATTAGATTTTGAAATCAAGTTATCCACAAACCCCGTAGTACTCTAGTTCAAGAGGTCCCCAAGTACCTCTGTGATCATTTAAAAGCTGTTTTACCACAGCATTTATGAATAATTGAATTCTCAAGTCATACCGAATAAGCAAAGGCCTACATTTTGGCCAGTAACAATACGCATATTTTAAATAAACTATAGTATCATTTGCTGCCAGTCTGCTGCTCATTACTTTTATTTTGGCTGGTAGAAAATATGCTTGGCCAGTGAATTTTTTCATCTACCAGTCCCCCTGGTCAGTGAGTCAAAAACTCTGCGTCACCCACCAGTGGTTTTTATGTTTTGGGTGATCAGGGTACATATTCACTGGGATGCAGTGAATGCAGGTCATCACTAACTGCAGCAGACAGTGACAGAGTGAGAAAGGGGAAATGGTAACTGGATGTCTTATTGAAGGCCCTGATGCAACAAGCCGGTGGTTGGCCATTAGTCAAGGTTGGGCAGTTGATGAGCATCTGTTAGCCCTCGCTGGCGCTAGTTGGCATTTTTCCCACCAATTCTGCATGTTGAAACCGCGTTGGCACAGCAGAGCCAGTCAGTAAATCTAATCACTTTGATTGGCACTTCAGCTCAGCGAATTGTGTTGTTAATATCTTAACTGGCTAACTAGCATTAAGACTTCGAGTTTCCCTTTTTGACTGATGATTACAGGTGACCGCCTTCTGCTGATATGGAGTGGTATCTGCTCTCATGCAGGCAAATAGCATTTGTGCTTGTGGGCCATCAGTTTGGTGTGATCTATGTAGGGCTGACCCAAAAAATTTCGAAGCTTCGAAGCTCCGTTCAATGGCACGGGATTCAGTTGTGAAATTTTTTTTTTGAAGCTTCGGCGCTTTTTTTTCCTCCGTTTTTTGGGGGCAGGCCTTAAACGCAACACTAACCCCCACCAGTCCGATACTGACAACAAGCGCACTCAGAGCTGGCAGACATGTCCAAGAGGTCATCAGATGTGTGGCTGCACTTTAAAATATGCCCCGACAACCCCCAGAAACCAGAGTGCCAGATTTGCCAAAAGCAACTGGCATATCACAACTCAACAACAAATTTGGGAAATCACTGGAGAAACTTACGTAGTAACTAGTAGGCCTAATATGCATTTTCCAGTTCCGCCGGTCCGCTCTGAGTCTGGTGTCAGAGACACTTCTGATGCTCTGAGTTGCACATCTGTTTGATTGTGCTGCAGTGTGCACCGAGGGTTTTAATTTAATGTTCATTAAAAAGTTAAACACTACTTATCACCAACCATTAGTGTTTTTTCATTTGTGAATATTTTTATGTTAATTCTAAATCTTCAAATTAAATTCGTTCTGAGCTCCGACGCTACGAATGTCCATAAATGGATTTGAAGGTCAGCCCTAGTTCCATGCAACTTTTTGGCCAAGACAAGTCGACAAGAGGCAATACCGCAGGACGGTCTCATCACCGCTAGTTCTCCCACATTGGTTTGGTGTGTCTAGGCCTTAAAGCTGGGCTCACAGGACAGGAGACAGCTGTGGGAACTCAAAAGAGACCCATGTGATCTATGCATGTATGTGATCCTCTTATACCAGTCAGGTGGTAGCCACTGCCATCAGCAATCAACTCTGATCTTTCACATCCCTCTGACCTTTTTACCCTTTTCCTCTCTTCCTCCTCTCTTTCCCAATCTGTTAGTGTTAAGTGTTTTTCTGCTCCATATGTTTCCCTTTGGCCCTGGATGGAGGTTCAATTAGAGCTTGTATGAAGATTATGACAATAAAGCTTTGAGAAATTCTCTGCTCTTCTTTCTTTTAAATCCCTCGCTTCTGTCTCCACAGCCACTCATTTTCATTGTGTGGACATTTTCTTGAATCTAATTATATGCAAGTCACATCACTCTGTCTCCACTGACCTGTGTTTTTATGTTTATGTTTATTTAGATGTCTTCATTTTTATTTCCCTACATGTTTCTCCCCCCTCCTCCTCTCTCTGACCCTCTTCCTTTTCTACTCACCCTTCTCTAGTATCTCGTTCTCTTTGCTTTCCATACTAATCAGATAATGAGACCAGCAGAGTCAGCAGCTGTCCATGACCATATTCTGCTGAAGGCAGTATTACCAAGGAACAACAACTGCACTAAAACACACAGATAAAGGTTCCATCCACACTCATGTGTTTTCCTTTTAAAACATGTAACTTTTAGTACGTTTACACCAAGTATCCACCCTACTGTGACATTTTGGAAACCCTAAAATGGACACCCGGACTGCCTTTTAGTCTGGAAAGAGGGAGACAGAGACTCTTCAAAATGATTCAAAATGATGACGCATAAAACCACATTTAAAACCACTTCCTGATTGGGTCTCATCAATCACAACGTGTCGCATGTTGGTACTTGATGATTTTCAGTTTTAGTATGGACAGAAATTATTTCTGAAATTGTGCTGAAACGCTTGTGCACATATATTGTTTTGTTCTAAAACACCATTTAAAAATGAAGGATCTGAAGGATCCTCCAAATATGGCCAAGAAATGTGGCCTTTACTAGTTTGAATTTGTAGGATACAACTAGCTGGGTATGCTTTGTAGCCCTGTGTATCCAACAACCTCCTGCATGTTGGTCAACTGTTTCATGTTGCACTCGTCAAGTCATTATGTGGGCAAACATCACATGACCGTGTCATATTTACCAGGTGTCAGTAGTCAGATGCTCATCAGTCACTTGTGAAAATACTGTATCATATTAACTGGGCAAAACAAAAAGCCACTGCCTGGTGTAAATAGTGGAAGCTAGGCATGAACTCCACTGTTTGTTCTTGTTCGTAGCCTCAACAGGTTTTTCACAGGTTTCAATCACAGGGTTTCACAGATAAATGAAAGTTATACTGATGTTTTTTCCACTCACTTTTGCTCACTGTTTGTATGTACTCATCAGGCACTAAAGCCAAATGTCTATACTTTAAACTGTTCATGGAAGTGGTTTGGGTGAGAAATCATTTCAAATGTTTGATGCTCTTGCTAATGCAATACTTCTTGCAAGTGTAAAAGAACTTTTCTTTAATACGTACACTTCCATCTAGCTGTTAAATATATGTTTTACATTTTGTGAATTTAAGAACCTGAGTGGACCAGAAATTCTAAAAGAAGTTCTTATACTTGACTGAGATAGAAACACTAGTGTATCAATAAAAGCCAAAGTGCATAAAATAGAATGAAAACAGCAAATAAATTATGATGACATGTAGGGCTGAACGATATGGACAAAATTTCATATCTCGATATTTATGCCAGATGTCTCGATACCGATATGATACGATATGACTATGGGTTCAGTGAAAACTAAGCATTCTTTATTTTTAACAAAAAAAAAAAAGAGTCCAAACCATTTTCTGGAAGCCCTCTTTAGTGACTGAATACACGGGAATCATGTGTAGCAATATGGTACGCTATAGCGCTTGTTAAGTTCTTTGTGCCTGCTGGACGTTGATTGGTATGGCATTATGCTACTGAATGCGTCGGCAATCCGACCTTGCTTGGGCTTGACACAGGAGGCCCCAGATGTCCCCGCCGTGTTTTTTTTTTGCAAGGCACTCTTCATGCAGTACTCGGTAGTGTTGTCAAGGTACCAAAATTGGGACCCACGGTACAATACCAGTGAAAGTATCACGGTTCTGAGTAGTATCACAATACCACAGCAAAAATGAGGCAGATGTGCCTTTTGTCATTTATAAAAAGATAAGTCACTTTTCTATAATACATCAATGATATTTCAGTGGAATAAATTACTTACTGACTTATTCATACTTCAAAAACGGCATCAATAAGTGATTAACAGGGGGATCAAAATAAAATAAATAAATAAAATAAAAATCAACCAGCTACCCTCCTCCCCTGACAAGTAAATAACAGTCCCTAAAGTGCGGTGAGGTTTGTGGAAACGTGAACGGCTCGTTTCTCCTCCGACATGTCATATACCTGTGTGCCGGCACGGCTCAGCTGTTCAGGTACTACTGGGCAGTCATGACACCAACTTATTCACCTGGAGCCGGGCTTCTCGGGCCCACCAGTAGCCTCGCATCACCAGGCTCTTCACGTACGGCGAAACACCGGTAAACCACTTTATCTTGCGGCGGCCATAGCGCTCCGCCGTATTCCCATCTCACAAGCAGTAGGATTCGCCCTTCGTTTCTGCTGCTGGTTGAAATCGTAACTCACACAGCGTGCTGAATGATTTATTTTGCTCAAACAAAACTAGTTTTAGTCGCAAATGTGTTGTGTGTACTAGCAAGTTGCTAGCAGCAGCACGTCTCCCTCGATCAAGGGAATGTTTGTGATTGGTTGGTTTTGCTGTCGATCCAAGGCAAGCAGGAAATGAGGTTTGTGATTGGCTGTGCTGTACATGCAGGTGGGGAAACTCATGGGGAAATTATATCATCAATATCGTTGCCTTTTGGGATATTAATATCTTGCATGTTCATATCTTGGTATAGATACGATAACGATATAATGGACTTGTCCGACTGTTAAGTGCAAAACTGAGTGCTTCTTCAAGAGCCTCCATGCTTGAAAATCTGCGGAAAACCACTTGTAAACAGGATATGATGAAATATCTACACACATATTTACTGCTGGCCTATTATCTTTTACTGACATCGTGCAGTAATGATTACCGATATGTAGGGCTGTAGTCTCCTGGTCGACTAGTTGATTATTTGGTCGCTATGCTCTCGTCTGACCAAATTCTCATTGGTCGAATAATCGCCGTGTTACTTTCATAAGGACAAAAGTGCTACATCAACAGCTTTCCAGGATTAATCCATTATTCCCTGCGGCGGGAGGACAGGCTAAGTTACCTGTGAAAATAGGGGTGTTTTCAAAACACTCCTGTTGTTGACAGAGAGTTGAACTTGCCCTCCCTACACTCAGCATCGCGGTGAAACGAAGCTTGTATTTACTTGTATTTCACTGATATGAAACAATAAATTGTGAAGACAGTAAAGCCTCCACTAAAACAGCATTCTAAATCGTGTGGATGATTTATCCTTCAGGGATTTATACTTCGGGATTTATCCCAGCTTCATATGAGCAGAGGAAATCTCTGCTGGTCGCTAGGCTAATTTATACAATGTAAAATGCCATAGGCTGGCGCTAATAATGTTAGCATGTTGTATTTGTTTGGAAAACATGTTTAGTATAAGACAGTTGTTTTGTCGGTGACTGTTGTGAGATGTAATGGAGCCAAATTATGCACCGTTACCTTTGTTACATGTTGCTGTTGTCCCTGGTTTTATATTAGACGAGGAAAAGATCGCTAGACGCTAGGCTAATTTATACAATGTAAAATGCCATAGACTTGTGCTTATAACGTTAGCATGTTGTATTGGTGGGGGAAATGTGTCCAGATAAAGACAAGTGTTTGTCTGTCAGTTCTGCGATTTATAATGAAGCTGATTTGTGTACTTGTGTTTGAAATTGTCTCTATTAAGCCATGTTTAATGTGAGTTTAATGTGTGTTTTAAATAAATAAATAAATAAAGTCTGATTTGAACTAAACTTTACAGCACTTAACACGGTCCTCCACCGCCGACTAGTGTTTTGGAGGTGTACCTGCAGAATGACACAGACATCACTGCAGAAGTAAAAATAACATGCAGATTTTTTTTTTTCCACGACTTGTCAATTAGTTGAAGATTATGCGCGACTTTAGTTGACCAAGATTTTCTTTAGTTGACTACAGCCCTACTGACATGGCACATTCGGACGGGACTAAAATCTCTTGTAATTATTACTTTGCCCCACGTACCTATGTAAAACTATGTAAAACTATGTAACCTATCTAAGTCCTCCTCTGAAGCTTCCGCTCCACTGCAGAGACCAACAACGGCAGCAGAGTTCACATGTGTGTGGATCAGTGAGAAGCCTGTAACCTTCCATACTTTTAATTTGGTCAGCTCTTTGCACTCCCTTCCTGTGAGATGGTTTAATGACACCCAACTGGAAAATCAGCACCATCAACTATTTACCCTGAGGCCCCAAACTCCTTCAAGTTTCAGCAGTGGATGGAAATGCGCTTTAGTTTGCATTCTCTCTGCAGATTAGCTGGAAATTCAGTTACAATTTGCCCTACATTCAGATGGAAACTGAGCTACATCAGAAACAATCTGACCATAGAAAACTTTACTACAATTCTAAAAAGACATTTAACACCAGCTTTCAGCGCTTGACAGTTTTATTAAGTGCAGTGGATGCAGTTTGGTCTGCAACAAAGTTTCAAAACCTAGCCCTGTTTACGAAAGATCTTTATCATTCTGTCAGCCCTTCGAAGACAACTTCTTAGTGTTAAACTTTAGAAGTACTGACTTAACAAGTTGAAGAGGGGTGCCTGAATGCAACATTAGTTTAGTTGTTCATGAGGCTAGAACTGTGGGTTTCAGTTAATTACTGATCTTGTAACCAGCTTAGTCTTCATATGTCACTTAAAAATATAGTATGGATATGTTACATAGTAACAGCTAAAATACTGTATGTTAGCTACTTTTGATAAGAGATCAACCAATAGTGGATATTTAAAGTCCTGAAAGTCTGCCTGAGATTCTCAGGTACACAATGACATTACCTTGACTTTGTGTATGCAAAAGTGATCAGAGGCGGTCAGTATTTCGTAACTTGTATTTGAAATAGGCTACATATTTCAATTACTTTTGGGTGTTTTGTAATTAGTGAAAAAATCAAATGTAATTTCAAACAAGATATTTAAGAATACAGTAATTTTGTATTTTCTAAATACTCAAAATACTTTCTCAGTGACATAAAACAACAAATAAGACTAGGTCAAAACCTAGTATATGACTGGAATGTATGAAACGCTGGAGAGCTTTTATTTTTGAAACAAGGGCTCTTCATTTGAAGCAGGAAGTGACTGCATCCACTCAGTCACGGACTCACAGACATTTGTTCTAGAGCTAATAGTGCTACAACGCTCTATCAGCTGTTGCAGTCCAGGCAAAAACTTCCATAAATACATGTTAAAACGAAGAGTGATTCACTTATAGACAGTAACACAGGAGTGGGGACCCACTTTCTCTGGAGCTGTATCCATTGATTATTTAACACAACCCTTCACTAAAACAGTAGTTTAATTAGGTCTGTCCATGTTGTTTCAGAGACCTTCTTTAAATGTCTGCTGACTCATGACTGCAAGTCAAAACAGTATTGTTGATTCGCCCTTATTTTTCTGTCAGCTGCTCTATTCATTACTTCAACAGAAA
Organism: Epinephelus cyanopodus; assembly: GCA_026686955.1. Classification (NCBI taxonomy): domain Eukaryota; kingdom Metazoa; phylum Chordata; class Actinopteri; order Perciformes; family Serranidae; genus Epinephelus; species Epinephelus cyanopodus. The sequence goes on along the minus strand of CM048926.1, from coordinate 36,175,157 downwards.
CCAGCTACCATCAGCAAACTAACTTCCCATGAACCAAGGTTGCTGCGGCATGGAGTTTCCACTAATGCTGCTGTGCGCAGACCTCCATAGCAGCATTACGTTGAGTAGTTGTTAATCTATAAAAGAAAAAATATCACCTCAGGCCAATGACATATACAAATTACATCACAAACAAGGTGCTGCTGCATAGAGTAGAGTGATTAACCTTCTGCTCCTACACCTAACTGTGCATGTTTTGCAAGTCCTGTGACTGAAATAACCCAGACAGACTAATTAACTTTAAAATAAAACAAAAACCCATATGCAACATGGTGTTTTATTTTTGGTTATCATAACAATATGTTAACCTACAGTAGTTACTTTCTGAGATGTAGGGACATGACGACATTGCTACAACAAAGTCTAAGACACAAGGAGTAGTCAGATAAATTTTAAACAAACTAACAGTTTATCCAAATTATCCAACTTTTTTTGGATGCAAAACCAAAAGTGAGTGCAACTCATATTTGGTAACAATCCCTCATTTTACAAGAAAACTGCACAACCATAAAATGTATTGGAGGTCAAAGTTTAAGTGGGGAGGACAGTTTGGGTAATGAGTTTACCATTGACCTTTGTTTCTCAACAAGATTGGGGGGTAAACTTAAAACCTGCCTAATCATCTGTTTGTGTTTCTTGTCTGTCAGACTTCTTTTGAGAAATAGGGCCACACTCTGAGCCACTCTGAGATGCAATTTATTAAGTGAGTAACGCACACTTGCCACCTTTTTTGAGCTCACTCTTCTTAGAGCTGAGTTGTGGCTGGTTTTGAGGGTTACGTAACCACTGTTCATACTGTAGCAAGTGTTACATATATTAGTAAACTCGAACTATAAAATGAAAGGATGCTTTGATGCCTCTCACAGCAGCTGTGTAGACTGAGGAAAAAAAAAATAAAATAATTGAATTTACTGGATGGACTGCCGGCAATTCCTGTGGTGGAACGTTTACGTGCAATGTTACATGAGTTGACAATGTAATTCCATTAACTCACCCTAAATTTCAATATAACAACTTTGACCATTCCATTAGTTTTTATTATCCCTCTTGGATGACATACACCTTAAAGGGATAATGGAGGCTTACGGGGCCCCAGATTCAAATGTCCAAAAAACACATAATTGAAACCACAAAATATTTTGTGGTTTCAATTATGTGTTTTTGGATGTTTGACTACTGCTCGCCCGTAGTGATCCAAGTGTCCTGAAGCCCCGACATTAAAAGGTGTTTGGAAAAACGTCATTTGAACTCTGTTTTTAGCCTCATTGTAACCTGTAGCTCTGACTGCTTCTCTGTGCATCGCACTCACATGTGCGCAAGTTCGTGAGACATAGGCACCGTGTTCATGTGTGTTCACGTGCTTTCGCTGGTCTCACGCCCAAGTGTGCACACGTGAGCATGGTGCACAGAGAAACAGTCAGAGCTACAGGCTACAATGAGGCTAAAAACAGTTCAAATGGCATTTTTCAAACAACTTTTTATGCCGGGGCTTCAGGACACTTGGATCACTACGGACGAGTAGTGTGGAGATATTTTGTGGTTTCAATTATGTGTTTCTGGACGTTTAAATCTGGGGCGCCATAAGCCTCCATTAGGTGGAGTTGTGTTGCTACCCCCTCTTCCCTTGGCTCTCCGCAAGTGATGTGAGCTTCACCTGAGCTTCCATCGGCATATGGGTGAATAGATAATGGCTGAATTTTCATTTTTGGGTGCACTATCCCTTTGAGTAATGAGTGGATCTTCAAGTGTTTAAAAATATATATTAATTTCGACCAGGTTATGTAGACTGCATATATTCTAATCCGCATTTGGTAAAAAAAATTGCCACAAAGCATCGTTCCTGTGGGCTCTGGCAACACTAAACCCCTACGCTTGCCTGAGAAAGACTAAATGCACAAACCCGCTATTTTTTAAAATATCCCCTGTAAAGAGACTCTTACTCTACACGGCTCTATTTTGTTCTGAAAGTGTCAGTGTCCAAGCCCATTCTGTGGACAATAAATGAGGTGCAGATTTCCATCTGTGTCACCGGTGATGAGGAGATACAGTGAGTGCTGGACAGAGCAGTGAGTGACAACAACCCCAACTACATGTAGGTGTACTATTTGCAGTGGACATGCTAAACGGACCTAGGGTCTAGGGACCATGTCTATAGGGTTACTTTTGGTGTTTTGGGTTAAAATAATTACTTTTGTTACAGGACCTAAGTACATTGTGAACGGACATAAGTAGGCTACATCACATAGCGTGATGTCACTACATAAAGGCTGTAAGTAGAGATGCACCGAAATGAAAATTTGGGGCCAAAGCTGAAGCCGAATAATATTAAACGTTAAGCCGAATACCGAATATCATTGTTTAGTTTTTCATTAGTTTTTGCAGATGAACACCCTCCAGATTAGTGTTGTCACGGTACTAAAATTGGGAACCACTGTACGATACCAATGAAAATATCACGGTTCTGAGTAGTATCACGATACTACAGTGAAAATGAGGCAGATGTGCCTTTTGTCATTTATAAAAAGATAAATCACTTTTCTATAATACATCAATGATATTTCAATGGAATAAATTACTTATTGACTTATTCACCCTCCTCCCCTGACAGTCACTCCATAAGTAAAGAACAGTCCCTAAAGTGCGGTGAGGTTTGTGGGCCGTTACTGACACAATGATAGAAATGTGAACAGCTCGTTTCACCTCTGACACGCCACATACCTGTGTTCGGCTGGCTCGGCTGTTCAGGTACTACTGCGCAGTCATGACGCCAAGAAGAGGATATTATTGGAGCTGACTTCGCCATCGCCGGTGAGCCGATGGCCGCTGTATTTGACAGGAATACATTACTGTCCGTGTCTTTGACACCCGCTCAACCCACAACCGGTGGGATTCGCCTATCATTTCTGCTGCTGGTTGAAATCTGTACTCACACAGCGTGTTTAATGATTTAAGCCTATTTTGCTCGCTCAAAACTATTTTTAGTCGCAAATGTGAGTGCGGTGACTGACGGATCGCCATACTGCCGACATTTTACTCCGCCCGTCACGGCACGCTGTTATCAATACACACCGCTATTAGTCGGCCTTGCTTTTAACTTATTCCACCAAATACCGAATGTGTGGTTTTTTTTGCAATATTCAGCCGAATATATTGGGTTACCGAATATTCGGTGCATCCCTAGCTGTAAGTATGTAAAGCTCCCTCACTGTTTACTACCTATGGGGCCATAACATTAACTACTGCCCATTGCAAGACATAAAAACAGAGAATTTGTATGTCTTGCAATGGGCAGTAGTTAATGTTATGGCTGGCCCTTAGCATTGTTTCCATAGGTGCCAGTTTGTAATTTTAACACATTACTTGCCACTACTACATAATGTGGTGTGAACAGGTCATTGTCACTTCACACATTTCTGTGAGACAAGGCTGACTTGAAGAACATACTGATTACTTTCTAGTTATGACAAATTTTTCCTGTTATAACAGACTGTTCCTGTTATAACAATATACCGTGTGTCAGATAACACAGTGTTGCGGTACTTTTGTTACCACAGCAGCAATGCCACTGAAACTGGTGCTATACACTGGCTCCTTAGGGCTCCCTAAATCCATTCCTCTTCTCTAGAGTGAAAACAATTATTAGATTAATTAATTAGTTTAATGAAAGAGAAGTAAGTTGCAACTGTTTTCATAATCAAGTCATCATTTTAGTCAAGAGAAAATAACAAAAATTCCTGGTTCCATTTCCTTAAGTGTGAGGATTTGCTGCTTGTCCTTGTCATTCAAGATATTAAAAGAAATATCTATGAATTTTGAACTTTAGGTTGGATAAGACAAGCAATGAGAAGATGTCACTTGGGCACTGGATTAATAATGATTTTTTTTTTCCCTTTTTGCTTCTCTTTTTCTAGGGTTAATACAGACAATAATAGGAAGATTAACTGATGTTGAAAATAACTGTTGCTCCCACTGCTCCTGTCCCTTCCCCTTTCTCAAACCTCTCTATAAGTTCTGCTTCCTGCTAAAACTCCCCAAACACACAAACATCTTTGATTTTTAATTAAATATCCCTGAGCTCAACTGAGTGCAACAGACATGTAGTCATCAAGCAGATTTTTTTAGCCAGATAATGAGTCAATTGAGTCATACTGATGACCATCAGGCATTTATTCTTGTAGTCCCTGTCAAGTAGTCACGCTAGCAGTCTGTCAGATAAAATAATGCTGCTCCCATCATAGATATTTATTGGGAATGAAGCCAGTCAGTCATTCAGTAAACAATGTCTGAGTCGGTTATATAGTTCAAACTGAATCATGATATCTCACATATTTTCTGCATTTAAACTGAAGGGAAAAGACGGATTCCACACTATTAAAATGTCGATAATCTGAACTATGGACATGAGCTGTAATGAGACATGGCAGGCTCAAAACACCCCAGGCGAGCATGAAAACAAAGCAGTTGACAGTCTTTGGTTCACATCACATCATATCACATCAGCTGAGGGTACACCTCTGTTTATCTAACTATCCTGCTAAGTGTTTGACCCAAACACAGCTGCTATGAGAAAACATGACATTCATGTAACAGCCTTGGTCAGCATGGCTCTGCGAACCTCATAGGCCTGGGTCCCACATCTTCACAGGACTAAAACTAACTGGGCCAAGGGCCAGCCTTACAGCTGGGTGGAACAACAAGCTCCATCTGGTTTGCATCCAAACACTGCAAGACCAGGAAGACACCAGAGTCCATGTGAAGCTGCTGTGAAAATAAGCAACAGAAGAGTGCACAAGAAGCATTACACTAACCCCTCAAGGTGCAACAAAGATAAATTAGGCTGGGTATCACCTGCAAAACATAGATAACTGTCCCTATTTATGGGAACGCCCACAAAACGTCACATCCTATTGCCACAAGGGGAAAAACAAAGCACATCCTACCATGCTGAAGAGTTACTGTGTGGCTTTCTGCACACAAAATAAATTTAAAAATCCTGAGTTAAAGTGTATTTTTCAAAGAAAACCCTATTTTCACATGCTTTTGTGTCTAAGTGACTAATGGGAGCAACATCTCTTTTAACTGGTCCACACTGAAGGAAAGCAGCAGCCAGGCTGCAATGTAAACCCTCACAGTGTGTTCACACCCTCAGCTTATGCCCACTAAAAGTGCTTGATTTTGCCACTGACAATTATTCAATTATTTCAATTATTTAAATGGATTGTATTGGGTTTGGGAATGGCAGTGTAGGGCTGTTTTTGGTTAAAAACAAAAAAATAACGCTTTATCCAAAGAGTATTAGGTTGTTTAGCCACTACCAAAAAAAAATTGTGCGCCTCCAAGGACATGTACATCTTGAGGTTTCAAGACCCTACATGACAGCATTATAGCACATCATCCAAACAGGCTAATGGTGTTGAGTAACGTTATGTTAACAATTGTATCACAGCCCAGAAGTGTGGTCTGTGGTAAGCAAGAAGACAGAGACGGTGTATCTGCACTCGGGCCCAGCAGGTGAGTTGGATATCAGGTTAGCAGTATATCATGTATGTAACAGTGAATATTCAGTGAGAGCTTAAGTTTGTAAGAACTACCAGACTAGGGAAGCTATTTTAGCGGTTTGTAGAAAAACTGTTTTGCATGTTTTGAGCAATCTGATCCGCTCTTCTGATCAGCCTTTATAGAGACCTCTAATCAAACTAGAAAGAATGTTGACGGACAGTGATTAGACACCGACTGTATATATTGATCCACACTGTATTTGTCCAGGCCAGGTCAGGTTATCGGAGTTCAACTACTGCTGAAATAATTAGTCATGTATTCAATTAGTCGCCCTACAGCAACAAAAAAAAAGTCAACAACTGCGTTCAATATATCAGAACCACAGCTACCAAGGACTCATGCAAGAACCCCACATATGAGTCAAACCATTCCCTCTTTATTTTTGTCACAGCATACTGACAACAACAACTACTGACAGTGCTTAATGTTTCCTAATGTTTTTTGTTGGTTTCCAACAGCAGTACTTGCAGCTCCACGAGACTTCTTTTTTAACCTTTGGTAACATTTTTGTGTATGAAACTTGCCCACACACAGAGTGGAACAGGCAGCTTTACATAACAATTTTAGCGTTGATTACATTAACGATCACATCTCATGAATGTGCACCTCTTCATCAAAAGGTGAAATCCATCAGGTTAAAATCAGCAATTTAAGACATTCCAAATACTTTAAAACAAGTACAGTACAAACAGGGCTACAGTAGACTCTAGATACATTTCACATCATCGTGAGCATTGCTTTTGTTCCCCTCTTCACTGTCTTGAAACATTCCACAATGTAAGGTCTACATTTTATTCTGACGATGACCAATGGCCATTTTAATAAACAAAAAATTGGGAGGAGACTATCCAACAGCCAAACCTACAGGCTAGTCTGTATTTCAGAGACTTCATAATTCACCAGAGGCTATTTGGTTTGGTAATTACAGATGCTGATATGGTTGTTGTTTGGATCTCTGGAGCTGAGCTAAGCTGGGGTGAATTTTAAAAAGGTAGTAGGTTGATATAACACCAAACAACACTGCTGAAGCTGCTCAACAGACTGCATTTCTAACAGCACACAAAGACCTTTGGCTCAAAGATGAATGTGACTGTGCTGCAAAGGGAACACAGAACTAAAACAATGTGTCAGGAGTGCAGAGGAGATGACTGATTGCCTCTGACTTTGAGCCAGTAAGCTTAACTCTGCTTTATACTGACTGGAAAAACAGCATGAATAAACCAATGAGTAAACTATCTAAATATATAAGTTACAATTAATGGGTATTTCCAAGTCACTTAACTGAAATTCTAAATCTTCTTAGTGACATAACATGGCAGGTTTTGGTATGGTGGTGAACTCAGTGGTACTGACTGAAAGAATGTGCTGCAGTCACACTGAGCTGTAGCAATATGCGACTATGCAGAGCGCCAGCAATGACTTATGAGAATACTGCAACCACCAAACAAGGCAGATTCTTCTGCTACAGGTACAGAGAGAGGGGGACACCCTGGAGGCAGAAACATAATAGCTGTGTTCAAGCTGTATGTCCTCACTGCACAGAAACAATGGAGTATACTTCACATCTTGATGCAACATTATAGGTTATTTATTAAACACATAAATATTGACAGGGACTGTGACAACAGATGATGCTATACTTATGTTATTGTGATATGCATTCTTCCCACCTTATTAGTCACAAGTTGAGCAAAAAATACACTGCTGCATAAATGCATTTACAGTAAATGTAAATGCTTTCATATCACCAATGAAAACATTTCTAGTCTAACAGAGGTTTTTCTTTGTCAACAAGATTTATGCTGGATAGTCGAAAAAATATATTAACTTTATGGTTCAATTGGGGTTGAGTTCTAATAGAGGGGCAAGTATTGAATTGGTTCAGCTCAAATGATACTGTAACACAATGAAAATGTCCTCATGTTTTTCAAACTCTCAGAAGTTGAATTCTTAAATGTTCTCCTTTATAGGTTTGCTGACATTTTCAATCGAGCTATGTTCTGTGGTCATGTCAAATTTGAAGTTATTTTACTGTCAAGATTTTTTTTGTTGTTGCTGTCATTGTTTGAAAAGGAAAGGGAAAATCACCTCAAAATACATTGTAATAACAACAACAAGACAACAACAGACAATGTTGGATTACATTCAGTCATATGAGGCCATGTTGACCAAAAGACAAATACACCGAATGGTGCAAAAAAAAACCAAAAAAATTAAACAAATGGTGCATGTAATTTTAAAAGTTACACACATGTACATGGAAAAAAGTATTTCAAACTCTAAAATCCCAATTGAACTGTGTGGTTTTGCTGTTCAACGAGGCCATCAGAGTGGCAAGTATTCTCTGGTGTAATGACCTTGAGGATCAATGTCTCAAATCATATGCATATCACACAAACAATTCCCAAATTTAGACATATGTTTAGAGCATACCTTGCGCAAAATAAGTTGTGAAGTTAAAAGGCTACATTTGTTATTTCAATGTGCTATATTCAGTCATTTAATGCAGTCATTATGCTGCCACTAAAATCTGTAGTGTTTCAACCTTCAGGGTTTTTTTTACACAAGTAACAAATGTTTAAGGCTGATAAACAAATGTTGAGGGTTGAATTTAGATTCAGTAGAAACATTTGATACTTGATTCAGATTGGATAAAATGCTATGAAGCCTCAACTTAAGGTTCAACTTGTTAACACTCTTGTGCAAAATCTGTGTCATTTGAGTGACTGTTCAATAACATAGGAATTTGCCCTCTGTACCAACTGACTGTATGACAATGTGCACCTTTTACATTACCAAAATTACTGCGAAAGCTGAATCTAGTAATGAAATCTGTCCAGCACACAGACCTGCTTGGTTGCAGCTTTAAATGCCACTTATAAGCTAGATATAACTAACTAACTAGCCATTGCCTCAGGGCCAGCACCATGTTCCTGCTGTATGAAAACACACTGTACTGCAAGCCCAGTATACATCCTTGACAAGACATACTGAGAACACTAATGTAAATATGCTGGCGCAACTGTAAAGGCTTTCTTGGAACCGTTTGATAATATGTTTACTGTCAGCTCTGTATACAAATTAAGGCACAACTGAGATAAGAGGTGAATAGCAAGTTTTAATAGCATTAATGGGTCAAAGGGTGCAGACTGGTCTATCAGCACCTCTCCGTCTCCAAGTGACTCCGTCCACCCGCATGATACAACACCAGCGGCAGCAGGACTGCTGAGCTGGGTCAGCATTTGGGGACAGACAGGGTGGTTAACAGGCGCAAAGATTAACTAGCTCAATAAATGATGACTCAGCTGAATACCTTTTGTCCCCCAAACACATTCCAAGCAGCTTAGAGGACAGAGACACGCGGCTCTGCTGCTCGATGTACATAACAGCTCGATACATCATGATGTGACCGAGGTGCTAACCTGCAGAGCAACAAACAGCAAACCTAGCTTATTTAGTTTGCTAGCCAGCTGACACTAGAGGGCTGCTGTTGCTTGATTTGCGGGTGTAACATTTGAAGCAGTTCCTCTCTTCCTGTTGTGTAACGACAAGGGAGTGAGACATAAGGAAGCCATCTCCAACTATATTGTTCCAAACAGAAAAAACCGGTATGAAACCGGGCAGACATCCATACAGTCAGTGACTGCCCGGTTAGCCAGCCAGCTAACTTAGCTAGTTGCTAGCAAAGTGCAGGTTGAACATGAAGCTAACTTACCTCATACTGGATGTACTGTTTTCTCCACTCCGGGGTGATGTGAGCCGAGAGATGCTCTGTAAATTTCATCTTGACGGTTTGCTGGTTTCCCTCCCCTGCCTTTCCTGTAACCTGGACCGGTGGATAAGCTGAGCAACGGGAGGTTTTACCGTGCTGCTTCACAAACGTTTACACACAAACTGTCATTCGAAGATTTCGATCTGGCTGCTCGGTCAAAGACACAGAGATGCCCTTTTTGTCTTCACGTTATCCTAACGTTAGCTAGCTACCGGCGCGCATTTCTGCCGTTTCAGACACAGTCGACAAAATGTCGATGGAGTCACATCTTAGCTAAAGGAAATGCGGTAAATGTGATTTTATCTGTAGCCCCAATGTCACAAAATCGCGATTGGGTTCAGCTAGAGAGAGCTGGCGTTAGCTGGGTCTTGCTATCTCCCCCCCTCCTCTCTCCCTGTTGTTCAGCCTCTACCTCTCTCCACCTCCTGTCTCCCGCTGCATTCAGGTGCAGTTGGAAATATCATAACAAGCCAGGCATCAGCGCACATGAAAATGTTGTTGATGGGTGGAACAAGGTGTGGCTTAACCCTTCTTCAGGAAACGTCATCCAACCAGGACGGGTCGTTTTTAACTTTAATAGTGGGGCAGTGCGCTGGCTGTCATAGAGAGGGGAGGGATTCACAGCCATACAGTCCTAGTTTATGTTCAGCACAGGAGCTACAGTCAACAGGTAGTGTTTTCCTTATTCACCATGCGCTGCTGGGTTTTGTTTGTGCTTTGACTTGGATAAGTTTGTCCTTTATGTTATTGAACCCATCTCTAGTCCTAAGAGCCCGGCAGCTGCTTCACAGTATAAGTCTTTCACGACCTCTAAATTCCACTTAGACTCATAGTCTGTTTGAGAAAACGTGCATTTTTACAATAATAATAAGCTATTCATTTACCCATGTTCCAGTCAGATAGCCTTAGCATTTATACAATTCAGTCCTGTATATCTCATAACCTTTTAAACTGTATCTCTTTAAAACTTTTTCCTTTCACCTCTCTTTACAGCTTGCATCTCCGTGACCAAACCTTGTGCTTTCTATATATTCCGATAACACACGAATGTCACACGTGTGACGTCGCCCGCCACCTTTGGGAGAAGATGACGTAGATGTAGATTGTCTTTTAAGAGAGGGGGAGACTTCAGACGGAAAGTTACCATCACATAGCGATTCTCTTGAGTGCGTTTGTTCCTGAACGGTCACAAGATCCAAAAATAAACGTCAGTGGAAAAAATGTAGCATTATTATGGAGGGCCTACAGCTACAGCTACAGTCAGTACAGTAACACTGTGATATTTTTACAGGTAGAATCCTATCCTATAATCGTAAGTGACTGTGATACTATCAGTCGCATATTGTCAAAGCCTCAGCCTGCAGGAAATTGACAGAAATATGAAAAAATGATAAATAAACCATGGGGAAGTAGATACTGCAAATCAACTAGTTTTCTAAACTACATAAATTGCAATTTTGTCCCGACAATTAACCCTTTGACTCAAGGCAATAATTATATTGGGGGGACATACATCAATATTCTATATGCTATTCAATATGCTAAAAGATTCCCTCACAATATATTGAAAACCAGTGTTGGAGGTCATAGGTTACAAATTAGCCAAGTTAGCCTATTAAACATGTAATAAGATTACTTTTCTAGCAAATGTTTTAAACTGGGCAATAAAGTTGAAAAGTAACAAACTTAAATGCATTGCTCTCAGATTTGTTCCAACAGCTTTGTCGATCTGTGTTGTCTGAAATATGTCAGCAGAAGGCCTTCCTGCATGACAAAAATCTGCAAAGCAACAGAATGAATATTCTATATATAAGAAAGAACAAATTCATATGTAACCCCTTTGTAATCACCAACATTTTGATCACTTACTGTAATGTAATTCAAGATGTTTTTTTTCCTCAGTAACTGTTAGTTATTACAGTTACATTTATTTTGTAATTTAATTGCATTACTGTTACATGTAACTTATTCTCTACCAATGTTGATAAAAAACATAATACAAAAAAATTGGTTGGTAATACAAAAATGGTTCAGCAGGTAAGCATGCAGCACTATCCTAATTGATAATAATAAAAATAATAAGAACAAGAACAAGAAAAGGAAAAAGAAAAGGGAGGAGATATACTTTATATATCCCGATGGGAAATTCAGTGTTTTCACTCTGATGTCATATACACACAGGCCAAAATACACACACATGTACAAACAGGACCTATACATGCATTAAACGGAGCGATGTCAGTGTGTGGGGGCTGCCTTGGATGGGCACTCCAGGCAGTTGGGGTTCAGTGCCATCCCTATGAACTGAACTATAACCACCTGGTGTTAGCAATCATTAGCAAACATAACTATAATAGTAACTAAACCTAATACACCTCCAGACACCACAGAATGTTGACTCCATAGTTACGGACTTGCTTTGACTTGCTGTCCATAATTAAAAGATGATAAGTCATGGCACATAAAAATCTTACCTTAACTTGGTTTGTCCCATGATATCACCCTATTACTCACCAGCATTGTGCCTATTTTACAAACCCACATCAAAATGTGCTGACCTTTCTAGATCTAAACATTAAATGTTGTGTTTACAAATGGAGGCGTATGCTTCTGTCTTTGACGGAGGGCCTTAATAAGTTTTATCAAAACACCCTCAATAAGGGGATTCTGGCTACACACAGTATATCTGCTCTATATCCCATTCTATAATCAACAAATCCATATCATATTCTCTTGAGTTCTTGTCTTAATCAAGTCACTACAATAAAATCATTCTCATGCTTTAATTATATGGTCAGAAATAGTCAGATTTAAAGATACTGAGTGTGCAATATATTGGAGGTAGTCACTAGGTTGGGACCATGTCCCATCCATCTCTTTCACTGTCTGTGTCTTTGTCTTTGTAAAATCTCACTGACATTCTCATCAGTGTCAGTGTTTATCTGTCAGATTGTAATGCCAATACTTTTCTCTTGAGATGTCTTTAGTGTTACAACAAACAGACATAAATAAAGAACAAGGAGCACCAACAGATTTGTATTGTCTTTGCACAGTATAAGAAGTGTAAGGCAACTTAAACTTGTTTGTGAAACATCTTAACTTTTGGGGGGTTCGGCACAAACATTTAATGATGTCACCTTCTGAACATGCCTCAATTGTAGCCTTAATGATCCTGATGTTGATGCTGTTGCAGTTCATTTTGACCATTTGAGTCTTATCATGATATATTAGTTGCAAATGAAGAATTGTCTAAAGTGGGGTTGTTGATAAGCAGGTTAACATTACCCTCTAGTGTTCAAATAAGACATTGCAGCCCAACTGGTTTTGAGGATGTATTAAGCGCATTCTTGTTTTTTTTTCTTTTACACATGTAGCATATTTAAATAATAAAAAAAATACACTTAAGACAACAACTTTTAATGTTTCAACATATTTAATTCCAGACCAAAATCTGAAGAGAAAATATCAATTATCTATTAACATGGTCTACACTGTCAATGTCACTGTGTGAGTCTGTTGTTGTTGTGCCAACTACAGGTCAGCTAATAAGTACCCTCATATCAGTGCATATATACGGTTTGTCCCCTCATATTGAACATATTACATTCAGATAAACCTGTTCTCTTGACTACAGAGTTTGACTTGTAAACAAATGAGAGGTGAAGGACTACACATCAGTAGGTTTTTCCTGTTTCACTGTACCATGGGGATCAAAGGTTTGGATTTTTGTTTTGCAGCAGCTGTATTAACTGCACAAAACCTGATCAACCTGTATTATTTCCTGACTTTATTTGTGCAGTGACGATCTATTTTATTTTGAGGTCCCCTTTTATACATGATTTTATTTTCAAATACATGGTGTCAAAAGATTAGTTAGACATCATTAAAAATGATACTTTGGGCACATTTTAAACATTAAACATCTTTTGAGCAAAACACACACACACACACACACACACACACACACACACACACACACACACACACACACACACACACACACGCTGTAAAGCATTCCCATTCAGTTTGTTGCAGAGCTGACCATGTTGCAGCTGCTCTGCAGTATTCTCTGGCTTCTCCTCAACCTGTCCAGGTGACGCTCTTCTGGCTCAGACTGGAGGCTTTTGCTGCTACCTGCTCTGCTGCTGCGGCATGCCTGAGGGCGACCACTGTTACCTGGCAACCGCAACCATGTGCCATTTATTTTGGAGTGATACCTCTGGAAGAAAATGATAATTTCCTATTCCTGATGCTTTGGGTTAATAATCATTGACTACTTATGCTTAAAGATCCAGTAGGTAGCTTTTATTACAATTTGAATTAGTCCCATTTACTTCAACTATCACTAAATCCTGACAGTAGTACATAAGACAGATAATCTGTGAAAAAATCAGGCTCCTAATGGCAACTGCAAGAATTCACTGCTCCTGAACCAAAAAATAAAACAATCAGAGCGTAGAAGTTTGTAATGCAGTATCAATCACTGCTTATGCACGTACTGCCCTGCCAAGAACAGCATACACAGCAAAGACAAATAAGCAGAGGAAGACTAACAACAAAAAGAAAGAGTTACACTAAGATAAAACAAGATTAAACATCAGATCGGCTTTTATTAGGTAAAGAGAGGGGATTCAAAACCAACGCCAGCTCAGGCTCTGTTTGACTTTTTATTTTAAGCTTGCTTTCATCGTCACTCTTACACCATGTTCACACTGGATGCAGAAGCAACCTGATATGTATGTTTTTGTGTAGCCACCCATCAGCAGTTCCCTGGCCATTCGCACACTCATCACACATTCCCATACTTGCCTTCTCTTTTAAGGCTCTGACACACCAAGCCAATGGTCAGCTGTCGGTCAAAGTTGAGCTGTTGGTGAACATCCGTCACCCTAGTTTTTCAGTGTGTCCCACACAGTTAGCCCTAATCAGCCCTTGTCAGCTTTTTTTTTGCCAAGTCACCATGTTCAATCATCGTTGGCCACGGCGGATCCCATCGGTCAATGAAAACACTCTGACCGGCAGTTCAGCTCAGCACATGAGAAGAGAAATGGAAGTGAGGAAAGTAAACAAAAAGCTAAAGTCAAGAGGGAGTGAGACCAAAACAAACTTGTTACATAAGGTAAGATTATTTTTCTTTAGCCATTGAGCTCTTCAGCAAAAACGTTTCCTCCTGGTTTGTGTCATTCTTTCCAGCTCATTGGCTCATGCTCTGTTCTTTCAACATTGGATTGTGTTGTTAATGTGCTAACTGGCTAACTAGCATTAAGACAGTCTTCCAGTTTCCCCTTTTGAATGACTTCAGGCTACCACTATCTGTAGTTTGGTGTATCTGGGCCTTAAGTCACACGAGTTCACTGTCTGCTTGTGACCAGTGTGTGGAGGAGCAGTGCCTTACAGCATTAGAGGCTCCTCCTGGCTCTGACTGGTTGTTTTCGTTCAGGTGCGGTGGATATTCGCAAATGCCATTAGGAGCAGTAGATGGAGCCAGAGGAACCTGATTTTCTTTTTCTTTTTATGTGTCTTGTGTGCTTCTGTGAGGATATCGTGACTGTTTTTGCAAATATGACAGAGAGTTATTTTCGTAAAAGTTACTTACTGTAGCTTTAATGGTGTCTACAAAGGCCACACAGTAAATTAAGGTGTCATTATAGGTGTTATAATGAAATAGATTTAGATTTTATCTTTTAACAGACCTTCTATAAACAACTGACGTGTTCTCTGAGCACAGAACTGCAATCACATTTCACATTTATACTGTGCAGTACAATATACTGAGAGGGCTGCAGTTACCTCACCGTTTTGTTATATAATATGCAATTCTGCCTGATTCTGAAGGATTAATATGACAGACAGGGAACTTAAAATACATTTACGCATGTAACTGGATCAATAGAGAGAGAAACAATATTGGATTACATAATCTGTGTGTGTTTGCATGAGTGTGTTTGTAAGTGTGTGTGTGACAGGAGGTGTGTGGGTGCGTATGCATTATACAGTATATGTGCATAAAAGACAAATGGAAACTGGGCTTTATAACACAACCTGAACATCTATGAAATACTGAGCACGGCTGACACGACTCGCTGCCTGCGGAAACATCCTGAGAGCCAGCAGGACTAAATGTAGAGCAATCATTACTGAGGATTAACAGCCAGTCAGGGTCAGATTAGGCTGGCTCGCCTTTTAACAAGGCTGTTTAGATGTAAACAAGCTGCTGTCTGCAGTTTGAAGCAGACAATAAATACAAAGTCATTCCCAGCAAACCCCAGAATACTTTCAAACTGTTGCAGTTGTTAGAGGCAGCCATGTTAGGAGTAACACTCTGCTGCATATTACTGCACCTATTTATCATTGTTTGTCTCCAACTCAAGTGTTTTAAACTCGATGAGCCACCTTACATTGCAAAAAAAAAATCAGTTTTCCTTGTGTAAACAAACAGCCAATTAAAACCTTAACTGTGGGTCATGTGATATTGCACTGTTCAAACCATATGCTGCCCTCAGACAGCACTCCAGTAACAGCCCAAAGTGTTTCCATAATGCAACCAAGTGGCAATTAAGACACAACTAATGTTCACATTAGGCAGTCAGACACCACAACTGTGATTATTTATTCATCAGAGACTCACTGGATTACTCAACATGATGTCATTCCTTATCTTATCTTTGCTGCTTGTTAAATGCACTGTACGGGATTCAGTCATGCTTCTATTTAGAAAATATATACAGAGCAAAAATTTAGCGCTTTTGTTTTTGTTCCCATTTGTCACAGGCTTAAATTGAAGATCTCAGACTTTTTTGATGCGCTCAACAGATTGATTTCTCATAAATTTTGTTTGCAAAATTGCTTAAATTTGTATCAGTGATCTTTTCCAAGACAGTCCATCCATCTGTTAGGTGTACCTTGTGATAATCACGATAAAAGGCCACTCTAAAATGTGCACTTTGATCACACAGCACAATGACACAAATGTCTGAATGCTGACTGCAGAGTTGTCCACCAGAGCTGTTGCCTGTGAACTGAATGTTCATTTAACTGATGTTGTTTTTGTTAATTTGGCAGTACATCCAATCGTAACCACACCAGTTCAGGACCTCCACATTCACTGACTTCACTTGCAAAATCATCTGAGACCAGCCACCTGAACAACTGATGCAACTGTTGGTTTGTAATAAGAATTTCCGCATAAACCGTCAGTTACAGTCTCAGGGAAGCTTATCTGCATGCTCATCATCGTTACCAGGGTGTTAACCTGACAGCAGTTTGTCATCTTAACTGACTTGTGTGTTTGTGAGGCTGGTTGGATGTACTACCAAATTCATGGAAACAACATACTGTAGGAGACAGCTTTATGGTAGTGAAACATTCAGTTCACAGGCAACAGCTCTGGTGGACATTCCTGCAGTCAGCATGCAAATGGCATGCTCCCTAAAAACCTGGGACACCCGTGTCATTGTGTTGTGTGATCAAACTGCACATTTTAGAGTTGCCTTTTATTGGCCATCCCAAAGCACACCTGTGTGGTAATGATACTGTTTAATAAGCATCTTAATATGCCACATCTGTCAGGTGGATGGAAAAAGAGAAATGCACACTCACATGAATTTTAACAAATGTGTGACTGACAGAAGAAGAATTGAGAGAAATATATCTGTTCAGTGCATGAAAAAGAACAAAAGTGTTGTATTTTTTTTTTAAAAAATTGTCCTATTTACTAGTATGTCAGTCTTTAGTTAAGATGATTTTTTTGTACATGCATACAGCCCCATCCTAACTAAAATCACTAGATACAGTTTATCACAGTTCTTCACATTTTATTACTGGAGATGCTTTTAGAACTCACCGCTGTGAACTATATCAGAATGTGGGATGGTCTTCTCTTTGATAGAAGGGAAAGACACGTTTATGAGGCATTGATAAGCAAGTTACCCTTCTTCCTAACTTCTCTGAATTATGATGAGAAATGAAATCCATTTTTCATCACACATGTTCCAAGGAATTTTGTATCCTTTGAAACTCCTCAGATCAGCACTGAGCTCTGTAAAGTAGCATTTAGTTTGTTTGTTTTATACACAAAATGAATGGAACATGTACTGTAGATTGCAACCAACTGAAACTTCTCTCATGTGCCAAGCATGTGCCAGTGTACCAAGCCAGTGTTTGATTTGTCCATTCTGGGCTACTGTAGAAACACAGCTGACTCTATGGAAGAGGACCATCTGCATGTAGATATAAATGGCTCATTCTGAGCTAGTGAAAAAACAAAGATTCTTTGTTTATGGTGATTACCAGTGACATAGTTATAAATATTATTTTCCATTTCTGCCAACAGATGCCTCTAAATCCTACACATTCAGCGATTGTACCTTTTATACAGAATGGCAAGGAGGAATAATTCCCGCCTTGAACAGGCTCTGTAAAAGGGGCTACAGTTGAATGAATATGATTTATGCAGGGAACATAAACAAACAATAGTTGTTTACTAAAGAGTTACTGATGATATCATACTGACTTTTATTTCAGTGAAATAAAAGTCAGCTTTTTTTCAGCCTCTGAAGGG
The DNA here is from genome assembly GCA_026686955.1 of Epinephelus cyanopodus. Taxonomy (NCBI): domain Eukaryota; kingdom Metazoa; phylum Chordata; class Actinopteri; order Perciformes; family Serranidae; genus Epinephelus; species Epinephelus cyanopodus. The sequence continues at coordinate 36,157,227 of CM048926.1, read as the reverse complement.
GGGATGACAGAAATACATGTCTCTATGAACATTTACATTAATTACATTACTATCATAACACAAGACAAGGATGTCCAAAGTCCAGCCTAGGGGCCAGTTAAGACCAATGGATGGATTTTGTCTTCACTTTTTTCCTCTCACCTCCCAGTGGCAGGACTATTATACAATTTGTAGACATATGTCAGGTAGGAACTACACAGGTAGAACTTGTGTGTTTTCAGAAAAAGTTAGTAAACAAGGACATGAACCGTTACCTAGCGGCCGATGTTTTCCCGATGTTTGCTAGGTAGCAGACATCGGGACAGCAACACTATTTTTTTTTTTTTTTCAATTTCTCACATGATGCAAGAAGCAGCTGGTCTCAGGTATTTTCACATTATGTAATATGGCCCTTAGTCTGACATAAGACTTTAACTCCTTGTTATGCCCAGCTCGTCACAGAGCATAACAAAGAAGGGAGGTCCACACAATAGCAGCTTTTAAACAAAATGGTTAATTTATTAAAGACAAAGCAACCTAAAAAACCCAGTGATTAAGTAGGAGAATCAGTGGTGTGGTGAGGGTGTTGGGTGCTGTGGATGTGTGTGTATGCTAACCTAAGCTATGTATAGAAGGAAACCAAAGCTAAACTAAACATAATCAACCCAAACAAAACCAGAGGATGCCAGGAAGGCACCAGCCTTCCAAGGGGGAGAGAGAGCCATCTTGGATTTCCCCAAGCTTTTAAGGGCCAGGCACAGGTGAAAGCAATCACCAACGAGGAGGGAGGGGCAAGTAACCAGGGAGGGAACCTGCAAGGGAAAGCAGAGGCAGGAACACAGGAAAACTGCCCTGAGGCCTGTGGCCGTCACACCCCCCCCCATAAAACGAAGACCCCCACTAACAAGGTCATCGTGGCATTAACATGGCGCCCTAGAAAGTGCATCCGCCATTATATTGTCCCGACCCTTAATGTGTTGTATATCCAATGTATAAGGCTGAAGAAACAGTGCCCAACGCATAAGTCTACAATTAGCATTTTGCATACTGGCCAGAAAAGTGAGCGGATTATGATCAGTGTAGATGGTGACTGGTGATGACTGTCCCACATACACTTCAAAAAATTTCAGTGCCCAAATCAATGCCAGCGTTTCTTTCTCAATTACTGAATAGTTTAACTGGTGACAGTTAAACTTACGTGAAAAATAGCAGACTGGATGTTCCACTCCCCCTTCCCCTTCCTGCAGCAAGACAGCTCCAGCTCCAATGTCACTGGCATCCACCTGTATCTTAAAAGGTCTGTGAAACACAGGAGCTGCAAGAACAGGAGCAGAACAAATCAGCGCTCGTACAGTGGTGAAAGCAGCCTGGCAATCGGGAGACCAGACAAAAGGAGTGCTTTTACGCAACAGGTTAGTCAATGGGGCAACCACAGTGGAAAAATTTTGGCAAAAACTGCGATAATATCCCACTAACCCCAAGAACCGCATCAGTTCCTTTTTGGATGCTGGCACAGGATATTCCTCAATGGCTTCCACCTTGGCCTGCACTGGACAAACCTTACCCTGGCCTACAACCCTGCCAAGATATGTTACTGTTGCCTTCGCAAACTCACACTTTGCTAAGTTTATGGTTAAATTTGCCTCCACTAGCTTGCCAAACACTGCATTTAGGCGCTGAACATGAGCTTCCCACGTGTCACTGAACACCACTACATCATCTAAATATGCTGCACACCCTGACAGCCCAGCTAACACCCTATTCATAAGGCGCTGAAATGTAGCTGGAGCGTTTCTCAGCCCAAACGGCATTACAGAATAGGAAAACAACCCCCATGGTGTGACAAAAGAGGAAATTTCCTTGGCCCTTGTTGTTAAAGGCACCTGCCAGTAACCTTTCAAGAGGTCAAGTTTAGTGACAAACGTCGCACTTCCCACCTGATCAATACAATCCTCCATACGAGGCATCGGGTAACAGTCAGGCTTGGTGACAGCATTAACTTTCCTGAAATCTGTACAAAACCTATCTGACCCATCAGCCTTATCCGCCAACAGACATGGCGAGGCCCAGCTAGAAGTTGTTGGTTCTGCTATTCCATGTTCCAGCATGTACTCTACCTCCTTCTCCATCCGCTCACGCTTTCCTATAGGCAGCCGGTAGGAGCGCTGTTTAATAGGCTTAGCATCCCCGACATCTATGTCATGCTCAATCAGGTTGGTGCGTGATGGCGTATCTGAGAAGAGAGACAAGTGAGAATTGAGCAACTTCACCAGATCTACACACTGAGTGTCTGACAGATAACCCAACCGACTGTTTAAATGCCTCAGATAATCAGAATTTTTGAGTCTCCCTGTGAGAATTGACTCAGAAGGAACCTCAAAATCTTCTGAAGTCCAGCCCCCAGCTGTGGCTACAGACCGTACAGATCCCAATGTAAGATTATCTGCGGTAAGCAAATCACCTTTCACCTCAGAGGCAGAGTGAGCAGAATGATAAGGCTTCAGTAAGTTCACATGACACCATTGCACCTTCTTCCTTCTACCTGGCGTGTACACTAAATAGTCCCTATCTGACATGCGGCTTTTAACTGTGTAAGGCCCACTAAATTTTGCTTGAAAGGGCGAACCTACCAGAGGCAACAAAGCCAAAACTTGATCCCCTGGCTCAAACACACGAGTTTCAGTTTTACGATCAAAAAGCTCTTTCATTTTTACCTGTGCATAGCCAAGCTTTTTATGAGCGGTGGCACAGGCAACATGCAGACGGCGACGAAACCCATTAACATAGTGCAAGACATTATCAGGGGGCTCAGCATTTTTCCACTCATCAACCAACACAGCTAGTGGACCCCGGACTGTGTGTCCAAACACAAGTTCATTGGGACTGAAACCTGTACTTTCCTGTGAAACCTCTCGTATTGCAAGCAGCAACCAGGGCAGACCGTCTTCCCAATCCTGAGACAGCTCTGTACAATATGAACGCAACATAGACTTCAACGTCTGATGAAAACGTTCAAGGGCTCCCTGAGACTCAGGATGGTATGCACTCGACACCTGATGTTTCACCTTCAATTGCTTAACCACTTGGGAAAATGTCCGAGACATGAAATTACTACCCTGGTCAGTTTGTACCACTTTCGGGACGCCAAAGGTAGTAATGAATGAAGTCAGTGCTTTCAGTACCGGCTTAGTTTTAATGGAACGCAAAGGGAAAGCAGCGGGATAGCGAGTACTTTTACACATTATTGTCAACAAGTATTTACTCCCAGCCTTACTCTTTGGAAGTGGACCTACACAATCAAGTAGCAGATACTCAAATGGCTTCTCAACCACCGGAATGGGGTACAGTGGAGCTGGCTTAACTTGTTGGTTGGGCTTCCCAGTTAACTGACAGGTTTTACAAGTTTTACAGTACTTTGCTACATCCCTCTTCAGCCGAGGCCAAAAGAAATGACGGAGCACCCTGTCATAGGTTTTTTTCATGCCAAGATGACCTGCCACACCATCATGTGATGTGCTCAACACAAGCTCTCTGAACTTTAAAGGGACCACAACCTGGACAACCGTGTCCACTTGCACACCATCCACTACCCGAGCCCACTTCCTTAACAGCAATCCATCATTAAGGAAATAGCCACTAGGAACACCCCTGAGCTGACCCTCTGAGCACACAAGCTCAAACAGGGATTTTAATGTTGGATCCATAGCTTGCTCTTTAATACAATCCTCTCTAGACAGTGATGGCAATGGGACAGAAAACAATTTGAACTGTTCCTTTCCTTCAGAAATGTCCTCTCCCTCAAAAAGTGATTTCTGAGAAAGCTGAACTCCTCCAGACTGCTCTGACTTAGTTTTACTCCTGGAACGCGTCACAGCACAAGAAGAAAAGACTTTAGGGTACTGTTTAGCACACTCATCTGGGCCCTCAAGTTCTTGCCATGGTGAACCAATACACAACGATGGACCATCTTTCCACACCCTTGCCCCCGCCAAATCGTTTCCCAGAATAATATCTATGCCCTGAACTGGCAGCTGTGGACGCACACCCATCTCCACCTCTCCACATACAAGATCAGAGAAGAGATGAAAACGATGTGAAGGAACCCACAGAGAAACCAACCCAACACCAAGTACAGGAAATTTTTTCCCAGTAGCTGTACAGGTTGAAAAAGGCAAAATGCTCTCTACTATCAAACTGTCAGTAGCCCCCGTGTCCCGCAAAATCTTAACAGGTACCCTGTTTTTCCCATCCACAGACACAAAACCATCTGAGACAAAGGGTGCATAGGCCTCATCAATACCTTTAGATTGAACAGTGGTCAATGGAAGAAAATCAGACCCAGTCACCCCTATGCTTAATGCAGAGGAGACAATGCCAGCTGACTTCACATACACACTGGAATCAGCTGATTTTTGGCCCACCTTACTGATTGGACATTCCCCCTTCCAGTGCCCCTTGTTTTTACAAGCATGACATATCCTGGCTGGATCAAACCTCCCATCTGTCCCTGGAACATGCCTCACCGCCTGTTGAGGGGGCTCCTGGGCAAGCCCTGGAGACTTACTAGGCCTAAACCTTTGACCTTCTCTGTGGACTTTACCAAATACTGAGCCACTAGCATGTGTCAATACATACTCATCAGCAAGCACTGCAGCTGCCGCTGCTGTCTTCACCTTCTTTTCATTAATATAAGTAGCAAGGTGGGCAGGCAGTGAACTTTTAAACTGTTCCAACACCATTAAATCACACAAATCTTCATAACCATCTACCTCCGAAGCAGAGCACCAGCGAGTAAAATGAGCCAAAATATCCTGTGCAAATTCAACATGAGTTTGCTTGTCCCCTTTCCTCCAGTTCCTAAACTTCTGCCTGTATGCTTCAGGAACAAGTTCATAAGCTTTCAGAACTGCAGCTTTAACTTTAACGTAATCACCACTTTCAACAGAATCAAGGGCAGAAAAAGCTCTCTGAGCCTTGCCTGTGAAAATACACTGCAACAGCATGGTTCTATGACTATCTGGCCACCCTCTCACTTGAGACACACGCTCAAACAACGCAAAAAATGTGTCCGGATCCTTTTCATCAAATTTAGGCAAAAGACGCAAACTTTCAGCAACATCAAAACCATTAGATCCCGGTCTACCCACTGGCTAACCATGACTCACGAGTCTCACCTTCCTTCCGCAGCTCCAACCGTAACTGCTCTACCTTAGCTCTCTCCCTTTCCAGTGCTACTTCAGCCTTCATTCTCTCCCTCTCCAACTCAAGCTGCAACTTCTCCTTCTCTAATTTTGATTTTTCCCTCTCTAGCTGCAGATAATGTTCAAATGACAGAGTACCACCAAAAGCTCTGAACCAACTGGACCTGGAGCTGCTGGAGCCTGAACCACCTCCAAAAGTCTGGCAGACACAGCCAGCCCATCAACCAGTTCTCTCAGCTCAGCCTTTTTTGGCACTTTGTCTGGTACTGACCAGCCCAAATGAACTGCCAAATCCAGTAAATCTGTCTTTCTAAACTGAGTTAAAGTACTACGAGATGGCCTCTTAAGAAACTCAGAAACCAAAGTATTACTGTGCTCAGTCTCCATGTTTAATCCAACCACACAAATTACCAAGCTAGCACATCCAAAAGAACAAAATAGGGTAGTCTGAGTCACCCAATACGCAACCACAGGGAGATTGAAGGATTCTGGAGCACCCCCTCCTAACTACCTAACCCAAAACTAGCTAACTCAACCCTAGTCTTCATGTGTGCACTGGCGGTGGGTATTTATGCACCTTCAAACCGTCTGTATTGGGGTAGACAACTTGTCCCAGCCAATACTCCGGGGTGCTCCCGAGACAACTGCTACTAGCCGCACGGACAACACACAAAAACAACAAACGGCCCTGAAAACAAAAAATCAGCAACCTCTCCTTGTGAGATGACTGCTACTACAGCCTATCCGGGGGACACAATAAATGCTCCAGCCAGACAGCACAAATTGCACAGCTACCCAGCTACAATCATCCCCAAAGTTGCGTACCACATAACCTCAAACTCACCAACCATGTGGATGCACAGCTTACCTGCAGCTAAAGAAAATAGAGAACTAAATCTCAAACCCTACCTGCTGAACTCAACCATAAAAAGCTGTACTGCGGGCCTCCCAGTCCAATCACTATTGAACTTACCCAAATGTTAACATTGTGGGTTCAAAACTGGACGAGCCCCCACTTGTTATGCCCAGCTCGTCACAGAGCATAACAAAGAAGGGAGGTCCACACAATAGCAGCTTTTAAACAAAATGGTTAATTTATTAAAGACAAAGCAACCTAAAAAACCCAGTGATTAAGTAGGAGAATCAGTGGTGTGGTGAGGGTGTTGGGTGCTGTGGATGTGTGTGTATGCTAACCTAAGCTATGTATAGAAGGAAACCAAAGCTAAACTAAACATAATCAACCCAAACAAAACCAGAGGATGCCAGGAAGGCACCAGCCTTCCAAGGGGGAGAGAGAGCCATCTTGGATTTCCCCAAGCTTTTAAGGGCCAGGCACAGGTGAAAGCAATCACCAACGAGGAGGGAGGGGCAAGTAACCAGGGAGGGAACCTGCAAGGGAAAGCAGAGGCAGGAACACAGGAAAACTGCCCTGAGGCCTGTGGCCGTCACATCCTAACCAAATGTGCTGTTACCATTAAGGAGACAGGAGGTCATGTGCTCTGTAATTCTGTTATTAGTTTTCCTTTTGCATGTGCTTTTGTCTTGCCTAGGTGACACCTAGGCAAGATGCTTACCAAACTGCGGACCACTGTTTGAGACCAACACACAGCAAGATCACTTGTGTTTAAGCATGTCTTTGCTGTGTTTTTCTTTACTTTATTAGATAGGAAAGACTACTGTGAAATGGGGAGAGAGAGGCAGCAAAGGGCCAGAGCCAGAACCAAACCTGCAGCCGCTGTGGCAAGGACATAGCCTTTAGACACGGGACGCCCACTCCACCAGGTGAGCCAGTGGGTGTCCCAAAGTATCATGGCATCGCAGTTTTTCCAGCAGGGATTTTGTCCCCCAAACCAGGTATTTTAAACCGAAACATGATCTTTTTCAATCCTAACTACATGTTAACCATGTTGTTGAAACATAAAGTTTCAGTGTATCCACTGCATTATGACAAGCAAATGTTAAAATGCAAAAAATCCCCTCCTACTACAACATTAAATTACTACTTGTGTTATACATACATTAACAAAAGTGATCACATATAATAATATGACACTGATGTTGGCTTTTCTGCATAACTGTGAGTAGATTTTGTTGCTGTTACTGTACTTTTACATAGGTAAATATTCTGAATGCAGGACTTGAACTTATAATGAGTATTTCTGCTTTTAAGTACATTATTTGAATACATCTTCCACCCCTCTATATCTCTTATTTGACATAATAACAATGCTGTCTGTGTTTTGTCATCAATGTGCAGGTCCATTTTGATGTAAAGGGAAGAGTTACCACTTCAGTATTTTAATATATATTAAATTTTAATACAGTCAGAACAAAAAGACAAAAAAGGGTTGATTTTGCAGTTATCATCATTATTGTTATACATACAACAGTAAGGTCTGTGAGGCCAAAAGCAATAAGGAAGTACAGCCAATTTCCTTGCTGATTATATTTATCTCTGCAACAGGCATTACACACACAAAATAAACTGCTTTTCTGAACAATAACCTAAGACATGATTTTAGACATTTTCCAAACACAGAAGAGTATGGTACAGTTAGTTGGTATACACATTAACAGAGAAAGAGGCACACTATGAAACATAAACTGTATGCAGCACACACTCACATTTACAGTTTACAGCAGCTTTTAGTATAAGCCATACCAAATTCCAGCCATTCTGGAGCAGCGAGGCTCCTCTCTTGGCATTCACCGCGTGCCTTAATTGACTGATTTTAAATCAAGGTCCACTGTGAACACTGAGAGAGGAAGCCCAGAGTCACAGAGGAAGAGAGAGACAATAACCTTGAGGTAGGAAGTGCTGAGGTTAAACCTATATATATTTTGTATTCCCGCATACTCTGAATAACGCTCTGAATAACACACCTTTAACAGAACATCCCAATAGTAAATATGTGTACAGCATCAACGGTTTCTCTTTCAAGCATGCAGTAGCCATGTATTTCTGGAATTCTGTAGTGCTGTCACAGCTGCCTCTGTATCATCTATAACGGTAATTCACAATAATGAGCAATATATTATTTTGAAAAGTGACAAAACAAAAATTTGTCTATAGTTTTTCTTAGAATTATTTCAAAATACACTTCCTTGCTGACAATATTTAAAGGTCACATATATACCTGCTGATCATCTTTCTTTCGCTCTTTAAGGTACAGCAGCCATCAACTGTTTACAGCTGTCTGCCCTAATAGACAGTATTGGCAAGTAAAAAGCATGCAAAAACACAGATAATATCCAGTCTCTCTTTTTCATGACATGTCAAGGACACATCAAGCAGGCAGCCATTACAGAGTAGAGCCCAAGCTGCAGGGATCTAAATGAGGCTAAGACCAGATTTAATGGAGTCTCATCAAAATGTAAACAGATGGAAGCATCAGAATCAGGTTATCGTGGTGAGAAAAGACTTTTAACGTGCTAAAGTGTACATAAATGCCTTTTAAAAAAATAAAATAAAATCATAGTAGTTAAAAAGAGAAATCACTTCATCTTTACTTGTGCCAAATGGTGACACACTGTCATCTTTTTCCAGAAAAATGAAACTAAAATGGTTTTTATCTATTCACAGTGAAGATACTATGCCATAAATGAATTGTGAAAATAATATGGTACATTTAAAAGAATAATAAAATATACATATCTATATATAAAAGCATCCTACAGGCACCGCAGTAGTGTAAACACACCACTGAGTACTACAGACTCATTGTGCTGGAATCACCATAAACCAACAATAAGGTCACAATAAACTCAGTATTGATAAGTGCAGAGACACACACAGTGTCCCTTTAGGAATGTTATATAAGAGTGATTTTTCATGTGACCACTGCCGACATTAGATGGAGCAGATTATTACAGTATGTAGGCCGTGGCATGCAGCATTAGCCTATATGCTCCACCAAAGCCTGACCAACCACAATCTGTCCAACAATACGAATACAAAATATGCACTTAAAAGCAAGGAGCTATGAAATATATATATATAAATACATCAATTTTAAGTCGGAATGAGCCATTTGATGCAACCTACATCAGTCTGTTTTACGCACAGAGACAGCCCATCTTCATAACATATCGGTTTAAATAACAAGAACAAATTGCCTAAATATGAAGAGCGTCGACATCTGCAGTCAAACACGAAGCTGCTAGTCTCCTTGTCGCATTATCTCCTCCAGGATCCATCCCGAAGCCTCCACATCCTCCCTCTCCTCTCTCCAAATCCTTTCATGCAGGACAAAAAAAATATTTTTGATTAAAAAAAACTTGCCGATGAGGCACAGTCTCGTTTCAATGTCATCCTCCTACTCCCTGGATGGTGAAAAATGATCTTGGTTGATTGGTTTAATATTCGAAACGAATTTGTTAAATGAAATCAAAGTGTTTGGATTCATCCTCCCGGACAGTGCGGACGGGCGGGCGGTGGATTACGCACAGAAGAAGGCTTCAAGCGGCTGGGGCGGGCTGACGTCACCATGCAGACAGATGCTCTCTCTCCCTCTCTCTCTCTCTCTCATCCCCCCACCACCGCCATCACCACCACCCCTCCCCCTCTTTGCCCTTGAGACCGGGATAGGCCTCCTGCAGGGAGGATGCTGCCATTTGGGTCTGTCACTTTGCTCTGTTTCCCCATTGTTCAGCTGCACAGGACCAATACAGCACAGTGATCATATGTTAGAAAGAACATGCATTTCATGCACCGCAAAAATAGAACAAGTGATCATATTTTACATGTACAGGAAATTAGTCGACAATATGTGGAATATAGTGGCACAGGAGTGTGTTTCTCTACAATATGAAATCATGAATACAATAGTTTATAATGATAGCCTTTAAAACGGCTATAGGGCCAACTATTTATTTGTTTTTGTGCGTCAGTTCATAGAATTCACTGAAATTATATTCTGATCAGGAACCCAAGAACTGTATTTACAATGACTTATCTTAACAGGCATTAAAAACCCACAGCAATTTCCCATCATATATGTTTTCTTCAGACTACAAGAAAGAAGGTTCTCTTCCTTACAATTTCCACTGAGGAGGTCATAGTGTAGTCATAGTGCTGTCTGTGTGTCTGTTTGTTTGTTCATTTGTCAGCAGGATTATGGAAAAAGCTACTGGCCTGATTTTCATGAAACTTAATGAAGAACCCATTAAATTTCAGAGTGGAGTAAGGGTCGATATAGATATATGATAATACCTACATACCAGTCACCAACTCTGTGCCTATTCATTCCAGTGGAGTTGCTTGCCTGGTGCATAGGCTACATTGTATATATGCAGTAGTTGCAGTAGTGGCTCAGTCTGCTCATCTCATTTCAATCATTTTCTCTGCAGCAGAAGGCCTGCCATCAGGCTCAAAGATAGGGGTTTGTGTTTCAGGTTCATGGGATCCAGGATGTGATCTATCTATGCTTTCTGTCTCAGAGGAGATAAGGGGTAAATCTTTTGCTTTTGGACAATATGTGTGTTGACAGCAGAAGGGCGCCTGGTGTATACTCTCGACAATCTGCGGGGAGATTACATCATGTGTAACCTTGGCAGCTGGTTTCAGATCAGCATTCCTTGTGTCACAGTGAATTGATAGACACTGATGATTTGTTTCTATCACAAACTGATTTTATTATTCAAGTAGGCATTTAATTTGAATTTGTAATATTACTTATTCATATAATAAAAAAACCGATACTTGGCACTGTGTGACGATACGATATTACCCCACAAAAACATGCAATACTATGCTGTATCGATTTTTCCCCCACACCTGGCCTGAGATACACTAGTTCACTTTAGTTAACATTCAGAGTTTTCACACATTTTCATGGACAAAATTTCAAAACGCCACCTTTTTTTTAAGTTTTCAAGGACCCATAGTAAAATTTCCACAAGCATTCACAATGTATAACATGCACAGAACTGTATAGTACACTTTACTCCAAATGTTGATTATATTATTTTTGTTGCTCTGCAGACATGGAGCAGTAGGGCTCCCGGATAGCTCAGTTGGCCTCTTGGTTAATTTGTTTGCAATAAAGAATGCTCCATACCTCTGAACAACCATGTTCTACTTTCAAAGCGATAAAAAAAAAACAAAAAAACAAGCAAACAAAATAACAAAGTGCGCACTGGCACTCAAAGTAACAGCTAACTGCCCATGTCAATTGCTCCATCTCAAAAATGCTGTATAATTTAAAAGTAGTCGTGGGGCACATGGAAACATGTTAAATCACACTATCACAACATTATTTTTCTTGTCTTGCTTGTCCAGTGTCATTCAAACATATCAAATTCAAACTCTACGCTAACATAATTCCAGCTAGCTGATATACATGGAGAGAGAGACAAAATGTCACACATCAACTCATAATAGAGCTATGTTACGTCAGCAGCAACAGATAATAAATTTCCTGTTATGTTACATTACGTGGAAGGTTATTCACAGAAGATTACTATACCAATTTCATTACACACAACAAAATTCATTTTCCAAAACTTTCAAGGATTTTATTAATTCTATGACTTTTCCAGGCCTGGAAAACAAGATTGTGGACTTCCATGACTTTTTCAGGTTTTCCATGACTGTAGGAACCCTGAACACTGATAGGGCATTTGGTTTTGTTGGGGGTCTGTGCTCACTGTGTATACCCTTCTAGTTTAGAGAATTTGATAAGTGAAGTCTGAGCAGTATGTCTATTCAGCTCATTTCAAGTCAAATGACTTTAGATGAGTTCATGTTCATAAAAAGGAAAAGGAAAAACTAAAAAAGTTTGTCTAACTTGAAACACTTTCATTTAGTTAATGATAAAGTGTCAGTTGTATCCACAGAACTCCTACCTAAAATTTGTGTAAAAGACAATGAAAGAACGAGTGTATCAGGCTACAAGAACATGAAACACTTGTATTGTATGGGATTCCTAGCCAGGGCCAATTTGTGATCCCTGTCCCTTATATTTCTTTTGTTACTTTCAAACCACATTTGGTGTTCTGCACTTGGTTTTCGACAATCAACACAGAACACACCCACATACACACCTACAAGCCTTTACAACAGCCAAAACTCCATCCCAGTTATCCGTTGATGTGTGCTCTCATCTGAGAGACTGTGACATGGCAGCGCCTCCCCAGTAACAGTATTTGATCTTGCCATAATTGCTTCCACATTTGTCACACTTCTGTTCTGTGACTTTGCTGCTGTCCTTCCACTCTTGAAGGAGTTTTGCCAGATCTTTTGAGTTAGACTGATTTCCTGTAAGAGGACATTTCGGCAGAAATTGCTTTGGGAACTGATCTATTCAGACCTCTAAGTGGTCTTTGCAAACTGTAATGCTTCATGAGTGAGCTGCTGTAGGACTGGGAGTCAGTCCAGCACTGAAGTGATGGAGTAGTATCTTTGACTGAGGACTGTGTCGCAATGAATAACCCATAATTTAAACACGATGTGGTTCCTGTCATTTCAACAGACAGAATCAGGTAGATGGTGTTAAATTTCTGATCAAGCTGGAACTTGTTTGACATGATGTTTCCTAAATGGAATCAATAACAAGTTGTGTTTTGGCAGCATGGCTAGAGAGGAGCAGATTGGAAAGTTCAATGACACTTCAATGTACCATCACTCTCTGATGGGTTACGTCACCAAACACATTCATCAGAGGGAGCCTGGAGCTGAAATTTTGGCTGCATGCATTCTCTTCCTCTCTCATCCTTCAATACTAAATTATACCATACTTCTACACTTACAAAGATACTTCTATATTAAGTGAAAAAGTTGTGGTGATGATAAATGGTCAAAATACTTGACTTAAGCAACTCTAACAGGTTTTTATTTTACTCCCTTTCTACTCAAACAAAATGTTTTTTTTATTATTATTTCACTTTAGTCACAGTAAATAAATGATAAATGGTCTTGAATTTGTATAGCACCTTTCTAGATGTAACACTACATGTCACAGCAGTACAAGGTGCTGCCTGTTACTCAGTTAAACAGTTATACTGATTCACATACCAATGGCATCTATCAGGAACTGTCTGGGGTTCTTGACCAAGAACACTTCGACATGCAGACTGGAGGGACCAGGGATTGATCCACCTGTTCTCCAATTAGTGAACAACCCACTCTCCAGAGCTACCACCACCCCATATCAGTTCTAGTTTTTATGATCAAATTGTTTTTTATAACACACCTTATGTTTAAATAATTTCCTTTAATCATGATTTTCTGTGCACAAAGCACTGGCAGAAAGACGGCGCAGTAGGCAAGACCCCTCTTGAGTTTGGTGATGAAACTGGGGCCTGCTCTAAAGGACATAGTCAGGATCACTCTGGAGACAGCAACGTGAGCGGGATCCCTCTCGATGACGGCAACAGGACCCTACTGGAACACAGAGACTTGACCTCACTGGAACACAGGCACAGAGTTTAAGGTCAGGAATGGCAGCTGGGAACTGATGGCCCAGCTGTAGAGTTTAGCCGAGGACTGGTGACTGAACAGCAGAACAGGAGGCTGGTGACTGGAGTACAGGAGTGGAGTCCAGTAGCTGGAGACTGCTACAACTGAGAGAGCTCACTTCTTTCCACATCCCCTATGTTTTTTTATTTTCAAAGCTGTAGTCTTTAGCCCCAACTGACAATGACAAGTGACATCACTTGAGGCAATTTATTTGCACATGCAGCTCCCCCTGGGACCGCAAAAGGCTTTATACAGCTTTGTTCACATATGCAGTAATACTCCACCACACCTTCACCACATCATCTCAGTATCCACTAGATTTATCTTGTGATATGTTATCTTGTGAAAGGAGCCCAACTCCTAGGTTGGGAACCACTAGACTAAACTATCTTATCATATTCAGAGTAGTTAAAATTACAAATTACAACAGTAAAATTCTGCTAACACAATGACTTAGTCATACCTACCATCTAATAATGTGATTATTAGAGTAGATTATTATTTCCCACAGTACAGTTACTTTAAGTACTTTTTGCAATTTTGATATTTTAAGTACATTTTGCTGATGATATTCCTGTACTTTTACCTTATTAGGATTTTGAAAAAAAACTTGAATTGGTAATTTTACTAAAAGGTGGAGTGCAGGACTGAACATCTGTTACATTCAAACCCTTGCCAAACAAGTTCATACAATGCTGACAAAGCCTATTGCTGTCAGGGAACACTCTCTGTATTTCACAGAAAACTGAGAGCTCTGGAGTCTGGTGTCTGTGGTGACTTTTCTGTGCTGGCACATCTGTAATGATGCATATTACATCAACCAGCAGAGCAAAAGGGAGCAGGAAGGGGAAAGGGACCATAGCCATGGAGCAGCAATATGATGGAAGCCATGGTTAGAAAAAATCCCATGAAGTGTCCAAGAAATGATTATTGAGTGGATGATGCAGCAAAAACTAAATAAAAAAAGAAAATAAAAAAGACTTGAAGAGAATGCTCCAGGGGGCAGTGGAGATGCAGCAAGCTCACCTAGAGGCATATGTCATAGCAGCCCATTCTCACTCTCAACTCGTCAAATACCATTGCTTTGTCAGTGGAGGTTATACCCAATGCAACGACACACTCTTCGCGACAGTATGATACACACCAGCGACTATTTCTGACGGAAACTACTAAGTATAAAGAGCAAGAAACATCTGACTTTTACCCGAAAGCCTGCTGTTCGTCTCCCATGTGAACTCAAAAGTCAGTAAGGTTATTTTTTTTCTTTTTTAAAGATTTTTTGGGCCATTTTGCCTTTAATTGATAGGACAGTTAAGCGTGAAGGGGGGAGAGAGAGAGGGAATGACATGCAGCAGGGGGCCACAGGCTGGGGTCAAGCCTGGGCTGCTGCGGCGACAGCCTTGTATATGGGGCGCGTGCTCTACCACTAAGCCACTGACGCCACCAATAAGGTTACTTTGATGACAACTACGTGTAGTATGCTACACTAGTAATGTATGTCCCATCACGTGACATTATGTAAGTAAGAGCTGCACTTATCTGAAGCCAAACCATGATGTTTTTTTACAACTTTTGTTGGCTCAACCTAAATGAACATAAAAATGAAGATTTTACCTGTGCTGTAAGTTTATTTTGAAAAAGACAGTGTATTACATACAGTAGATGTCAGTCGGCATGCCCCCAGTTTGGAGTACTGCCACCAGTCCAAGCAATGTACTGCTGTGAGTGGAGTGTATGCTATATTGAGAGTATTTTCACCACTTTACCTATTCCATTAGACAGCCCATTCTTATGGGAAACCAATTAATGGCTTTAGTTCCCCATTTATGCTCTCCCCAAAGCCACCAGATGTCATTGTTGAAACAGTAATTTTAGCTCACTGAACATGGGAGCTTCTGGTCGACTGTTGCTTTGATCAGTTAGTTTGTGTTATTGTGAGACTTTGGGGAATCTGAAATAACTTTTTTTAAATACCAAAATTACACAATAACATTAGCAATGTAACTGATGGAGGCAGTGGTAGACCAGCAGCTCCTGTGTTCAGCAATTTTAAATCACAGTTTTTCCTTAACGGAGTCTGGCTCTGAAGAGAGAGATATAACAGCTTCATTCTTCTTTTTAAAATTACTGTCTGACATTAAGCCAAAACAGTGAAAATATTCTCAATATAGCGTCCACTTAAACTGATAAAATATGCTCTATTGCTGACACTTCCAACAGTGGTTATTTGATGAAACATTTATATACACCATGCACATTTTGACATACAGCTCCTTCTCCTTCAGATTTGCAGATGATCAAATTACCACAAATCAGCTGGTATAAAATAAGAATATATGCCCCAGGGGTCCACAGTAACCTGCTTTGCCTACTTGGTAACCCAGCCTTGATTTAGTCTCTCTCAACAAATTTGGACTGTAATTTGAGAGGACATTTATGACATTTAGACATTATTAGGCCAGGAAATATTAAACTTAAAGTTAATATTGCTGGATTTCATATCTGATGAATAAACAGCATCTTGCAGCTACAGCATATGTTATTATATGTGTGAACATTAGAGGGCAGTCTCTCATCCAAGCAATGACAAAACATGAGAAGCACCAAACTTCATATCATCATAACGTCTCTTCTGATTATGCTAATTTGAACAGAGCTGTGACCATTAATAATGTTACATTACTCTGCATTTTAAGATTAAGAAATGATAAGTATCACCCAGGTGAGAATAAAATACATTTTAGGACATGATTTTTTTTTACATAAATTTTAGTGTTTTATTCTCTGTAATGCACTTTGTGTCTCAGTTTTGAAAAGTGTTAACTGGAATAATGAAGTGCTCTGTTTTATCTTGTATTTCAGTTGATGTTAATGGTGCAGGTGTCCTCAGTCGTGACCCCGCTCACCGTCCTTGTTAATCTGATGTCTAATTGGCTAAATAGAGCAGATGAAGCTAAGACCAGGAATAGGACTACATCCCACACACACACACACACACACACACACACACACACACACACACACCTGTGTGTGAGGGTGTCCAAGTTAGAGGTTAGACAGACTGTAAGGTCAGTACAACATGACCAAGATAAAGCAAGGTGCTTTATACATCCAAGAATGAAACACTCCCATTTTATTCACATTTTACTCCAGTTTGACAAAGGCCCAGTTTGAAATAAAGCTTTTATATGAGTAAATAAACAGAAATAAACTGTCACTGTCAACTGAAATGACAGTGAAATCATTTCCATTAGACTGACTATTATTTTGTGTGACAGAGACTTCCAAGTCCTTACAAACCACACATATTATCTTAGCTGTGTTGTTGGAGCCTATAGCCTTAATTTGCTGTGTGGCCAAAAATGAAATCATAGGAATCTGACAGGTTCTTGAAAAAGGTGACACTGAGATGAGAAATAATTTCTCAAAGGCTAAAATTAAATGAAGTGGAGAAAAGCTGTATGAAGGTAAGATTCTGTATTATAGATGCTCTCTAAATGCCTCTTGACACTTTGTTCTGCCATGTAAAGGTTACAGTGACCAAAAGAGGTGTTACAATTAGACAAATGTAAGAAATTCTAAGAATTGACAGCCATGCTATCAGCTTTGTGAGGCTGAACTGATGCAACGGTTTTATTATAAACCAGAGTGTTGGACAATTAAATTGTGGCCTGATAATAACATTTGATGAAAAGTCAGAGGTTACAAAAGTGATGTCTGTCCATAATTTTCTGCCAATCCATCCAATAGTTCGGATATTTCACTCAAACCCACAAATGTCAACCTGCTGAAGGTGCTAGAGGAAAAGTCAGTGGTTCACCAACATCATTAGGATTTGTTTGCTGAGGACCATGAAAGTCCATACCTTTTTTTAATTGCTTTCACCATCCTGTAAATGTTGAGCTATTTATAACTGTAGGTGTTGCTATAGAAAAAGTTGGGGGATTATCATCTCCTTAGAATTTATCCTCTGGGGACCATGAATGCTCATACCAAATGTAATGGTAACGCTGGAGAAAAAGTCAGGGATCCACTTAAGTCATTGGGATTGTCCTCTTAAGACCATGAATGCCTATACCTTTTTGCTTCAGTCAAGCCTGTAAATGTTAAAATATTTCACAGAATGAGTGAGAACTTTAACCTGAAGGTGATGCCCTAGGGGACCATCATCTGCTTAAAATTTCTTCTCTGGGCACCATGAATGCTCCTGCCAAATGTAGTGGTAATCTTTTTAAAAGTTCTTGAGGTATTTCACAGAAAAAATGTCAACCTGCTGATGGGGCTAAAGGAAAGGTCAGGGATTCACCAAAGTCATTACAATTCATCCCGTGAAGACCAAGAATTTTGTACCTTTTTTGTCTCAAGCCATCCTGTAAATGTTGAGAGATCTCATAGAATAAGTGAGAACTTTAACCTGATAAAGTTAGGGGATCATCATCTTCTTATAATTCATCCTCTGGGCAGCCTGAATGCCCATACCTAATGTAATGGTAATCCATGTGATAGCTGTTAACATATTTAGGGGCAGAAATGTGAGCCGCTGGTGGAGTTAAAGGGAACAGCAGTCAGTAGAATTCATCCTCTGGGGATCATGAATGTCTGAACAGAATTTCAATCCATCCAATAGTAACTGAGACATTTCAGTCTTAAAATTGTTTGTATGATATACTGTTGGACAGCAGCGTGTGTTGAGTGATTATATCTACTATCAAGACCCAGCCCCATGATAAATCAGCAGCCTACATTAGGACTCTTTAGCCCAGTCCACATAAGAAAATGTTAGCTGTAGTTGTAGGTTTCATTAAATCATATCAACGTTTCTAAAGAAACATTTAAGGACTTCGTCATGTGGAGGAGAAGGGGATGGTGGTGGACGGTGTGAAACCTAGGCGAGGCACCTGCCAAGCTGCAGACCACTGGTTTGGGACCAAATACCAAGAAAACCAGTGGTGGTTAAGTGGTCCATCTGTTTTTCAAGCCGCTTTTTAATCTATCAAACATGGGTGTTTTTCAGTGGCCCATCACTGTTCTTCCAGCAGGGCTAGTGCCACAAAAAGCGATGACCAGCAGTTAATCACACATTAACCACAGCTTTGTTGAAAAAATGAAGAAACATGAAGTTTCAACATATCTGCTACATAATAACATAAAAATGTAACATATCTGTAATTTCAGAGAATTATAATGGCAACCTTTTTTTCTGGCTATTGGGTTGGACTAATTCAGAGTACCACTGCACTTCCCTACAGGGAAATTCTGGGAGGAGGATTAGTCATTCTACAAATAAGTGACTTTTTTTAATAACCAACCAAACACCTACTGCATAATCACCATCTCAAACACTTGTACAAGTGTGTGATGTAAGTGCAGATTTAGTTGGCCATGTGAAACTCACAGCTCAGCCAGGCAATCAGGGAGCTCAGACATTTGGCACCCAGGCTTTGGCTCCGCACCCTTGGGTGACAGGAGTAAACTACATTCCTCAGTGCAGACAAGTCAATCTGCCGTTTTTCCTATAATGTTATGTTACAATAATGTGACCTTATGATATAGGCCAAGTCTTATTATATTATTACAGTAAATCTGTATTGAAAATATGGGAAATCGTTGCACTTAAAGACTATTATGGTAACAATAACGGGAAGTTTAAAAAAATTATGTGAGTTTTGAGTTCTAGCCAGCTACCAGCTGATTTGAGACAAACTGGAAGACATGGATATTTTACAAATGTGGAAATGAAATACTTTTGTTTAAATTTACACAACAGTAAATCAGGTATTACTACAACAGTTAGTTTCATCCACACATGAGTCCGCCTTTACCAGGCTTTAGCAACGTGCCTACCAATGTGTGTGTGTGTGTGTGTGTGTGTGTGTGTGTGTGTGTGTGTGTGTGTGTGTGTGTGTGTGTGTGTGTGTGTGTGGCGGCACTGACCGAGCATGTGCAGAGCAGCAGAGGGATTAGCGCTCACTCTGACTCTAGACGGCTTGGTGCGCTCCGCGACAGTTTGCTGGAATATTCCGGGAAACGGTTTAATTTAGTCATGGAGGGACTTAAAGATTTTTGGAAAACTAACGTTATTCACTTAAAACAGAGCCAATAGGCATCAGAGGGACAGGGCATGAATGGTTGGGGTTTTATTTGACTTTTGAGACTTTTTACGCATATGGATGAATGCCTCATCAGATGTGGACATGGCCACGTAGCTCAACAGTTTGTCTGTGAAAGAGTGACTTTATTTAGAGTCGAACGCTTTTAATAACTTCAAGTAATGACAAGATAAAGGAAACCGATAGACTTGGTTTAAAGATATTTTATGCAGAAATCGTGATTTTCTTGGACACATTTCAAGTGGCCTTATAACAGATAACCAGAAAAAAATCAGTTTTCTATAGACTGGAATAGAGAACTATTTATATCTTAAAACGGAATTATTGCAGAAATCAACTGTACGTGGATGAAATGGCAGAGGAATATGAACAGTCCGGTGCGTCAGAGTTTATTAAAGGTAAGTTAGGCATGAATTTATAGTATTTTCTAACTGTAAACCTTTTGTTATATACAAATATCTGCAACAATCCTGTGAGGTTAAGATGATGTTAGGTGAAATTGGGCAGCATGAACACTGAGATGTTCATTGGAAATAATATGTATAATATATCATTTTTAATATATTAATAACAAATTTACATAAAAAGACATCTGTGTCTCAACTTTAACCTGTGGAGTAACCATAGACTCACAGTGAGTGTCTACGGGAATATCACTTTGAGACCTTACAAATGACACTTAAGTCACTGCACTATTGAGAAGCATGGATTCACGCAGGAATAACACCTACATACTTTTACTTTTGTTGATTCTTGTTGGATGATTCTCTAAAACAGACGTAAAGCAATGGGAAATTAGTTGGTCCACCAATCTAGCCTGTTTAACAGTGCAGTCAGCAGTTGAAGCAGCAGCAGTGGCTGTGACACACAGCTCATGGTGCCAACCTTTTGACCTTTAATGGTGTTACTTTTTCAAAATCGCAAACAAATATAGGCTGAAAAATTGGCTCAAGTTGGAGCCCACCAACCCAATTGGTGGAATATATGTTGGCATTGTAAATTTCTGCAAACCATGGATACGTTACATTATTAAGTAATTATGTTGACCTAGTGGATAAATTAAAACTTTGCTTTCTTTTACATTTCAACAATGCTGTAGTTAATGTGTGGTTAGGTTTAGGCACATCAGCCACTTGATTATGGTTAGGAAAAGGTCATGTTTGGGCTTAAATTTTTCACTTTTGGTGACACAATCTCGGCTGAAAATGCAACCAATGTTTGTGGCACTATACCTGGTGGAAACACAGCCACAGGTCATTAAAAATCTCCCACTTTGTGCCTAAAAAGCCGCTGGAATCACAGCGATAACTGGAAAACGACCAGTTTTGTTTGTTGGTCTCAAGCAGTGGTCTGCAGCTTGGCAGGGGTCTTGCCTAGGTGTCACACTGTCCACCATCCCCTCCACCTCCTGATGACAAAGTCAGCCCATATACTACATCACTTTAGTGATATGACAAATATGAAACATGTAAATGTAAGGTATTTGTGGTTTGCAATTTTTTCCTCTGGGCTGGGCTGAGTCAACATCTAACTCACTGATTGTATGGCAATAGGGTGTCAATTTTGTCTGTTGAGCACTGATGAAAACATTTGGGTTGCCAGGTTGTGCATTTTTCGTGTTCCCAGCCCCATATGTAACCTCAGCATTCCTTGTACTGTGTGACTTGGTCACACAGACTTCTCTGTGCCCAGTTTGTCAGAAACAAAACTACAAGCATGGCCCCATTTTTATCGGCCTCACTGTTTTAGCCCTTCAGTTTCCAGCTGTCAAAATGACAAATAGTTGACTTTCACCTTAATTTAACAATTCACTGTTAATACTTCTATCTCTCTCTGCACACAATCCAGTGCTTATTGAAGAACATGGTTTGCTTGATAAAAATTGCAGTTAAGTTTTACTCTGTGTTCCTGACATGAAACCAAAACTGTCTGTTCCACACCTGAACCCACAACACCTATCAATAATGCAGTGTCTACTTGTCTCCCTGTGTGCTGTGTGTGTGTGTGTGTGTTCTGTTCACCCCAGACCGGCTATACTTTGCCACTCTGCGTGTCAAACCAAAGAATACAGCCAACACACACTACTTCAGCATGGATGAGGAGTTCATATATGAGAGGTAAGCCCCTGTGATAATCAGCTGGATCAAATTAACATCACCCAGTCAGCTCCAGAGATCATGCTGCCACAGAATCCTCCAATCCACCCAATGCAAGGCAGTGTGACAGAAATAAATTCATGGCATTTAGCAGGTGCTCTTAACCAGGCCAGGTGACACAGCAGTGCACCAAACAGTGAAGAATTTATAATAAATCTCTACATTAATTATAGATGCCTGATAGAAAATCAGGGGGTATCATTCAAGCACTCTGGAATATTGTGATCATTAAATATGTTAGAATTCAGACGTTACAGTTATACGGTCTGTAGTCACTGTGCGATGGTGAGAGTAGTGTTGTTAATACTGGCCTTTATCTGGTCACATGTGTTATGAAATACATATTGTCCTTACTGTAGAAAATTAATGCTTTGTTAAATTGTAAATTCTACAGTACCTGAATGATCTCAACACACTGTGACATAAGAAACCACGTGCATAAAGACAAAACTCAAACAAATGAGGAAAACATCATCCAGACTTTAATGCCACATGCCTGAGAGTATGAGTTGCTGTTGAATTTCTAAAACTCAAAGCAAGTTTCCAAAAACATAAGCAAATAAAAACATCTGCAAAGTTATACTTACACTGTGTGTGTATTTTTATAATTTGAGTGAACTGACTTTTTAATAGTTAGTAGTTAGAGCAGTAACGACAGCTGTTTTTGGCTTTTTAGTTAAACCGTTTTTATTGAGTTTTGAGTTGACAGCATATTTGTATGCAGTACACATTGGCAATGGATGTATTGCTAAACATAGGGCAGATGCACTATATATATATATATATATATATATGAGTATAAATGTGAGGAAAACCTGCCCTTTCCCATACCCAGTCACCCAGCCCAACCCTCCACACCATCCCACTTGTGCTGATGAGTCCATGTCCTTAGGGGATTATAAAAGAGGTACATACAATATTGCATAATGATCATGGACAGATGATTAACCAGCAATAAGAGAGAGAAAAGAAAAAAAAAAAAACACAAAGGGAGAGGTAACGTGAACCCCAAGACATTTAATTCCCTTGCTGACTACTCTAAACGGGATGTTTGATCAGGAATTAAAGAGGCTGTCTGATTGAGAGGAAACATTTCACTTATTTCAAAACTGGTTTTATAAACTGAATGTTTCCCAAATTAAGTTAGAATGGCGGGAACTAATTTTAATGGGTCAGAGACATACAAGAGAATGTTTCGGCATATAAGCATATTTTGTGCGTGAGGCTGCCTTGCTCTATGCCATAGAAGGCTTCAGACTGTCTAAGAGCAGTGGCTAGAGGCTCAACAGCAATGGCAAAGAATAGAAAAGACAGTTTACAGCCCTGATGTGTGCCTCTGGTTTTTGGCTTTTTAGACAAGTGATAAGGTCTTACATTTAATGTGAGGCACAGGGCTCCAGTGGAGATATCCCGTGAAGATGTAAATTGACATGTAATTGTATGGGCAGGTTGAAGAACATACAGGTTACTTGATTCTGCATCATTCAGATGAGTTGATCATCTGTAAACCAGGTTGTTGCAATAATCCAATTTGGCATTGATGACAATCATAACTTCTAGACAATGATTCATGCTGTTACTCTCATTAGTGTTGTAGACATGATATTTAACAGACCACTGGCGATTAGGATCTCTGCTATGACAATGTCTCCAGTGTTAGAATTTGTGTGCTTGCAAAAGGTAACATCACCCTACATGGAACACTAGTATGTGTAAATGTATCTACTTATGTCAAAGCAGGCTTATAAGGAAATTCTCATTGGTCATTTGAATTCCAGCCTGTGTCTGAAGCCCATTCATTCCCATACATGTTGAGCCAGTGGTTATGATCCCATTGTAAGATATAGGTCAAGATGAGATCAGTGGCTGTGCCCTCGTGATGGAAGGGGATTTAGGACAAACACTGGATGATACCATACAGACTGGATGCTTATTCATTCCAATCTACAACAGTAGATAGTGACTGACATGACACTTTAGTCATTAACGTCAGCAAAATCATAAACATACTCTTTGTTTTTAAAGCTTACAGGTCCTGGCTGTCTGTTACAGTATAACATTTCAGTCCACTTAATAGTCCAGTAGGCTTTAGGGTTGTTAGTAAGGTGTTAAAGTGTGAAGACATTCAGTCAAACATTGACATTTTAGAGGGAGAACCATGGAAAATGGACTGTACCTACATGAAAACTCATGGATTGTATTTCATGAAAGCACAGTATAATTCATTGTTTCAGCTCATACAGTATCATTATGCAATAAGTGACTGAGGTGCACACAGCGCTGGAATTCATCTAAGATTCATGAACTTTGAAAAGGAATAAAATATGAAAAGACATGTGTAGGCTTGGGCAGTATCTAATTTTTCATACCTTCATACCTTCCTGGAATTTCACGGGGTATATGGTATATGATGGTATTTGTGTGTGGCCCTACATCGCCCCCTGGGACTGGCGAATTTGCTACATTTACCAAGCTCTACAACCAACCAACACAAAGGAAGCTTGCAAAAAGTTTAAAAAAGTATCTTTTTTATCTTTATCTACTTTTTTTTTGTTAAACAGAGAAATACAACCATAGACTTTATAGATTCAAGTTTCTCTCTTTCACAGAACTATGCCAGGCTTAGCTGTCTTGTTAACTCAGGATAAAACCCTCTTCATACCCTCTTCTACAAATAAAAACTGTCTTGGATGGTCGTGTCAGTCCTTAAGTTAGTTAGTCCATTGTTGCAACAATCACAACTCACACTCACCAACTCAAATTCACAGTTAGATGTGAAAATAAACTGTTTTCCTTGTGGTCTCTCTGCCCTATTTAGGGATGCACAATAATATCGGCGTGTCATTGGTATTGGCCAATATCGGCTTTAAAATGAACTATTAGAATCAGCCAACATGCTTTTTCTTAATTTGCATCATGATAACAGTATGCATGCATGCCTTCATGCATGCATGCATGAGGTTGCCCAAGCAGCGACACTGTCCAAAATAGTTTTGGTACCTCAACTCACTCACAGTGCTCATGACGTCATACATTTGAATGTTCAATCGTACTTGTCAATTTAAAGGAGCCCCAATACAGGTTACTGGCTGGAGCACAGTGCCTTTGCCGGCTGCCCAGCCCCAAAAGCTAGGTTAAATGAGTAAAGAAATTTGGTCAGTGAAAACAGAACAGAACTACGAAATTGGCCTACATTAAACACTGGGAAAATATGTGTAGATGCTATGCTGCCATCACAGAAATGTCAATTCAAGTGTTTACACGAGTAGGCTACAGAAAGTTTCATGTTTGGTCAATGAAAACAGAACTACTAAATTGGCCTACATTAAAGACTGGGAAAATATGTCTCTGCCTTGATGCCATCACAGAAATGTGATGTCACATTTTCACAGACAAAACGGTCGGCAGACCACGAAATCGTCACATTCATGAAACAAGGGAGATTAGCATGCTAGGCGTTATATTAGCATGGATGTATTTGCCCTTAGTTTAAAAAATTCTTTCTCAATATCAACTCACCAGGCAAACCAACTACTCAGGACATGGCTTCCCACGCCTGTTCCTTTTGATTTCGGTCCCTTTATATAAACAGGCTCAAATCATAAAGGACTCGGTGTCCAGCTACAGCAGTGATTAGCTTCTCTCTCATTTTGAAGTAGGAACAAATGTGTGGTAGGAACTAAAATTTCCAAGGATGTTCTCTGAGTTCCACAGAAGTGATGGACATCTACTTTTCGATTGGTGGCTGGTCATTTGCAGCCAAAATGCATCATAGCTAATTTGCATGAAGTTCACAACTCCCCAACTTGCCGGTGCCCATTAAAAATGAATTGAATTGATCGCCTTTGCAGCTTTTGCAGCTCTCGGTGTGCACGTACAGTTAAGGTGCACTGGAGGGCAGATGTACAGTGCATGACACATTCATCTGTTTGTCTGTGTTGTAGTTTCTATGCAGATTTTGGGCCCCTCAACCTGGCCATGCTGTACAGATACTGCTGCAAAGTCAATAAGAAGCTCAAGGTAATGGAGACAGAGCTCTGCACTTATACTACAGATTAGAATTCATCACATAATGGAGATTTAGGAGAGTTTACCCTCTTTCTCAAGCTGACATAAAGTTCTGTGGTGTACATTCATAATTTACACTGTGTGGAAATTGAGCAGTTAAATCACTTGTGTTGTTGAGTTGTTGCTTCTGATCATTCATTTGTACCTGACTGTTTTTTTGTCCCTTCAGTCTTTCACGATGTCTAGAAAGAAACTGGTCCACTACACCAGTTATGACCAGAAGAAGAGACCAAATGCTGCTCTTCTCATCGGTGCCTATGCTGTAAATATCTCTTTCTTTGTCCATTTATCCTTCTATTTATCCGTGCACTGTATCTGTCTGTCCATTATTAATAACACAGTATAACCTCTTCTCTACAGGTAATCTACTTAAAAAGAAGCCCAGAAGAAGCCTACAGGACTCTGATCTCAGGAAACAACATAGCCTACTTGCCATTCAGGTGGGCCTCAGGACTGGCCAGCATAATCATGTTCATCCTATGATAACCACATTTTATTTTGAACCCAAATATTTACCACTATTTATCAAAACAATTATCAGAACAAAGTATTTATTGTTGCCTTACTAAAATGTAGCCCATTTCATAAGGAAACCCCCTGTCCTTCAAATGGTATGAGCCATCTTTTTGGTTACACAGCCAATAAGAAAAACAAAAACAAACATGTACACTCACAAACACGCACACTGGCTAATGTTGCTAACACTAGCTAGCAGGGGTGTAAATCACCGGTTTCATCACAATACGATATTAGTTTTCACTTTGCATCGATGATACTGGATCGTTATCTGGATCAATGGATCGTTACACCACTACTAGCTAGTAGCCCTTTTTCTACAGAGATTATTCTACAGAACCACTACAAAGTCCCTTCTTTATGTCCCCTTTGCATTTTTACATAGAACCAAACAAGGCAGCCTCATGCTGATCCAGTGTGTGATTTTAGACAGCATGTTGGTATCACAGAAGCAAAGAGACGTAACTGCCATGACATGTACTGTAACACAACAGCATCAGCCTCTAGTGTGACATCAACAAATACTTTGCCAGTGCTTTATGAACAATAACAATGGCATTAACATGGCAAATACAATCAATTACCATCCCTATAGGCTAATGGTTGATCTCATCCACAGCAGGCAAACAGGATTATTATCAGTGAATAAAGAAGCAATCACTACTAGTAAATGGACCTCAGTGTGTTTAAATGTTTGTGTGTGTTTGTGCGTGTGTGTGTGACACAGGGATGCTGCAGTGGGAGAGTGCTCCTTCAACCTTACTGTTCTCGACTGCTTACAAGGAATACGTAAGGTAAACAACAGCAGGTCATGAGAAAATTACATCACAGTGTCAGACTAGATATAAAAATTTTAGAAAACTGCCGAGTTAACAATCCTCTCTCTCTCTCTCTCTCTCTCTCTCTCTCTCTCTCTCTCTCTCTCTCTCTCTCTCTCTCTCTCTCTCTCGTCTAGGCATTACAGCATGGTTTCTTTGACTTTGAAAGTTTTGATGTGGAGGAATATGAACATTATGAGGTGAGGGTATACACATACATTTGTTTGTTTTTACCACCGTGCATGTGTTAGTGAATCAGAATAATTCTAAAATGACCTGCAGGCCAGTCTGCCATTTTATTTGATCTTCATTATTATTATTATTATTATTATTATTATTATTATTATTATTATTATCATGCATTGCTTTTATTGTTTTCATTGTATTAACTCTTATATGTATGTTTTTATGCCTCCACGCTGGTGACAGCCATGGCCAGAAGGATTATATTTGATATCTTAAGAACATCTTAGATAATTTCTTAAAATTTGGCACAAACGTTCCATTGGGCTCAAGAATAAACTGATTAGAATCTGGTGGTTGAAGGTCAAAGGTCAATGTGATTGGGACCCCACAAAACATGTTTTTGGCTATAACATAAAAATTAATTCGCCAAACATGACAAAATTTAAGATAAATGTCTAATCGGATAAAATACTGAAGGGATGACATTTTATATCCAAAAGGTCAACTTCACTGTGACATCACATAGTTCTGCAAAAACACTTTTCTGGGCATTATTCAATGTCATATCTTAGGACAGAAAGGGAGACATTTGGTCAAATTCTGAATTGAGGAGAATATACAGATCTTCTGTGCTGCTCAGGGGGAGGATGCGTGTGAAGCTTCCATGTTATCACAGACATAAATGTTAACTGTAGGTGTAACTTGATTGGTTCACAGAGACAGAAAACCGCGTAGCAGTAATTCTAGTTCATCATTTTCATTTCTATTTCTCATTATCATCCGTGTTCCTTTGAATATGCTTTTGTGTCTTATCACTTGTTTAATTTAGTCTTACTTTATGTCTAGCCTTCGTCTGGCATTACTCTATGGCTTCTATCATTATATTGCTTCTGCGTTACATTGCTCTCTCCCTGGTTTTGCAAAGCACATTGTAAACTCTATTTTTAAAGGTGCTATCTGAATAAAGCTATTTTTATTACTCTTATTATTATAAGTTGCTAACTTTGTTAGCACATCATGTGCATCAATCTATGTACCATGTATTATGCATGCGGCTGCATGTAGCGGACTGTTACCCTTGGACTGTGATGATTCACTATGAATACGTGAACCGTTACAGCCCTATTACTGATCTATTACAGTAATATGTAAATGGTACTTTGATGTTGTTGTGGGTCACGGAGGAGCTAATTCTAACAACTTGTGTTAGAATTTGTGTTTCACCTATAACAGCGTCTCACATTTTATAAACTGATTATATGTTCTATATGTAAATCTGAAAAGTCAGAAAAACTGTAGTAGAACTAAAATTACCAGTAGTAATATTTCTCTCTGAAATGTAGCATAAAGTAGCATAAAATGGAAATATTCATGTAAAGTTCAAGTACCTCAAATTTGTACTGAAGCACTGTACTTAAGTAAATCACTTAGTTACATTTCATCACTGTTTTTAGGATTAATATGAATAAATAATATATAATGAAGATAATAGCATGATAAAATGAGTTGTTTTTACAGTGAGAACTAGAAGGCTGGAACTGAAGAAAAATCTGCTAGGTTTGTTTTAGTGACCACAAAAAGCAAGAGAGCTCTGTTTTTCTAGCATAGACAAAATCGAATCAAAGAGGGGAACGACAATTTCCAGTGTATTTATCCTCTTAGGCAAAGGCAAACATTTGTTTTCTTACCTGTTATGTTACACATACCAGGTGTACCTCAGTCACACACACTGCATCTCCTTCTTTGTTTTTTTTGTTTTCAGCGAGTAGAAAATGGGGATATGAACTGGATCATTCCAGGGAAAATTCTGGCATTCAGCAGTCCTCACCCTCGCAGTAAGATAGAAAATGGTGAGTTAGATTTTTTCTAAAACCGTTCCTCCAAACCACTGGATTTAAAATGATTTCCCAAGGGTCCAAAAATAGACAAATAGAGCCATATTTGTTTGAATTCATTCATTTGAACTCAGTATGAGAATGCCATAGGAAGGTTTATGAGGATTAAATTTTTACCACTGTTGATTTATTGGTTGGTATATTAGTTAGGTAAAGAGTATTTATCCAAAACATACTCATGCTATTAATTAAAACTACTATTAATCAGTGTTAACAAATCTAAATGATTTTTTTCCCCAGGTTATCCTCTGCACGCACCAGAGGCGTATTTTGCATACTTTCACCAAAATGATGTCACAGCCGTAGTCCGTTTAAACAGGAAGTTATATGATGGCAGGAGGTTTGAGGATGCAGGAATTGAGCATCATGACCTTTTTTTCCTGGATGGGACCACGCCCTCTGACCTCATCGTCAGGCGCTTCCTGCATGTGTGTGAAAGTACTGAAGGAGCTGTGGCTGTGCACTGTAAAGGTAAGAGTGGATTTGTGAGTGCATTGACTTTTTGTTTTTGGTCATAGTGCATACATAGCATATGTAGAGAGTAGTGTATTGTTAAAACTTAATATTTATCTGTTTCGAACCTGTATATCCTAATCTTCTCTTTTTAAACATTTCATTCAATCACAGCTGGCCTGGGCCGTACAGGCACTCTGATTGGCTGCTACCTGATGAAGCACTTTCGGTTCACTGCAGCTGAGGCCATTGCATGGATCAGAATTTGCCGACCTGGATCCATCATTGGTCCCCAGCAGAACTTCTTAGAGGAGTGAGTTTCAGTCTCAGTTGTGGCTCCACAATATGAACAACTCTCACTTGTTTTCTATTTGGTGAGATGACTTGAGGATAA
This sequence comes from Epinephelus cyanopodus, assembly GCA_026686955.1. NCBI lineage: Eukaryota > Metazoa > Chordata > Actinopteri > Perciformes > Serranidae > Epinephelus > Epinephelus cyanopodus. The sequence continues at coordinate 36,126,993 of CM048926.1, read as the reverse complement.
TTATGGAGAATTCTGGACTAGTCATATTTGATAAATCCAGCTTGAGTCATTTTGGTCCAGAGTAAAATGCATTAACAGCTGTTGGATGCATTGCCATGGAATTTTGTTTGGTCATACCTCATCCACGACCACCGTGGATGAATCCTAATGACTTGACTTGTTTATTCAGTGGCACCAACAGGTCTAAATTTCCACATTATGAGTACACTAGTATACATCAAAAATTAATTCCTATCAGCCTCAGCTATATTTTGAGATTAAAAGATAAGACTAGTGAATTTTTATACTATGTATTATTGTCACAAATCCCATTGTCGTGATGGTGAATGTGAGCAGCAGAGGAAGGAGGACAGTCGAGGCACACAAATAGCCTGAAAAAGGCCAGACCAAACTACCAATGTGATTGTCTGGAATCTCAGTTCATTTGTGATTTCCAAGGTGTGTTAATCAATGGTCGTAGGCTAAAATACCTCTGGACACAAAGAAAAGACAAAGGACACCTCGTCTGGACACATTTGATGAATCTATAACCAATCAGAGCAACAAAACACGGGACTTTGCGTGAGTGATGGACCAGTATAAACAGAGTACACCTGTGTGATGAGAACTGGAAAAAAGATATTTTATTATAAAAATAATCCACTCACAGTTAATTTGCTCCCATTATTATAAATGCAACATTTGGGTCAGATAGACCTTGTCAGACTTTAACGAGGCCACTTTTCCACCCTTTACTCCAGCAGCAGAAACAGTCAGACATTACTTTAAAGTGTTGTATGTGATATATTCAGAGCAGTTTCATCATCCAATTAAATAAAAGAAAATACTATATATACTGTACTAATGTCACATACAGCCTGGTGATACCGACATGTAATTTAAGTCTTGCCTGATGGTAAATTTTTGGATGTACTTTCAATGTTTCTACATTTTCCACTATAATATTACAGAGTATCATTAACATCCCACACAACTAACATTGTACTGTCTTGCAGTCACAGATACCCTCAGTACCATTTCATCTCATATCATATGAAGCAGCCTACTTGATTCATGGTTCTGATGATGTAACTCATAATTAACACCCCCACCTCTTTTACATGAACGCCCTTGTGGCTAAATAGGAAAACAAAGAGTTGACTGAATTAGTTGATAACCAGCTTTGTAGTATTAGTAGTGTGACAGGTTAGTCAAGCCAGACAATTTCCTGGAGACAGGTAATAGATTGCAAACACAGTGAACTGGCAGGTATATGTTGTGACTTAAGAGGGAAGTGGGAACAGTTGTGTAAATGGAGGGGGACATCAGGTGATGGAAAGAAAGTCTGAGTCCATCTAATGGATGGTTTGAGGATGGCAGATTTGGGGAGAGAGGAGAGGACATGGCCTGAGGGAAGTGAGCAGGGGCTGGAGAGTAAGGCCAGATGAAACAACCAGTTAAGTAAAAAGTCCTCATTAGCATTATCCCACAGCTCCACTGTTCCTTAGTACATCCTCAAAGAGCTGCTAGCATGGCTGTAGACTTACTTCTGATCAGTGTTAAATCTTGTTTAGCTTACAACAAATGAGCTAAGTGTGTTATTTTCAAGAATTTTCTTCACTGAGATTACTTTGCTTAATACTACTAAAATGAAGTAGGAGACACTTCTGCATTTCAGTTTTGTCATCACTTATTATGCCCAGAAAAGACTTTCTACCAGTATGTATGACTTAAGAATTTCACCGTCTCATTGTACAGTGTTGTCTGTTCCTTTTGTGTGTGTGTGTGTGTGTGTGTGTGTGTGTGTGTAGGAAACAGCACAGCTTATGGGTCCAGGGTGACGTCCATCGCTCCAAACAGAAGATCCTGCAGCAGAGACTGAGCCGACGGCAGCAGCTACAGCAACAGCGTCAACAGCAGCAGCTTCACAGCCCCGACTCTGAGGGAGGGAAACAGGAAGCCATGTCCCACCTACTCTCAAGCATGGATGACCTGTCAATTAAGACCACCCTCTGCAAATCATACAGTTTGGATGAGGTGAGGGGCAGAATGAGGATAACAGTATTTAAAACTATTTCCAGTGTTACCTCTATGCAGACTGTACATTTTCATACAATACAATTTCAAAAAATGTTTTCTTTTCATCTCTCTCTCTCTCTCTCTCTCTCTCTCTCTCTGTATATAGAATAACTGTCAGGAAGGCAGTCTGACTCAGGGAGACAAACTCAGAGCACTGAAGGGAAAACGACCACCAAGATCAGCCTCCTCATCCTCAAGGTACAACGTGATTCGAGCTCGGTTAACCGAAGGGTTACGGTTGGGGTTATGCCTGTAGTCCTTATGGTTAAAAGAAGTTTGACATTTAAGCCATGTTCAGACTGCAGGCAGTTTAGATTGGTTTCTTAAACCAGATCTTTATGACAGATGCATGTGATCAGTTTGGATGTGTGGGTCCACACATCACCAGCCTATTTGTATGGGTTCCTTTTGTAACAATGTAGGCGTCTGGCCACATGGCTGTCCAACACGAAAGCATTACAAATGGGGGGTCCATGACTTTGCACTCTGACAATTGAGCTCACAAGTCACTGGGAGCAGGGATTCTGCTTAGCACTGCTGATATACTCTAGATATGACTACATTGTCTGGATCTAATTAAAAATCTCATTACAAGTAGTTTTCGGCTATCTGGACTTTCTCAAATCATCTGGATACAATCTGGTTATGCCAAAACAAGATCTGGGCTGGCAGTCTGAAGACCTCAGAAAATACATTTTCACGCTTTCTTGTGACAGATGTAAGTTAAATATGCTAATTAGTATTAATTTAATTATGCTAAATGAGATACATTGTTAGCTTAGCTTAGCTCAAAGACTGAAAACAGGGAAACGTGTTATATTTTGTTTGTTTGTGCAGATTAAACAAACAAGATATAAGGTACTAATTATCAATCAATCAACCAGTCAATCAATTGATCAATCAATCAATCTTCACCCTGACCTTCACCCAGGCAACCACTGTTCATGTCCTGTGTGAAACCAAAAGTCAACATATGTCACATGACATACATGTAACCACTGTGGGTGTGTAGAGCTTTCAAGGATCTTTAACCTTTCAAATGTTTTGTTTTAACACATATACAGTTCATTCATGTTTTGTATCAATGGAACATAAAGTTATACTTTTATTGTGTTTCCATTAGTCAATTGATCTGAGTTGTTTCTTTGCGTATAATGAATTTCTTGACATTTTTCACTCCTCCGCTGTACATGCTGTTCCTGTTTGTTAAATTTTCACATCAAATCTTTGAATTATGCTGATATAATTGTTAGTTACATTCGATTTAATGGTTTGGAAACATATCAGTTGATTGTCCTTTTTGTTTTGTAGGTTAAACCTGTCCAAGGCCTCTCAATGCTCCATTCTCCCACCTCCTAAGTCCCCAAAAGTTCCCCTCTCCCTCTCCTCCTCTTCCTCCTCTTCTAAGAGGCTGTTAAGAAGCTCGTCCTCCTCTGCCACGCAAATCAAAAGGTGAGTGTTCATGTTCTTGTCCTGTTTAAAATACACTTTTTGAATACAGTGGATCAAAACTAAACAGCACCAACAGGTTAACAAGCTGACACAGGTAACTATGTGACTCTGTGACACCACTATTGTGCAAACATTAAGGAGAGAGCAATCAGTGACATGAATCACTCAAAGAAAGGAATTATAAAGCAAACTCCTCTCTCTCTCTTCTACTGTCTCCCCAGTCCCTTCAGCCTCAGTCTATTCAGCACCAGGCCTTCTGTTATTCACTGAATTCACAGTTTGGACCTTTCCATTCTACTCACAGTTGACTGAGGAGGACATCAGAACTGGACTACCAACATGCTGCTGTTGTTTAGGCCTTAAACATTTTTTCACCTTTGACAAATGTTTTAATTATTTGTCTTACAAAGTACCTGCACAGACTCACAGAATACAGAGGTCTGTGGAGTCAACTCAAAGTAGGGAAACACATATTTCTTTAACACTGGCACCCAAAACAAATCTCCAATCTCCAGTAGATAAAAGCAAATGGTATGTTGGAAGATAAAACACAGAAAATTGCGCAAAATTAACGTAATTTCACATACATGTATTAAATAATGATGAACAAACTTTAATTAGTAAACAGGTTTATTATTGACAAATCTACGTACATTACTAGTAGGCTGAAAACATCTGCAAGTACTCGAGTAAAAATAGTAATAAAACAATGTACATGTACCATTGCAAGTAAAAGTCCTGCTTTCAAAAGCCTACTATTAGTGCAGATGTATCATTAGGAAAAAGGACTTTAAGTAACAAACTGCTCATTATGGTGAATGGCCCCACTCAGAGTTTTATATATTTTATAGGATCATTATGTTTTGACTGCTTAACAGTATTTTACTCTTGCAGCTGGTTGAAGTGGAGCTGATTTCAATAACTTTTTTTTAAGAGGTGGACTGTTCAACCTGCAAAACCTCAATATTGTGAAGACTTTTTCTGCCAGTGATAATTGGTATAGGTGCAAAAATACTTGTAAAAGTACAAAGAGTTATAAAGACATAAAATAGACTATAAATATAATGTTTTCCTCCAGAGGATATTCATTTACAGACTGTTGAATAAAAAGAAATACCAACTTTGGATGGTACCATCACCATACTGAGAACAATGCTACTGTAAGCACCTCTCAATAATTAACATACTTCACGACTGAGTTTTAGCATGTGACAGAGAGACGATTTTGGTGTCAAGGCTCAGGTGAAGTTTTAGAGTCCTCACATCACTTGCGGAGATTCGAGGGGAGAGGGGGTAGCAACACAACTCCACCTAATGGAGGCTTATGGTGCCCCAGATTAAAACATCCAACAACACATAATTGAAACCACAAAATATCTCCATACTGCTCGTCCATAGTGATCCAAGTGTCCTGAAGCCCAGACAAAAAAAGTTGTTTGGAAAAACAACATCTGAACTCTGTTTTTAGCCTCATTGTAGCCTGTAGCTCTAACTGCCTCTCTGTGCACCGTGCTCACGTGTGCTCGCTCGTTTGAATCCGGGGCGTAAGCCTGCATTAGGTGGAGTTGTGTTGCTACCTCCTCTCCCCTTGGATTTCAGTGCATGTGGGTGAGTAGATAATGGCTGAATTTTCATTTTTGGGTGCACTATCCTTTTAATGTATAACTGTTCAAACAATGTAGAAGTTGTGCCAGTGGAGGAGTGGAAACAACGCCATGACTCTCAACTGCAACTGCACTTTATTATTAGAACCATATTAAACTAAATGCTTTGACATCATTATTAGTAAGGGTTTGTTTTATATCAAGCAAGAAACACTGAGTATCAACAGTTATATACATATACTGTAGGTCAGATTTATCAAGCACAATAAGACACAGAAAAGGATCACAGGGGTTCAAATCAAAAAAACTATTTGTAAAATATTTGGAAGGTATTTTTAGTTGCGAAGAATAATTTTGGTGGGAGGTCATTCATGCAAGCAATTTATAATAAAGGGAAATTGTTCTGTTTGTCTGTCAAGCTGTGTTAAAACATTTTTCTTTTTTCAGACAAAATGTATGTATTGAGAATTTTTGTGTTTGCTGTTGCAACATGCTGAAATGCTGTTTTGAAAGTGTGCCGCTACGATTATGTGTGACCGTCATTGCCGGTGTTATTTTAGGAATGCGTTTTCAAATCACTGGTTGTTTCGAAAGAAAGAAAAGTAATAATTTGAGATATACTGTTGAATAATATAGGTGTGTTTAGCGTTGCTGCAGAGATTATTTTTAAAATGAAGAATAAAGTTTGCTGATGCTGAGAAAATGATTCATATTTCCTTTGATTATGCATGTGTGTAATCATCATAGAAGTAGAGATATTGATATTTTGTAATGCTGGATTTATTTATCAAAGAGTTGATTATAATGCAGTGTAGTGATGAACTCAAGATCTCACACACGACTTAAAGCCATTTGAAAATTTAAGTCAGTGAGTAAAGTCCACCCTCTACAATAAAATACCAGTGAACTTTTATTTGGAAGCACATACATTAAACATCTGTTCTTCAATCTCTGATTAACTCTGGCAGGTTTTCTTTATTCAGTTATTAAGCACTGATGAAAACAATTATTGTGAATATTAAGTCCAAGATCCCTCTGGTTGATAATGCTCAGTTAAATCATGTGTCAGTTAAATCCAATGACATCATCATTATTTAATCTCTTGTTTAAATATGCAAAGCTGGTGCTGTAGCACCAGTCACAGGTAACAATCAGCT